>CAJNDT010001968.1:12500-430000 GCA_905221615.1 Symbiodinium sp. CCMP2592
ACGATGCAGCTGCTGCTGACGATGATGGCAGCGATGGTGGTGAGAAGGATTGCGATGGCGCTGGTCGTCATGACGATGCTGCCGCTGCTGCTGATGATGATGGCGACGACGAAGATGGTGATGAGCGCTGGGGTTGATCACGATGCTCAAGACGAGGAAGAAAGTGACCCTGCTGCTGGGGGCCGGGCATGGATGAGCTATCATATGGCTGAAACTGACTATGATGTTGTGTTATATGGGCGCCGTTGGCGCAGAGAATCGTTCGTGAGAACGTGGGGGTGATATTGTTGGTGATGATGGTCATTGTAAGGTGATGGGCCTCAACCGCGAGCCCTTTGCTCTCCTCAACGGCAACCTGCCGGACTCTGTCAAGCTGAATCCTAATATCACCGGCATCCACCCCACGCTTAAAACAATAAGCTCCTGCACTTACAGGAGCTTTTAGAAGCCCCCAACATGCAGGTGTCGTGCTGGCCATCTCGCTGCTCTACGGAGCCAGCATCGCCGGGGGCATCGTCGTCACGTCCCCTGACCGGCTGGGCTTCGGGTAGGGTCTAGGGGCCTAACTATAGGGTTCCTAGGGTTCCTTTAAAGGGGTCTATAAGGGTAACTATAAGGGATCTATGAGGGTACTATAATATATGGGGCCTAAATAAATACCAATACTATTTTGTGGGCTCCTTATTATAATTACGGTATAGTGGGCCCCAACACCCTGTTCTAAGTATTATGGCCATATTAGGGTGTAGGGTTGGGAGAACGTTTCGGATGTTGACCCCAACATCGCCCGTGGCTAGCGTGGACCCAAAGCAGGAAAAACGTGCCAAGAGAGTGCCTGATGGCCCAAGTACTATAGAAGCCTAAGTTAAATGATTGCCAGCAATACGCCCCAAATTTACAAAGGGTGTATTCATGTATGTCTAAACAAGGCCCTACATCATAAATCAAGTGGCTGGATGGGGTGGAGGCTAGCAAGGGCTGCAAGGGGCGCGGAGACACGGAGAAGAGAAGCAATCCTAACGTCTCCGTGTGCCCCTACCCCGGACTTGTCTATACCAGGTTGCTGGCCATTGGCGTCGTGGCCGGCTTCATTGCTTGGTGGTGGATGGGTGGTTGCTACAAGGCTTGGCTGACAGCATATAGTAGAGTATGGTGTCATGACAAATTAAGATATATATATATATATACACATACATATATACTACACAATAGTATAACATAATTCGTTTCGGGTTTGACGTGTTCAGTGCAAGCTGTACAGTTTGAGATTCAAGAACCCCTCAACATTGAGCCCTCAACTTCAACATCCGAAGCTGGAATTCTATAGGACGCCCCCAAAAGCCCTACTTACCAACTGCCCAAAACTACAAGAAACTGTTCCTGAACCCAAACCCAAAGATCCTAGTACCACGGTAGTAGTCATAGTTGTTACGAACCTCAAACTCGTGTGCAGGTGGTTTCCAAGGAGCAGCGCGAGGAGCGTGCCGCCGAGATGGCCGCAGAGATGGGTGAGAAGCCTGCTGAGGAGATGCGGCCCACGGTTTGGGGGTTTGGGGTTTAGGGTTTAGGCTTGAGGGGTTTAGGGTTTAGGGTCTTACGGTGTTAGCTTGCTGTTTTCCTTGCCGGACTTAGCTGGAGTTTTGTCGGAGTTTGTGCCGGTAAGGCAGGGTTGATTTCATGCGGCTTTGCGTACGAGCTTTTGGGTTTTGCGCTTCTAGAGCTTGGGGTTAAGCTTGGGGGGTTCAGACGAAGAAGACCCCACTGTAGAATAGTAGAACCCCCAACAGCGGATTTTTACTGTACGGACCCCAGCCTTCTATGAAACCTATACATGCCCGAATAAGGGCCCTGAAACAGCCTTACGAACAATCCAAAACCCAAGGGGCGAAACTTAGGCAGAGATTCAGTTCGATACCCTAAACCCTGAACCCTGGGGTCACGCCCCGACACGGAGCTCAGACGGTTAGGGCAGGGGGCTTCAGGGTGTAGTAGGGGAGGGTGAGATGGGTCGTGGGGGCTAATTAGTCCTTGCATTAGACCCCCAGTTGATGAGCTCATTTTGCGCGCGAGGACCCTAATCTTAGGATCTCTGCTCCACTTTCTGCCAGGGGAGGGGGGTTTGTTGATCAGGGGTCTGCGCGAACCAACCGCCCAACAGAAAAAGGAAACGACCGTAGAATTCGTTTCCATCCCTTGCTGAACTATTGGTTCGAAGCATAAACCCCAAACAGCAAAGCCTTGTAGAACCCCGCAGACACAAAACATAAAAGACCCGAATTGCATTATGTAATCCAATGCCTAAAGCCCTTCAATACAGGCTTTAGGGTTTAGGGACCTAGGGAGTTTAGGTTTAGAGGGGTTTAGCGACGAGAGTGATTTTGGGGTGTCACGATCTTCCTCGCATGTGTCCTTCACTTGCAGCCTTTGCAGCATGCAGGCGGCCGCCGAAGCTGCCGTGTAGGCTCGGGGTGTACTAACGGCGTGGAGTGTCATGCGTCGGGTTTGGTATTTAAGGTTTAGGGGTTAGGGTTTGGTGTTTGGGGCTTGTCACAATGTCGGCGTTGTCGAGCTTCTTGAATTGATGTCTTGTGATGCCGGACACGTGTTCTCCAAGCGTCCGTTCCCAACTCCTTCACAGCTCAGTACACGTGCTGGCTCAGGTGATTTCGGCTTGGGAACTTGATTCGAATCACTAGTCCGCATGCTGTCCTGCTGTGTATTTGCCAGCAGCATCGCGGCAGTCTTGCGTCCCTGAGCCCTGTAGGGCCCTGTCAGACTCCGAAAAGCGAAGCTGTATGCCTAATTTAACAAAACCTTCCACTATCCTCAACCCAAGTGCCTACCCCTAAACCCTAAACCCTAAACCTTAAACGTTACAGAAACAGTCATAAACCCCAGGTGTGTGAGATCGGCCGACTTAAATTGTATCCCCTTGTCGTCCAGAATATAGTCAAACGATTCTGTTCCCCGAAACCCTGTTATGCTTATGGCTTATGAGGCCCTTACGCTATATTACTCCCTAAACTTCAAACGCCTCGTACATCAATGCTTGAGTATCTGTGGATGTGCGTAATTTGGTGAGCATGTACTTAGCAGCTCATATTGATTATGATGGCCGGCATAGCGGTGGGTGTGTCTGTCAGAGTTGTTCCTCTCCCTGCTAGTAACACTGAGTATTGTTGATCGGATAACGCTGCGTGTTGTCTCTACTTCTGTTCTGCGGAAGGAGTCCTGGATGAGGACCCTCCTAAGGTGTCAAGGGTAGGTGCCTGAATGATTTTGAAAGGGGTTTTGGGGTGGAGGGCATTGTGTGTTGTATAGTGACCAAGAACCGATATGTGATCTCTAACTACAAGTTGCTCAGAGTTCCAGATCATGGAATTTGTGAAAAACCACTCAGTTCCAAGCTTCACAGTAACTACACCTGAACTCCGGCCACAGGTCAGAACCATCCGATTTTGCAGGGGTTCTACAAGTTTTTGATCGTGAAAATGTCGAGGTCGTTACGCCCTTAAGCCCTGAACCCTTGTAAAACAGTGGCCCGCACAAATAGTAACATTATTCCTTGGACTTCCCCATTAATTTATGGTTTATAGCAAAACCATATATCCAAACCTTACCCTACTTTATGTTATGTTTCTCAAGGCTCCTATAGCAAGACTGCGGCACAGCGGTTCGTAGGAGGCTGCGCAATCCAAATCTGCATCTGCTGCGCCTCTGCATTTTCTACTGTTTTCATTTACTTCTGATCAACCGCGCGGATGTTCATATCGACGTGCAGGATGCCTCAGGGAAATGCTTTCGGTGATTTCCAGGCTTTGGGGTTTAGGGTACACCCTAAACTCAAAACCCTGAACCCGAAACCCTCAACCATGGAGTACTCAGAAGTCGAGTTTCCCTGAGAGGGTATTTGGGTTTAGGGCTTTAGGGTCTTAGGGTTGTCGGGTTTCAGGTTTGGGGTTCGGGGTCCAGGATTTCGGTTAAGGGTTTAGGGGCTGGGCTTTTGGGTTTAGGATTTGGTGGTATTATTATGGCCTAGGGTGTAACAGGTTTCGGATTTCCCGTTCCAAGACACTGTGCTTGGCGTCAGCGTCGGGTTTTTGTTGGGGTCCCGCTGAGCGCTTGCTGCTCGCAGCAGGCGTGTGTGAACATTCGCAGGGTGCAAAGAAACGCCGTTTAGGGTTTCGGGCTCAGGGATTCCCTGTAGCTCCCCCAAATTCCCCAAACTTAGATCTTTCCGCAGGGTTCCTTGTGATGATCTCCGTATATCTTCGTTTGAAAGGGGTAGCTAGAACTCTTCAGCACAGATCTGGTTGCTTTATCGCTTTCGAGGGGTCAGGCACTCTTGGAATGGACATCGGTTGTTTTCCCATTCACGAGCAGGTGGCTGCGCAGAGTTTGCCTACCCACATCTGTGACCTACGTCACGAGGTGTGTAGGAGCTACGGGCGAGCTCAGCCACAGACGCGCTTTTAATTCGGTGCAGGCGGCAATGTTGTCGGATTCTTGCCGACAGTCAACAGAAAGCTTCCTGCCTTCTCTTGATCTGGCGATGGTAAACCCAAAGCGCCAGTTAATTCGCACTTTCGAAGCACACAATGCGACTTAGCTGTTGATGGGGTTCTGTGACAGGTGCGCGTGTCAGTGAGCCAGGAGTGAGAGCAACCGTGCAGAGCATGACAGGGAAACAAGGGAGGATTTGTCGGTATTGTGTAGGTGCAGCTTTCAGGCCAGATAAGACAAACGTGACAATGCATAGCGCCACACCAAGAATATCATGAGGGATGACAGGAAGAGTAATGTGTCCGCCGCTCAGCAAACAGTAGTTAAGGCCCTTTACCAAGGCCCTCTGATAAGCCTTTCGAATGAGCCCTGAAACCCTAAACCCTAAACCCTAATAAGGCCCGTATGGAACCCTTGGAAGAAGCCCTTAAGTGTGACTGTAGAACCCTGTACCCCTAACCCCGCAGGGCTGGGACACAGGGATCTTGGGGCTTAGGGTTTAGGGTTTTAGGGTTTTAGGGTTTAGGGTTTTAGGGTTTAGGGTTTAGGGTTTTAGGGTTTTAGGGTTTAGGGTTTAGGGTTTAGGGTTTTAGGGTTAAGGGTTTAGGGTTTAGGGTTTAGGGTTTTAGGGCTTTAGGGTTTTAGGGCTTATTTGAGAGTCGATCTCCGATGGTCCGGGCTATTCCTGCTGGCTTGGCTGACAGACCTCCCGCAATGCGGGTTCCGCAGCTTGCGATCCCGAAAGCAGTGGACAAAAGGCGCTCAAAAAGAACCCCTAAACCCGCAACCCTAAGGTGAGGGTTTAGCTTAAATCGCTGCACTGGGCCCTCCGTATATTTTTGCTCACGAATTGATGATGCTCACTTCTTGTTAACCACGAATCAAGCCAAGTCTTATGCCCGAAGCCCAATGACACCCTACTAGACCCATATAAAATCCTCCAAAAGCCTCCGAAGCAACCCTAAACCCTCACAAGAACCCATGGTTTTTGCCGTCTGCCAGGCAGTGGTTCCTGTCGCATATGCCTTGAAGGCGAGGCCTCTGATGCGTTCCGTCTCCTTTCTTCTGGCAGCTTTTCTATGTAGGGTTTCAGGGTTTCGGGTTTAGGGTTTGCCGGTTTTCCCCAACTAAATCAGGGTTCAGGTTTTTGGCGGGGTTTGCAGCCGACGATGCTACAAGTCGGCGAAAAAGTGGGTGCCTGCGACTGGCTGCTTAATAAGGGAGTGTCTACTGTGGTGTTAGGGGTTTAGTAAGGTTTGCTAAGTTCTTATGCTGGGTTCCTGATTAAGCGGATAATGGGTCTACCTAGGGTCCCTTATGTTCTGCGCTTTTCGAGTGTTTCGGAGTTTGAGGTTGGTCAGAGTTTTTTCAAATGCTTTCCGAAAATTTGGGGTACCTTATATTGGGGTCCTTATGATAAGGATCCTACTATTTAGGGTACTATATTCGGGTCCCCTGCGGAAGATCCCATATAGAATTTGAGTTGAATGCTGAGTAACGGTAAACACGTCCATTTCTTGCCAGGCTTTTGGATGAAGCTTTCAGCCTTTCAATATTTACTTGTACGTACTATGCATCCCATAGGCTATAGGGCAGACTTCGTCCCGAAAACCGTAAACCCTACACCCTAAGACCACAGCCCTAAACCCCAAAATCCGTAACCCTAAACCCCAAACTCTAAGCCCTCAACCTTAAGCCCAAAGCCCTAAGGGCCAAGTCTGGGAACACACTATGAGCTGGCAACATTATTCCTACGGGCTCCTGGAATTATTCAACACCCCAAAACCCCGGTCTAATGAATAAAGCCACCCGGAGCCCTGCATACTCATACATTCCCTACCTAACCCTTGAATGGGCCCCTTACTAGGACCTAGAGTAGGCCCTTATTCCCTTTTAAAGGGTTCAGGTTCCCTTATAAGCCCCTTTAAACCAAAAAGGGCACCCTTTTTCTTCATAGGTTACTCTTGGGTCTAGCTTATGAGTTCTCGGATAAAGTATTACCTCAGACCCTCTGACTTAACTCCGGATACCCTAAGCCCCCTAACTTTAGACACTCAGCTCATGTCTCACCCACCCTAAACTACCATGGTCTCTAAACTCTTAAAATCAGTTAAACCCTAAAGCACCCTTTTCCAAGTTCTCGGATCAAGTACCCCAAACCGTAAACCCTAAGCCAGTCTAAATCCCAAGTTCTCGGATCAAGTGCTACCTGCCGCCCCCCTGCCTTGGCTTTCTCTCTGGCGCCATGGCCGACGCCGCCGCCAAGCCTCAGAGCCAGGCGTTTTTGGTTTTAGGTTCAGGGTTCGAGAAGGGTAAGGATTCCTTTAAGGTAAAAGCCAGAAAGTTGGTATGATTATCCTAAACCCTTCTATGGTAAATTATAGGGTATCCTACTTTCAACTTTCTGGAGTTCCCTGTATGGGTTGTAGAACGGTTCTCTAAGGAGTCTGCAGATTCCCTACAGGGTCCCTAGAAGGGTTCCAGAAGGGTGCTAGAAGGTTGCATACGGTCTAAGGTTTTAGTGGTTGTTGTGGTTTTGTGTTTTGGTCTTTAGGCTCAAGTTTTGTTTGGTTTTAGGGTGAACGCGGCATGAAGTCAGCGTTTACTCTTATACAGGTTGGAGCGGTTGGACAAGGGGGCGATTAAAGCAAACACAAGCCGTGGTAAAGCCCCGTGACAGGCCGAGTTCATCCTCTACACGACCCTCAGGCGTGCCGTGCTCCCAGAGACTGCAAAGCCCCTGAATAAAGGAACTTATGTTCACTCATACTTAGGATCCCTCCTTAATTTAAGATGGATCCCTGAAGTAGGGGATTTAGGAGTCGCACCCTCCTGTCAGGATCATCGGCGTCCTCGTCTCAATCTACATGTTCTTGATGGGACTGGACATGATGGGCAGCTCTTTCCTTGTGCTCGGAGGCAAAGGTGCAGGACCGGCAAGAAAGAAGGGGATTGCGTTTAGGATTTAGTATAAACCCTAGGCCCTACCTAGGCCTAAACCAGGAACCCTAGGATTTCAAGTTGTTTTTTTGGATTCAGGGCTTCAAGGCCCAAGACCCCAAACCGCCCAAACCCTGAATAGGGTTTCCAGGATTTAGGGCTTTAGGTTCCAGGATTTAGGGATCTTATGACTTTAAGCTCTAGGGTTCTTGTTTGCTCCCGGGTTGCAAACTCGCCTGTATTCACATCGATTGAAACATGAGCTATAAGGTTTTATAGGGTCCTTGAGGGAGGGTGGTCCAAACGGGGGGAGGGTGCAAGGGATCCTCCACAGGGAACCTTGAGGGCACCGTATGGAGCACTAGAGAGAACTAGGGATTAGTAGGTTATCTATCCCCGTTGGAGCCCCCTCCCACAAGGATATTATAAAGGCTATATTGCGCGACCCAAACAGGGTACCACTAGTACTAGCTATAAACGAAACACGAACCTATCTATGTAGTAAGCATGAGCTGTAAGGACACTACTGCAAACAATGCCCCGAAAGCCCTAAAAGGGCTTAGACCCTGCATCCTAAACCCTAAACCCTTCATCCGTCAGGAGACCTCTTCACGATTGTTGACAACCCTGTGACAGGCAAGAGCTGTTTCAGAATAGATCACAGTGGAGTATCATAGTGGATACATGCATATATACATACAGATATATGTATCTACACGCACACACATATGTATATATATATATGTGTGTGTGTGTATATATATATATATATATATATATATATATATATATTTACATGTGCACATCCACATGCACATCAGTTTGCGGCACAATATGATAACATACCAAAACTATCACAACACATACCATATGTCATGATATGGTCTGATATACTACACTGGATTGTACTTGGTGAAATCTAAGCTGTTTCCGGTTCGGTCGGAGCGCTTCGACTGGTGTTATGTTCGGGAGTTTTGGGTTAGGGTTCAGGCTTGCAGGGTTTGTGGTCTGGGCTTTTCGGCAACGGAGCGGCTGCCGCGCTTGCAGGTTTGATGGTGGGCATTCTGGCGACCGTCCTGGTTCAGTCCTCCTCCACGAGACGTGGCCAGCAACAACTGGGCACAGGTGTCGAGGATCATGCATGTAGGGGTCGGGAACTTCGGACGTATGCTGAGCCGCAAGGTGATCCCCAATCCCCAAACTGGCTCTGAAGCCTTAAAGCGCAAACTCTAAAGACGCACCAAATCTTGAGCTTCACTGCCTAGGAGCACCTCGATCGTGGTTGGCCTGGTCGGGGCCGGTCAGGCCAGGGCCAACCTTGCCGAGCAGGGTTTTGGGCTTCGGGAAACCCCACGACGCGTCTCGCAGCCGTTTACTTGAAACCAGCCCACATCCCGAGGCTTCACCACGGCCAAAAGATCCACTGATCTTGTTAGGGATTCGGCAAGAATGAACGGAAGCAGTCTTCCCGAGTGGACCGTTGCGAAGAGCACGTAAGGACTGGGAAGGCCATTGCACACGAGTTTGACCGGGCCCCTGAACACACGGGCTGGGTTTCTTTTGGTCCCCGCAAGGCTTTTTTGAGTACTGTCGAAAATGTTCTTTCCTTGCCCTGGGTAGGCCCGGCGCCCAACAGCTTCTCGAGCATGCATGGACAGAGTCCGAAGCAAGCCCTCCGCCCTCCAGGGCCTTATTTGTATCAAAACAACGTTGACAGTCTAAAACAAGCCTTCTATCCCGCGCAGGGTTTTTCTTCTACCTGGCCATGTATCCATGACCAGAAAAAGCCTTCTCAGCGGACAGGCTCTGAGTGGCCTCTCTGCAGCCCGGATCGACATTCCCCCGGCCCGAGATGTTGAGATAAGAGGTCTCCTAGCCCAACGACGGGTTTTGCAAGGTCGCCCCGCGCACCCCTTACGACCTAGAGGTCTTAAACATGCCCTCCCCCTGCCCCCTGCTACAATGGGTTGATTGGGCCCTGCGGGGACTTCAAATAACCCCTGTTGCAAAAGGAACACATGAAGCCTTTAGGAGGGCAAAAAGCAGCTTAACAGGCCACACAAGGGCTTTTCTTACTTCTTGACAAAGGTTCATCCAGACGTGCCGGTATCGCCCGGTCGTTTCTGCGCTTATGTGCTCTTTCTGTCGTTTGTTTTGCTCCAAGCAGTGCCACTCCAATTCGCAGGGTTGTGCATTGTTCCATCACTGTCACGCCTTTCTCCAGGCTCGATTTGGCGGTCTCCCCGACCTTCACGGGCTTCCCGCCCTTCACTGGCTCCATGGTTTTCGCGGGCTCCCGGTTTCTCTGGTTTTTGTCTTTCGCGGGCTTCCCGCCCTTGGCTCCCTGCCCTTCCCGGGCTTTCACCCCTTCATGGGCTCCCTGTCCTTCACGGGCTTCCTGCCCTTCGCGGGCTCGCTATGGTTGTCAATCAGGCCGAAATTGATAGAAGCCCTGAAGCTAAGGCCGCCATGGATAAGGATTGGCAGAAACTCGTTGACAAGTCTTGTCTGTAGGTTGTGGTGTATGTCGGGGCCACGGTTTAAGGTTGAGGACGGTTTGTTTGAAGTTGGGTTAGGGTTATAAGTTGAGGTCGAAGTTTGCGGGGTTTTGGGTCCGGCGTGTAGGTGTAGGGTTCTAGGTTGAGGGTTTGAGGCAATCGTTCAATAGTTGGCATAGGGTTCACGGTTTAGGTTGGAGACACACGATATATTGTTGAGGACAGCCTCCTGCAAGTGGTTGAGTCAGGGTTGTGGTTGAAGGGAGTAGGTTATCTTGCTTAAAACTTGGGGGTTTGTGGGTTTGGGGCGGACTTTCGATTTGTTGTGAGGGTTTAGGGTCGGGGGATGTGCAATCTAGGTGTCAGTACAGAAATGGGGGTCCACAGTTTAGGGTTCGAGGGAGTTTCTATGTAGTCTGGTCGCGGCTTCGGTTTGTTTAAAGGTTGGGGGTATCAAGCCTGGTTGGGTCATCGGTTTCACAATTTCGGGTTCACGGTTCAGGCTCACTCTCAAACAGCAATCAGTCTTTGAGTGTAGGGTTTTGGGGCTCTTACAGGGGATACAGGTTTTGGGTTGAATGTACGTCACGGTTCAGGGTTGTAGGTTTGGGGCGTCTCAAGGTCTGGATCTGAGTTCTGGGGATTTGAGTTTTGGATGTTTGGGCCCGAGGATTAGGTGAGGATGGTTCGTGTTTTGGGGGTTTAGGGCTTTGCAGCTTTATCTTGTGTGTGGATTGAGCTATCCTGTTTCATTCGTGCCTTTACAAACTGTGCGTGGCGAAGCGATCGCGGTTTCAGTCGTCTTTCAAAAATCCAGAGATCTTGACCCTGACCTCCTTGAACCCCGAGCCAACAACTGCGCGTCTCTGCTATCTATTGAATCTACTGGCTGCATCGTCCCGATGCGCCCTGCTATTCCACGATATTGCCGGGTGGTACGCATCGTTATTGTTGCTTGTTGCATGCAATGACGGCAAGTTCTGCGGCGCTCCGTTGCGGGGTACCTGCCTTACCAAATGTGTCGGCCCCGATGAAAATTGCTACTCAAAGGTTCGTGAGTTTCGGCATGTTTCTGCCGAGGCGATTCGCAATGGCATTAAACGCATGTCGGAAGGATTTTTTAGGTTTGCAGAGATTCAGCTTGACCTTGAGGCCCCCCAAACCCCACAGGGAACTGGACTCAGACACTTTCGGGCGCCGGGCTCAGGGTTTAGGGTTCAGGGTGTTTGGTGGGTCCCTCGCACCTTCCCGTAGTTCAAACATGTTCAAACGGTGATTGTGTGATCTTGATCACCAACCTCAATTGCTTCATGAGAGAAATTATTGCCTAGGCTTTTGCCTTGACTGTTTTTTCCCGGGCCCTCGACGGGAACTGGATTGCCATGCAGTTCAACCCTGTGACAGGTTATTGCATTTCAATCACAAGCTCCTTTTGCTGTAACTCTCAAGTGCATTTCGAGCCGTTTGCTCCGTGTTTTCAAGTTGTCTAGTCTCACTTTGAGCGGTTTGCTCCTTGTTCTTGAATTCTTTAGTTTTCACAAACTGTTTGCTACGTCTCTTCAGCAGTTTCTTCTGCTCGGTTTGCTCTTTGTTCACTCGTTCTCTGGTCCCTCTCGAGCACTTTGCTCCTTGTTTTGAATTTCTCTAGGTCCCTTTCGAGTGGTTTGCTGGTTTTGGGCGGTTCGCTGCCTGTTCCGAAATTCTATTGTCTCTTTCGCTTGGTTTACTCCTTGTTCTGAAAGACGGTAGTCCCTTTCGAGCGGTTTGCTGTTGTGAAATTCTGTTGTCTCTTTCGCTTACTTTACTCCTTGTTCTCGAAGTCTCTAGTCTCCTTCGAGGTGGTTGCTCCTTGTTCTCAAATTCTCTAGTTGCTTTCGCGCGGTGTCCTCTTTGCTCTCAGATTCGCCAGTCTCTTTCATGCGGTTTGCTCCTTCTTCTCAAAATCACCAGTCGTTTCCGAGCAGCGGTTTGCTCCTTGTTCCCAAGTTTTCTAGCCTCTTTCGGGCGGCTTGCTCCGTGTTTCTAATTCTTTACTCTTTTTCGAGCAGTGTGCTCCGTGTTGTCAATTTGTTTAATCTTTTTCGATCGGTTTGCGCCGTGTTTTCAGAGTCTGCAAACTGTTGAGAACGGTTTGCTCCTTGTTCTCAAAGTCTCTAGTTCCTTTCGAGCGGTTGGACTCCTGTTCTCCAGTTCTCTCGACCTTCTCGAGCGCTTTGTTTCTCGTGTTGCCAAGATTTCTAGTCGTTTTCGAGCGGGTTTCTCGTGGTTCTCAACTTCTTTCCAGTTTCTTTCGAGCCCTTCGAAATCCTCTAGTATGTTTGCGTTTTTTCTCGGCTTGCTCTTCGCGAGCAGCTTGCTCTCAAGTTCTCTAGTGTCTTTCAAGCGGTTTGCTCCTCGTGTTCTCAGATTTTCTTCTTTGTTTTTCGGAGCGATTGGCTCCTGCTTGTCTAAGTCCTCGTTTATTTCGCTTGTTGTGCTCTTTGTTCTCAAATCCCAGAGTCTCTTTCGAGCGGCGTGCCCATTGTTCTCAAAGTCTCTAGTTCTAACCAATTTCGAACTCTTTGATCCTTGTTCCCATATTCTTTATTTTCTTTGCAGCGGTCCTGGTGATCTGGCATCTTCAACAAGAGAATGGCAATCAGAAGTGGTCCAAGGAGTCCATGTTCAAGTATAGTAAAAAGGCCCCTACACTGGCGGTGGTGCATCAGATGACGCAACTTTGCTCGCCATGCCTGGCAATGGTCAGTTGCTACCCGGCGTCTTGGGCAGCCGATGACGAGATTGAGGACGAGACCCTCCGCGGTGGAAGTGATGACGATACCCTCCGCACCCCGCGTGGCAATGATCGCGATGCCCTTCGCACTCCTCGAACGCAGACCACAGCTGTGAGCAAAGACGGGCAAAGCAAGGCATTGTAATTCTGCAGTGACGCATTTGGTTTGGAAGTGCAGGTTCTGCACGCTTAGGCTCGCAGGTGTGACAAGAAATCACCTTTCCGACATGGTCTATGCGCACCTTAGCAGAAGGCACAGGGCGACCTGTGACAAGGAGCGTGCCAAATGGAAGGCCAACAGGTACAAAGGCAGCCACCGGGGCCTCGGACTCAAGCAGCTCCGCGAGCCTCACAAAGCGGTCGTCATCAAGAAGGCGCTCGCGCTTGGTGGAAGTGCCCCTACCGCGCAAGTGCGTTCACTTAGCTGTGCATTGCAAGACGTTGTTGGAGGCCACCAAGGAGACGTGCTAGCGTGGAGGATTCCGCGAGGCTGAGGCATATATAGCCCGCCATCGACAACAGGCGGAGGCGACCAACGAGAAGCTGGAAGCCTACGGTCACCGCATCCAGATGGTCAAGCGAAAGGGCGAAATGGGCTTCTGGAGAATGTTTCGTGAAGGACAAGACGGCTACGAACGTGGCCACGCGCTTGTGTTCCTGGAGCAAGTACACCAAGCTTGCCCGCAAGGCGTTCTACAAGAAAGCTGGCTTCGAAAAGGAGGAGCTGGCGAAGATTCAGATCCAGGTCACGGGGGCATACGAGATGACCTCCCAGAGGTATGCCCGGGCCATGGTTTCCCAGCCATGGGGCAGACTTCTCCTTTCCTGTGCTCTGGCCTCTGTGGCGACAATGGGGTGTTCGCCGATGGAGGTTTAAGTGCTCTCTGTGCTCACTTGCATTTACTCCGTGATGGGTGGGAGCTCTTAGATGTCTTTTTCCGGCTTTGTGCTGCCTGGGTTTGGGATCCTGGGTTGCTTGCTGCATTTCAGCCTTTCTGGGCAGTTGGATGGCCCCTGCTTTATCCGATGCTCATCGTGATGGCGTCCGCCGGTTTCCTCCTTTTCGAGGCGCTGGTGGCTAGCCGCAGTTTTGTGGGGATATTTGGTCCTCTGAGCTTTTGGAGGGGCATAGCCGGCGTGCGCAATTTCGTGGCCTCATGCGAGTCCATACTCAAGAGACAGCTGCTGCACTGATCAAGGCGAGCGGCACTCTCGACAGCAATGGCTGCAGATGGTTCGCTGAGCCAGTTTATGGGATATTCTTCCCGTGAAACAAGCTGTGCTTTGGGCAGATTGGCAGGACCACGAGCGCTGGACGTCTTACGCTGCCAGAGTTGCCACGCTGTCCCAGGACGGCATGGTGCTGGGGAAAATACAGCGGGGCTCCCGAGTCGATAAGGCCGACCCTCGATTGCGTGATCGGGCCTCCCTGTGGCGAGTGTCTAAGGTCCCAAGGCAGTGGACCGGTGAGATGATTGAGGATGTGTTCACATCTTTGAGTTTCCGCCTAGCCGGAGGTTGTTCAAAAGCTTTACCGGGGTCCTCACACTGATTGGATTGTTCGAGCCATTCCTCCCGATGAGCAGGTCGTGCGTCAACCGACGGTTGGGGATAGCACTCGCGCTGGCATTGTCTGGCGAGTCTGTGGGCACCCGTGAACGGCTGTGGCGGTGGATCAAAGTGCTCAACGGTCCCCAAGACGACGATGATGAAGAAGAAGGCGGTCCGCACTGCACCGACGCTGCCTTGGTTCAAGGTGCTTGTCTCGGAAGAGATGGTCAGTGGGAAGCCGTCGTAAATTCTATACGAAGGAAAAGATACAGAGTATATCTACGACCCGGCGGCTCCATGTCTGATCGCTGGGGCCGCATTGTGCCCGACAACGGCAGCGTCTGCTTTTTTGTGCATGAAAAATAAGACTCCAAACACTTGGCCTCCAACACGGGGGCTTCTTAGGAGTGGCTTGCAGTCAGTATGGGCGGCCTTGCGATCGTTTCTGCCTACAACAGGCCAGGCGGCGACTTTGAGGTCCTTTGGACGGATTTAGACCTGCTCTTTCGCACTTTGCTTCTTGTTCTGAAATTCCCTGGTCTCGTTCGAGCGGCTTGCTCCCAGCTCTTATTTTCTCTAGTCTCAGTGGAGCAGTTTGCTCGTTGCGGTGTCAAGTCTTCTAGTCTTTTTGGAGCGTTGTTGCTCAAATTCATCAGTTTTTTTTCGAGCGTTTTGCTCCATATTCTTGAATTCTCTCGTCTCTTTCGAGCATTTTGCTCCTTGTTCTCAAATCTATAGTCTCGTTCGAATGGTTTCCTCCTTGGTCTCAAGCTCGCTAGTCTCTTTAAAGCGGTGTGCTCCTTGTGTTCTGATCTTTCTAACTTGTTTCGAGCGGTTTGCTTTTTTGTTTCGGATTTTTTCTATTTTCTTTCGCTTGGCTTGCTCCTGGTTCTTAATTTCTGTAGTCTCTCTCTCTCTCGAGCAGTTTGCTCTTTGTTCTCAAACTCGTAAGTCGTTTTCGAGCGGCTTGCTCCTTGTTCTGAAATTCCCTAGTCTTTTTCGAGCGGCTTGCTGCTTGTTCTCAAATCCTTTAATACCTTTTGAGCGGGTTGCTCGTTGTTCTCAACTTCTCCAGCCTCTTTCAAGCGGTTTGCACCTGGTTTGTTATTTCTGTAGTCCCTTTGGGGAGTTTGCTCCCTGTTCTCAGTTGTTCCAAAATCTCTAGTCTCTTGTTCTCCAATTTTCTAGTCTCTTTCGTGCGGTTTGCTCCTTGTTCTGAAATTCTCTAGGCTCTTGGGAGCGGTTTGCTCCTTGTTCTCAAAATTTCTAGTCTCTGTCGAGCATTTTGCTCCTGGTTCTTAGTTGTTAAACTCTCTAGTGTCTTTCGAGCGGTTTGTTTTTGAGTCAACTTCTCTGGTTCTGTCGGGTGGTTTGCTCCTTGTTCTCAAGTTGTCTAGTCTCTTGCGAGCGGTTCGCTCCTTGCCCTCAAAATCTCGAGCCTCTTTCAAGCCGCTTGCTCGTCTGCTTCAAACTCCTTAGTCTCTTTCGAGCGGCTTCTTTTTGTTCTGTCCTTTTCCAGCGGTTTGCTCCTTCGTCTCAAGATTTCTAGTCTCTTTCGAGCGGTTTGCTACTGGTGTTGGTCTTTTTTGAGCGGTTTGCTCCTTGTGCTCAAATGCTGTAGTCTCTTTCGCTGGGCGCGCTCCTTGTTTTCTAACTCTCTAGTTTTTCTTTTTTGAGTGGTTTGCTCGTCTTGCTCAAGTCTATAGTCTCTTTCGAACGGTTTGGTCCATGTCTCAACTTCCCCAGTCTCTGCTGAGCGGTTTGCCGATCTGAACAGGGCGCGAAAAAGGACCCCAAGCGAGACAGTGAGCATGAGGAGTCTTTTCGGGGTGTGAAAAACCGCCGCCCATTGAACACGCGTTCGGGTTGGGATTGGGGTATACTCAATTTCTTGTCACGGACGGTGCGATTAAGGCAGAAATTTCACACGATAACAGCGGTTGTCGGCTTCACGTTTGAAGTTCGAAGTCCCGGCGCTTAGTCAAGGATTTTGGCTTTCGCTGCAGGCAAGATGGTGTATGATGTGTTGGATGAACTCATTCTGTCGGATTTCTTGAACGAGGGTGCAAGGCTCAAAATTGGATTGGGGGAAGTCTGAAGCAGCCCAAACCTTTGGGATTGATGCGTTTCACTCATGTGGAGCTGTGGAGGTGTCAGTGAAATATGCGATTCCCATCATTATGGGAGCAAACATCGGTACGAGCGTCACCAACACCATTGCCGGGTGCTCAGGACTTAATGGGGCGCGCACCTGCAAGTTCGGGGTGAGCGCTTGCTGAACATTTGTGACCCGCCAGGTCGACTCTAGTTTGGCGAATTGTGCATGTGAGTTGAGCTTGAGGTGTCCATGGCACATGCTGGCGAGCGTCTGGAGCTCGAGCGCGCCTTCTCTGGCGCGACAGTCCATGACATGTTCAACATGTGCCTATGAAGCAAAGTGAGGGATATTTCTTGGGATTATTTAGGGTTGACATTCCGGAAATTCGCACACTCCTTTGTTGTTGTTTTGCTGAAGGTTTCCTTTGTGAGCCGGTTGCTGCTTCAAACCTCTGGCTTCCGTCGAGGCTGAGCGTGGCTGTGATGCTCCCGGAGGAGGCAGTCCTGGGTGTCTATAAAAGTTGCTATACCGGTTTACTCCATGGCATGAGCTTTGCCGTGTCGGCAGGTCATCCTGGGCGCCATCACTGGGGAGGGTGGCATCTTGTTCTACATCTCGAAAGGCATCACTGAGGGTGTGTTGGGAGATGTCACGGACGTGACCTTCACATCCCCAACCAAGTTCATCGTGTCCCCTCTCACGGCTCCGTGGTTTCGATTCATTCCACGTTTGGCGGAATGAGCTACAAGTAATTATGATTCGCTGGGGTTCTTTATTGTAGTTAGTCTACAAAGGAGTCCAAGAGCCTATTCCAATGATGAAGGCCCCTTACATGTGTCTTGATTGGTAGTTTTGGGGTCTGGCTTCGACCGAAAGACCGCGACTTAGGACGTCTTCGTTGACCCGAACAAGGATGTGACGAAGGCTCTCTCTTTGGGCGCACCCGCAGCCCAAGCGATGCCCACCGGCCTGACTGGCAGCTGCCCAAGCACCATGGATTGCAGCAACTACTTCTGTGTGTCGTCGGCCATGACCAAGAACTGGAAGAAGGTGAACAAGGAGGCTTATGAAGCCTTGTCAGAGTGCAGCACCTACTTCCCGCTCTTGAATCACGGCTGTGGCTCGGACACCTGCTACTTGGAGGCTGACAAATTCTACACAGAGTCCATCGAGGGCGGCACCATCCTTGACGAGGGCGCCCGAGATGCTAATTCGTCTAGTGCTTGGGAATGTGTCCTGCGCACCTGCTCCATCTCATCCTTCGGTTCTCGGTCGTTTGCCCTTTCGGGGCCTGGGCAAATCCCGAATTGCTCCTGACTGTCCCTTGCTCTTCTGGTTATAGTAAGATATAGCACAAAAAGTATTCTAAGCTGCAATTGGCGCTCACGGTTGATGCTCGTAAACCCTAGGCCCTACTAGTACGCCCCAAACCTCAGGCCCCAGACCCTAAGCCCCAAAACCTAAACCATTAAGCCTTAAGCTCTAAACCCGAAGTTGTCCGGAAAGCGCGCCTTCTGCCCGAGGTGCCTTCTCGGGAATGGGGGACGTTGCCGGGGGAATCGTTGGCCTGATCTTCTCCCTGATCATCATCACCTTCTTCCTGTTCTGCCTTGTGAAGCTCTTGCAGACCCTCATCATGGGCACCGCGAAGAAGGTGATCATGCGCGCCACGAACATGAACGACTACGTCGCCATCCTTGTTGGCCTTGGCATTACCTTCATTGTCCAGTCCAGCTCTGTGAGACTTGGCGGTGCAAATGGGCATTGATGGCAGTTACAGTAGCGTGTGAAAGTAAAGCAAGCCATTGAGAGTCTGAGCAGAAGATGAAGTGACGAAGGACCACCTCCACGCTGACGCCGCTCTGCGGAGTCGGCGTGCTCCCGGTGCACAAGATGCTCCCCATGACTCTTGGGGCAAACATCGGTAGCTTGGCAGGATCAAGTGACATGTCAAAGGTTCCATGATGAAGGACGCACGCCTTCAAGGCAGGAACGACGCTCAGGGCACATGGGCAAGTAGAGCAAGATGAGTATGACAGTGTAGGTCATCGAGCTGGTGACTGTATTTACACAGCCGTGTCGTAGATCTGACCTCGTCAAGGAAGAGCATTCTTGAGTGGTTCTTTTGGAGAAGCACAGGGAAGATAATCAAGCCATGTCATGCAGAAAACGTAGGAAGCCCTAGCCGCTAGCCCTAGACCATAAAGCCCGAACCCGAAGCCCTGAACCGGAACCCTAATCCGTACAGAGTGAAAAAACTGAGACCCTAAACCCGGAACCTTAGAGCCTAAACCCTGGCCCTAAACTCTCATCTTAACCCCAAACCTCCAAACCCTAAAGCGTTGATTTCCTCCGTAGGTACCACGTTCACATCTATGTTGGCCGCCCTCGCAGTGATGCTGGGCTTCTTAGGGGGTCCGGGCTAAAAGAAGCGGGGTTGTTTGGGTTCTTACTGGGGTTTAGGATTTTGGGTTGAGGGGATCTTACAGTGCTTTGCATGAACACGGTTTAAGCGATTAGGTGTAAAGTAAGCACTACAGTAGCCCAGCTTCTGCCCCTGACGACCCAAGCCCCGATGAACCGAGGATGAAGCCTGACAGCCTGCAGATCGCCTTTGTGCATCTTGCTCGGGTGTTCAGGGTTTAGAGGTGTAAGGGTTTAGGGTTCAGGGGTTTAGGGGTTGAGGGGTTTAGGGGGTACTTAAACACCGTTGGATGAATGTTTTTCAATTGGACTTCATCCTTTTAGAGTGCTGTTTGAGGCTTCTAGGAGGTTTGCGGGCTTTTGGTAAGTATGGCCTTTCGGTGCAGGATGGGGGGTTGTTTTTGGTGCAGCGGTGTTACAAAAAATCTTGCGCCCTGTGCCACTGAACCGGACGATCGCGAGGCATTTGTTCTTCAACATCATCGGCATTTTGCTTCTGGGTCCGACTTAAAAGAAGCTTTTCATAAGTTGCGTAATTAAACGGGTTTAGGGTTTAGTTTTTGTCGATAACGACGTGGATGCAATACTCTAGATACCCAGAAGAACCTTAGGCACAGAGAGGCGTTAGCATCCTGTGAGAACTCCTAGTAAGCGCAGTAAGCCCTTAGGAACCCCTAAGGCCACCTTGTAACTCGCTTTCTGACATCACAGAAGCAGAAAGAACACCCTCAGCCCATAAGTCTAGCACCTTCCGAAGCCATTGCAAAAAGAGCGGAGGATCTGGTTTCCGGTGCCTTTCATGCGACGAATTCCCATCAAGGCGGCCTGCTTGCTGGGATTCTATGCCTCCTACTGGCACCTCGGCATCACTCTTTGGCGGCCCCTCCTTGTTTGAGAGGGTCGAGAGGAGTTCCTGCCAAGTTTACAATTTAGGGTTGCAACCATGTTGCGGATTCGCTTTGTTTCCAGGCTGGGGAATCGTCATTCTGGACCGTCAACCGAAGTTTTCGACTGGATCGTTGCTTCCCCGCGCTGCAAGCCCTGACCAGTAACAGCTTGAACCGCAAAGCTTGGATAGACACACCCTTAACACAAGTTCTGAACCCATCATAACCTCGTTTCGAACCCTAAACACTTCTTCAAAGCGTGATAAGACCGAACATCTACGGGCTCCAAGAGCCCTACAAAAGAGCCCTAAAGCCTAAAGCCCCCCAAAACAAAGGCGCATGGTGCCCCTCATCTACATCTTGGTGATGTTCGTGGCCGTTCCAGGCCTGGCCTGGTGGCTACCGAGGTTTTTTTTCGGTTTATGGTTGAGGTAGGGCTAGAGTTCTCATCATTTTCTAGGGTTTTAGGTTTGGGGTGTAGAGTTCATGGCTTGATTCTTAAGGAACTGGAGTTCAGGGTTTGGGGTTCTGATTCTGTTCATTGCGCGGCTCGAATGTGCGTGTAGTGTAGTGACTGGGTAAAAGGCTTGCTGTCTCAGCTTGTGGAAACAGTAGCATGGCGGAAACGTACCACCGCTTGGTGACGATGGCGGCCGTGACGATGGCAAGGATGCTGACGATGCTGATGGCAATGCAGATGGTGATGGTCATGAGGCTGTCGTCGTTGTTGTTGATGATGATTTTGACGTTAAGCATGGTGGTCAGAAGGATTGCGTTGGCGCTGGCCGTGATGATGACGATGATGACGATGATTGTGATGGCGATGGTGATGGCGATGTGGGTGATTACATTGCTCAACACGACGCAGAAGATACCCCTGCTGCTCTGGCCGCGGACATGACTGAGCTGTCATATGGGTGAGACTGACTATGATTGAATTATATGGATGAAGTTGACGGCGAGAATCGTGAATGTGAAAATCACGGTGATGTTGCTGCTGATGACGGTCAAACAAGCTGATGGTGATGGGCACTATCGGCTATATGCAAGCAGGCAATCGCCGTGATCTGGATTGCTGAGAGTACCCCCAAGCCCTGAAACCCACGAACCCTTTAGTCTCTTCAGAAGCACTCTGCCGGTCGTTGCCAAGCTGGCTGCTCATCTTACCTGCCTAAACCCAAAGGCCCTAAGCCCTAAGCTTTAAATGATACGCTTTACATGCTGGACCCTTGCAGGAGCCTTTGAAAAGTCCTGAACCGGCAGGACCTGCATCCACCCCACACTTAAAACAATAAGCTCCTGCACTTACAGGAGCTTTTAGAAGCCCCCAACATGCAGGTGTCGTGCTCGCCATCTCGCTGCTCTACGGAGCCAGCATCGCCGGAGGCATCGTCGTCACGCCCCCTGGCCCGGCAAGGGCTTCGGGTAGGCTCTATAGGGGCCTAACTATACGGTTCCTAGGGTTCCCCTTTAACCCTGGGCCCTTGATTTAGTATCTACGGCCTTATATATCTCAGCTAGAAAAATCAATATCTCTATATACATCTGAGGCAGGCTGATGCTGACTATATTAATGTAGGAGCTTGGTTAAGAAACCTTGGGCCTTTATTAGGGCTCCTTTATGGTTTTGGGCCCAGGGTTTCTTAATCAGGTTCCTATATTATCCAGCTGAACCCTAAACCCTAAACCCTAAACCCTAAACCCTAAAGGGTGGGGGGGAGGGGGTGCATGTTCTGGACCGAGAGACTGGTCGTGGGAGCCTCAGCGATGCTGCCCCTACAGGGGCCTTAGTTCTTAGAATAGTGTTTTGGATAATACGAATGGTAATAATACAGGGGCCGTAATTGTTAGACGAGGGTTTGGGATCAGAAATACTTTATAATACGGAACTCTCAGGAATAATATTGACACTTATCTACGCTTCCCTGCTACTTAGGCCACTATAAGCCTACACTAGGCACTCTTATGGCACTGCCTCACTCCTTTTCAAACGGCTGCAGGGCACAAATGGAACTTGCCTGTATCAGGTTGCTGGCCATTGGCGTCGTCGCCGGCTTCATTGCTTGGTGGTGGATGGGTGGTTGCTACAAGGCTTGGCACAGCGGCTTCGGTTAGGGTTGGAAGTGTCCAGTGCTAATGTGTGCATGCTTAAGAATCTGAGAGTGTTGCAAATTTCTTCCCCAACTTCCAACAACCCCGCAAAATTGAGCCTTGAATTTCAACATTCGAAGCTGGAATTCTGTGGGACGCGCAAAAGCCCTACTTACCAACCGCCCAAAACTACAAGAAACTGCGTATTCCTGAAGCTCCCCAAACCAGCAACAGTACTGGTTAGTGAGTAGTAGCAATTAGTAAGTGTTACGAACCTCAAACTCGTGTGCAGGTGGTTTCCAAGGAGCAACGCGAGGAGCGTGCCGCCGAGATGGCCGCAGAGATGGGCGAGAAGCCTGCTGAGGAGATGCGGCCGCAGTTTAGGTTTATAGGGTTTACAGGGTTTTGATGTTTTTCTGCGGGGATTGATCTGATCGGTTTTGCGGAGTTTGTGCAGGGTCATATCTGAGGTCTGAACTGATTTTCCAGAATGGACGAGCTTGGGAGTGTTGCGGTTTTAGTGCTTGGGGTTAAGCTTGAGAGTTTCAGACGAAGTGGATCACGCTATCGACCGCAAGGAGCGGATCCGTGGTTGACTGACCCCCCAAACCGGTAGCCAGATGTCAAAGAAGCACTATAGGAATTTCCGAACACCTATTGACCTATTGATGCGAACCTTAAGCCTTAAACCGTAAACCCGTGTAGAACCCCGAAGACACAAAACCTAAAGCCCAAGACTCAAGACCCGAATTGCACTGTATAATCCAACGCCGACATTCCTTTCATGTAGGGTTTAGGGTTTAGGGATGTAGGGAGTTTAGGCGTAGGAGGGATTAGCGATCAAAGGATCTAGGAACTGTAGGACGGGGATTTGTGGCATCGCGATCTTATTCGTGCGTGTCCCTTCTCGCAGCCTTTCAGCCTGGCAGGCGGCCGCCGAAGCTGCCGTGTAGGCTCGGGGTTTTCTTACGGCCTGGCGTGCCGTGCTTCGGGTTTGGTGTTGAAGGTTTATGGGTTGGGATTTGCTGCTTGGGGCCTCCGATTCCGGAAAATTTCGGACTTCAGTCAGGGGTGAAGGCTGATAGAAAACCATGGTACCAATGCTGACGTTGCATCTACTCATGTGCAGGTAATATATGCGCCTTAGAAATTACCTATACTATTTGGGGTTCCTTATTATAACTATAGTATAATGGGCCCCAACACCCTGTTCCAATTATTAAGGCCCTTCTATGACTTGCCCAGGCGACTTCGGCGTGCGAACTTGATTCGAGTCACTAGCCCGCACGCCGGCAGTCTTGCGTCTATTACGCCCCCAACCATTCCTTCCACCATTCTGAACCCTAATACCTACTGGGGCACCATGAGCCCAGTGAATAGGTCGGCAGACTTAACTAGCATCCCCTTGTAGTCCCTAGTCCCTGTATAGTCAAACGATTAATTACTTTCACCGAAACCCTGTTCGAATTATAAGATACAGCCATCATATTCTATTACTCCCTACACTTCAACTTTACACCCTTACCTTGCCCCATTCGGAAAACCCGTAGCTCGTACTTCAATGCTTGAATATCTGTCGATGTGGGCATTGTTGTTGGCATGACGGTTCTTATCTCTTCAACATTGTTGCTATCTCGGCTACTAACACTGACTACTATAGGGTTTAGGGTTTAGGGTTTGCTGCTGTTGCTAGGATCACCTTGCGTGTTGTCTCTACTATTGTTCTGAGGTGGACGGCCCAGATGAGGATCCGTACTAAGGTGTCTACTCTACGTAGTCATAAGAACCCTTAGGAGGGTAAGGGGGACGGGGGCAGGGGACTATACTTCCCTAAATAGGCTTTATTAGGTACTTATTATGGGCAATAAGGCCCCTACCCGCCTCCCCATACCCCCCCAAGGGTCCCCAAGTGGCCTGAAGGATTAGAAAATGGTCTTGGGGTGGAGGGCAGTACGGATTGTATAGGGACAAAAACAGTCAGTTGATTTCCAACTACAAGTTGTTCAGGGTGCCCGGTTTCGGGTTTAGGGTTGCCATAGAAATACAGCCCACCCTACTCCACACTACAGCCGAGTTCCTGCCACCGGCACGAACCATGACCAGCAGTTCATCCAATCGCATAGGGGTTCTACAAGTCCTTGCTCGTGACTATTTCAAGGTCGTTATGAGTCGACCTTAAACCCTAAACCCTGAGTGGACCCCCCGATGTGCAGCTTGTTGGCTATAAGATTCCTGCAAAACCTCAACCGAATCCCTTGTAGTAGAACATAAGTCACCGCCGAAGTCTCGGGTACATGTTGAAGTCTGAATCCTGCAAAACCCAGCAGATGTAGGATAGGGGCCTACATAACTAACGACATTATTCCTGAGGTTTCCCCATTATTTCTTATAGCAAAACTATACCTCATACCCTACCCTACTTTAATTCTTAAGGCTCCTATAGCAAGACTGCGGCACAGCGGTGCGTAGGAGGCTGCGCAATCCAAATCTGCTGCGCCTCTACATTTTCCACAGTTTACAGTTACTTCTTATCCACAGCACAGATGTTCATATCGACGTCCAGGATCCCTCAAAGAATCGCTTTTGACGACTAACGGGACTTTTGAGATGTACGCCCTAAACTCTAAACCCTAAACCCTAAGCCCTACACCCCAGTCCGCATGACCGATTGCATAAACTCTAAACCCTAAACCCTTAACCCTAAACTTGAATCCTGAACCCTCAAGCCCTAACGATGGAGGAGTGCTCAGAAGTTGACTTTCCCTCCCTCCAGGGTGCTGAGAGTCTACGAACGCCTGGCTTCATCGTCGGAGTTTAGGGTATAGGATTTAGCTTTCGAGTTTTAGGGTGTTAGGGTTTAGGATTTTGGGATTTTAGGCTTTCAGGCTTTTAGACATTAGGGTTCAGGGCTTAGGATTTGGTAGGACTTATGGTTTCAAGACCCCTTGCTTGGCGGCATCGTCGTGTTTTTGTTCGGGACCATCTAGCAGGCGTGCGTGAGCATCCGCAGGGTGCAAGGAAACACCGTTCAAGGTCCCCCAAAGCTACATCTGTACGCAGCGCTTGAAAAGGGTATGCTTTTCGGGCTACATGAAGATTCTAGGAAGCTTCATTCGTTTTATCGCTTTCGAGGGGTCGGGCAGTCTTGGATGGACATCGGTTGTTGTCCTATGCACAAGCAGGTAGCTGCGCAGAGTTTGCCCACTTACGGGCGAGCTCAGCTGCAGACGCGCTCTTAATTCGGCGCAGGCAGCAATGTTGTCGGATTCTGCCGACAGTCAACAGAAAGCTTCCTGCCTTCTCTTGATCTGGCGATGGTAAACCCAAAGCGCCAGTAGTTTCGCGCTTTCGAAGCACGCCCTGCGACGTAGTTGCTGATGGGTCTCTGTGACAGGTGTACCTGTCACTGAGCCACGGGTGAGAGCGACCGTGCGGAGCATGGTCGGGAAAAGAAGGGGGGGATTTGTGGGCATTGTGTGGACTCCACTTACTTGCTAGCGCTAGTTACTGCCATTGTTACGATATCACCGTTTAAACCAGCCTCACTGCTTCATCACAGCTACATAAATGTTACTGCACTTCCAAGAGTTCCATACGGATCCATAGGGAACCCAAATATAGTACCCTAAACAGTGAGATCCTTATTATAAGGACCCAAAATAAGGTACCCCAAATTTTCGAAAACGCCCATTACGAGATTAGGGCCTGGGCTACCAAAGCTAGTTACCTGGTCTCCGCCTGCACTGCGACTTCAAATCACGTCGTGAACCCAAAGCACTCACTGCTGTAGGGCCATAGAGGCTTAAATTACTACCAATAACTACCAAAATCATTTTGGGGGTTCTTTTTTACAATTATAGTATAGTGGGCCCCAAAGCCCTATTCGAACTACTAAGGCCTCTACATTACGCTTGCATCCTGACCAGGACCACCCTTGCTACATGGTTTCCCATCTTTCCTATGGCTCCTAACACTTGTGGCTTCATGTCAGCACGTGCTTGCGTAGAATTACGAAATGTGTCTTCCGACCATTAATGCTATAGTTCCTACTGTTTTCTACAGCGGACATAATACTCGTCCTAACATCGCTCATACTTTCACCGGTACAGCGCTAGGTGTTGTCACGTTGTCTTGTGGCCTGAAGGCTGCACCCACATGCTGGTGTAGATCCTGCAGCAGCAGAGTAATCAGTAGCAGCGGCAGTAGCAGTGGCAGCAGTAAATCCACAGCCCCAGCTCAGACCCTAAACTCGTAAATCACCAACATTGAGAATTGAACAGGACAGAGAGCAAGGAAGGCTTTGGGGTTTAGCAGCCCGAGTCCCTAAACCCCGGACGGTAAAGTATCGTAGTGGCGGAGTAGGTAACCTTGAGCCTTTTGGGGCTTATGTCAACCTGCAATATTTCAAGAGGTTATATAACTCTTTTTGGGCTGGGGTACTCATCCCCTACGTGATCCTCAGCTGCGACCCAGAGTCCCGCGAGGCGCCTCCCTGGGCGAATCCGGATCGACTCGTGCTGTCTATGGGTGGGATGCCACAGGACCAGGGGACGGAACCAGGCTGTGGGCTTTCAGCCTGTGAAAGTGTCGGGCTTGTCAGAAAGATTGAGCCGGGTCAAGTTTCAGGAAGTTTAGGAGCTGGTGTTCTTGTTGGCGTGGGAGTGTTGCGTTAATTTTTGTCCTACGCATGTTTGGGTGGCCTGCCATCGCCAGTGAGGGAGATTTTTCATCGGTATGTCTGGGGTCGACATACTTCTTAGCACGGTACAACCTACTCTTCAACACTGCCTGTCCAAGCTTTTTGCCGATTGTTGACGAGTGAAACAGCCTGGACGGTATGATAGAAGGTCGTGTTCGAAAGCAGCAACCAAGTCTTAGTGATATTCTACGTCCGGCTCAAGCTTGACGCGCTTGACGTGTTGATGCTCGAGAAACCGTGTCGACAACCACATCCGTCATCCCCATGGTTAGCGGCGAGGACGTTGTGGTTTGCTTCAGTAAGTGGCGGTTGATGTCCTCTCGCACCTGAAGTGCATCTTCCTCTGCATGCGCTCGCAATGTTCGGACACCTCTTTCACTAACAAGCCTGATTATGCACTTCAGCAGGATGTAAGTTTTGCATGAAGGCTGCGCCTGCATGCGGGATGGGCACTGCCAACATGAGCAGGGCTGCATAATGTTCTTCCAGTTCCGATTCGCTACTGAGCTCTAAACGCCCGCAAAAGACCATGAATCCCAAAGCCTGAAAGCTGGGAACACTTGACCCGGTGCACAAGTCCAGTAGCTGCGAGCCTGCCTAAACACAAGGCTTTTGAATGCTACGACTCGAGCCTTAGACCCAGCATCTTGCTCGGGCCCGTCTCCGCCCGCCATACTGGACTGGAGGCGTCTTTACGTTTCTCTCTCTTAGCTTTCAAGTATTTGATTTAGACCCCGATAGTAGCTTGAGTTTGAACAGACCATGCAAACTCCAGCCAGTTCAGTCGAATCTAGAAACTACAGCTGAGGCCAGGGCCCCATGCCTCTGTACGGCCTACTCCACCTTGCTGGAGTCTACTGGCCAGCAGCTGCTGCTGGGATCATACGCCCGCATCACCGGCACAGAGAAAGAGAACTCTTTCTGCAGCCCTAAACCCTGAAACCCTAAACCCCTGAACTCTAAATCGTGCCTCTGTGGTCGAAGTTCGAAGTGTCAAACTCATTGTGCTGCTACTTCTCACACTTCGACTCAAAACACCTTCAGTCTGGGGCCTGGAGTTGAACCTAACAAAGGGGCCTAAATAATTAGAATAGGGTTCCTTTTAAAGGGGTCTATATAACGGCTACTATAAGGGATCTATAAGGGTACCATACTATAGGGGCCGTAATAACTACCTACACTATCTTGGGGTTCTACATTAGGGCTGGTCCGTTTGACGTGTTCAAGCCGAAGCAACTTGACCCGCGGCTCATGCTGTGCCGAGCTTTCTGATTCCTTCCACCAAGCCCGAAGATCCTCGTAGAAGCCTCAACATAGTGTAGGTAATTATTATGGACCCTATAGTTATGGTGCCCTTATAGATCCCTTATGGTAACCCTGGCTCAAGTCATCTGTGCATGTTAGCTTGCTTCTTTCCGTATCTTGGGCCTGTCTGGCAAGTTTCGGAAGCTTCTCTGATCGTCAGGGCGTGCGATTCTAGGGATTTCGAAAAGGAGGGACCCTTAATAAGGACCCCTAGGCATATACCCTTAATATAGCTATTATATACCCATTATCTAGCCCATTCTAGGGTAGGGGTTTCGAGCAAGAAGTGAAGGCACTCTCGCTTATCTCTGCCGCAGCATTTGCTCCAGTTTGGACCCGTGACGCCTGCGAACGCCGCAGGCGCCGATTGGACGCGACGGGTTTTACCCTATAATGGGCTTTATAATGGGTATATAATAGCTATATTAAGGGTGTATACCTAGGGGTCCTTCTTTAGGTGCCGGCAGTTCTGACAGTAGTCTTGTCGAGTGGAAGTCGCAGCGCTGGGAGCAGCCGAGGGTATGAGCAAAGGTGTTCGAGTCTGGAAATTGAGAACAGGTTTCCTTTGAAACACCGGCAGGTACAGTTACATATTCTTCCATGCCCCCAAAGCCCCATTGATTTCGCTAAGGCTCCTGCAACATGTAGGCTTAGGTGTGCAGGTAGGCTTCGACAAGGGCAGTGCAGGAACCGATGGACGGGTTCGGGGGTCAGGGTGCGCAGCGTGCGCGGATGTTGGATGTTGGTAAATGTAGGGGCCTTAATGGTTAGAGGAGGGTTTTGGGGCCCAGTGTACTATGAATATAATGAGGAACCCCCCAAAACAGTATTCGTAATTATTCAGGCCCCTATAGTATAGTACCCTTATAGACCCCTTGTAGTAAGCCTTATATAGACCCATTAAGGAACCCTATGCTAACTATTTAGGCCCCCTATCTTATGTCCGGCCCAACTCCTGTCAGGTAGTCATGGCAGCGAAGCATGTGACCATCGAGGAGAGACTCGAAGCCTTCCTGGGTAGTCCTTCGTAGGTTTGCGGTAAGGAGGGACCGAACGCGCAGATCCCCGGTTTGGGGTCAGTATAAAAGGAAGAGACGTGCATCAAGTCTTTCAGCATCGAAGCAGGGAACTAGACCTTCGAGATGATATCGTCATGAATAAATATATCTTGCGATCGTGCTTGAATCCTGGCTTCCGATGCTTTAGGGTTTAGGGTCCCAGATCCATCTTTTGGAGTTCGGAATCGCCATTCTGTGTTGATTGAATCATGGGCCAGAGCTCAAAGCTTTTAGATCCAAGGAATATTCCGTAACAGCCGTAACCTATGTTATGGATCCCAGCACAATGTAAGGGAGTGCTTAAGCAAGGTGTAGAGTCAGGTCTGGACATGCTAAACCAGCTTCCGCAGAGCACTTTATGATCCTTTGCTTTGTAACCCTGACAGTAGGCATTTGGGTCGAACAGTAGATGGAGGGTCGAGTCTTAGTTAAAACACCACAAAACCTCTCAACTTCAAAGCCTGTGCCTGCAGACCCGACAGTTGGAAGCCCTAAACTTGAACCCTCAGACCTTCCAACCCTAGACCTTGAATTTTGGGGCACTAGGACTATAGCCCTGAACCCTCCTCAGCCTAGGACCTTATAAACCGTGCACCCTCAACCCAAACCTTCAACCCTAAGCCTAAACCACCCCATACTCTTGTGTAAAGCCCTAAACTTAGTAGTAGAGTAGGTAACCTTTCACCTTGTTTTGGGTAGTATAGTCCCTATAAAACCCCTATATAACCAAAAAGGTTAAGCTTTAGTTCCCCGTGATACCCGACAAGTAGGTAAACCCTCCTTTCCCAGACCCGCAGTGTTCGGGGGAGGACCTGATCTTCGGTGCAAAGGAGAGAAAAGATGTCGACAAGGCATTCCTCCGGTTTGGGGAGTGCGGAGGCTTAGGGTTTGGGGTTTAGGGTTTTGGGGTGTTCGGGTTTGGTTATACTACTTTGAGGGGTTATACCCCCCAAAACCCTATTCTAATCAACTATGACGGCCCCTACAGTTTAGTGTTTGGGGTTCGAGCGCTTCGTTTTTGAGGTTTGGGATGCTGCTTTTCTGCAAGGGTTTTGGAGAGGCCTTGGCAAATGAGAGGAGGCTTTGGTTTAGTCAATCGGTTTGCAGGGGATCCATACCCTACTGAAATTGTATCATAACTAGGATACTTGCAAAAGGCCTGTAGCTGCACATCATTACCACTCATGACAGTGCGTCTTGTGGTTTGGGATGAGGATTGGGGTCCATGATTTTGGAGTTTGGGAGTGTTTACGAATGGGAGCAGGACATACGCCCTTGAAGTGTGTGCCCAAGACCTACACCACAAAATCAGGCCCTCAACCCTAAAGCATACATCCCTGCCCGTTGAACCCTTAAAGCCCCAAAACCCTGAACCCGAAATCCCAAAGCCTTAAACCAAAACTGAAACCTTAAATAGAAAACTCGAAGCGCCGAAACACGTAACCCCAACCCCCCCACAACTCTAAATCCTAAGCCGTAACCTTGAAAGCCTAATCCCAAAACCCTACCATCCCTAAACCCTACCATCCCTAAACCCTATCATCCCTAAACCCTCTCATCCCTAAACCTTCAAGAATCCTAAACCCTAAACCTTAAACCCCAACCCCTCATCCCCAAACCCTAAATCCTAAACCCTAAACCCTTAAATCCTAAGCCCCCTCATCCCCAAAGCAGGTTGCCATCAAGAAGGATGAGCTCGTGATCTCCTGTTTGAGGAGCCTGGCCATGGATGCCATTCAGAAGGCCCCGGGGATTACTGGGGTTTAGGGGGTTTGGGGGTTTAGAGGCTTACTTAGGGGTTCAGGGTTTAGGGTTTAGGGGTTTAGGGGTTTAGGGTTTAGGGTTCAGGGGTTTAGGGTTTAGTGGTTTAGGGGTTTAGGGCTCCGTGGATTACTGGGGTTCGGGGGCTTAGGGGTTTAGGGGTTTAGGGGTCTAGGAGGTTCGGGTTAGGGGTTTAGGGGTTTAGGGGCTTAGGGGCTTAGGGGTCTAGGGGTTAGGGGTTGCAGGGGTTAGGGGTTGCGGGAGGGGTTTGGGGGTTGCGGGTTTAGGGGTATGCATGTATGTAGGATGTGAGGCTTTAGCTGTACTATGTTGGATATCAGCAATGATATTTTACGTGTATTGTAGAAATGGAAAGTCGTTGACATGCACAAAGTATCAGCGACATAATAGTAATGATGGTAATAAGATTTTGGTGTCTATAATAAGAATACAAATCAATAATAGCAGCACTAAAATATGTATGCACATGCATATACAGTTATGCACATCTGATAAACAAAGGATATTTGGCTTTGCTGATTCAGCATGTGCAACTTGGGGCTAGAGCGTTGCGGTTGCCGGATTTCCAAGACGATGAGTTGTTCTTCGGGGATATGGGTCCTTTCCCGATGATGTCCTATTGTTTTTGACAAATCCCCCTGCATCCAAGAGCCCTCAACTGGCAATCAGGGTGTACAGACACACATACTTACTGAAGAGCTCATGATGATTACCATAATCGTATTTTTTTGGTATTTCCATCGCAATAAAAGGTGAGTAAGCTCGTTGCAACGATGGTTCTTCTTTTGGTTTATAATTCCGACCATCATTCCCCAGTATTATCACTGTTTCTATTGCTGTTCTTTTTATTCTTTTTGTGGTTGTCATTATCATTATACCATCAGCGCTATTATTGCTGATCGTGTTCTTATCACCATTATTGCTATCGCTTTTATGCTTATTATCAGTCGTTCCTCCTCTTCTTCTTATTCTTGTTCTTATTCTAAGTCTTGTTATTGTTTGTATTCTTATTCTTGTTCTTTCTGCTTATTCTTGCTATGATCATGATTCCGACCTTCGTTGATGAGAGCGGCAAGCTTCGAAAAGACTCGGCCGCGCCCAGAAGCATATCAGACCCGAAACCCAAAGGGTCTAGGGCTTAGAAGTTTTTCCAAACCCTACACCCAAAATCCCTCAAACCCCGAAACCCGTAACCCCTCCCCCGGGGGCCTAACTAAGAAGGAAAGCACATCATTCACTATAGATCCCTAGTGTCCCTAAACCCTAAACACCTCAAGCCCTAAACCCCACAACCCTAAACCCTAACCCCTACAGCCCTAAACCCCAAAACCCGAAACCCAAACCCCCAAAAGCCCTAAGCCCCAAAACCCCAAACCCAAACCCCTAAACCCTAAACCCTCAAGATCAGCCCTGAAAGTACCTCTCAGAGCATTGGCCCCACTGAGGCCAACTCGGGTCATCCTGGTACACCCATGGCGCGAGCCTTAGGTGGGTAGTTATCAAAATGATGGTCCCTTTTTGGGTATACCCTAAATAATAGGTGCCGTACTATAATTAGGGTCCCTTTTTGGGGTAGCCTAAATAAATAGGTGCCGTACTATAATAAGGATCCAAAAAGGGACCCTAATTTTGACAACCACCGAGGCGACTCGGGGCTTTGGGGCGTTCACAGGTAGAAGTTAGAAGTAGGACTTTACGGAACTTTAGGGTTTAGGGCTTAGGGTTTAGGGTGTTGGGTTTTGGGGTTTGGGGTTTAGGGCTAGGGCTTACGGCTGAGGGTTTAGGGTTTAGGGCTTGGGGTTTAGGGCTTAGGGTTTGGGGCTTAATGGTTTAGGGTCGGGGGTTTTGGGGTTTGAGGTTCCTCCAAGGAGTCTTTCTTACGGTCGTTCTGATTTTGTTGAGTATGGCTAACTCTTTGGGTTAGTAGAGGGGCTTGAATAATTGGAGGAGGGTTTGGGGGTATATGTTACCATGGTTAACACGCTAAGCCCTGTAATTGTAGAGATAATTGTAAGGGTTGAGGAGACATGCGTCTTAGGGTTTTAGGGGTTTGGGGGCTATGGGTTTTGGACAGGAATTTCGGGTTTGAGGCTGCAGGTGTCCTTCAAGCCCTTCAAGCTTAGGCTATAGAAGTTTCGGGTCTTGGGGTTCAGGGTTTTTCAGGGTTCAGTTTTGGGACTATGTTGCGCTGTCCTAGGGTTTGGGGACTACCCAGGTTAAGCCTGTAGGTTTTAGCGCTGCAGCACCTTAAACCCGAAGTCGGAAACCGAAAACCAGACTTCTAAAGTGATTCAACCCACGCAGACCCTGGACACCTAAACCTTATGTCCTAGAAGCTGCCCCCACCCTGTAATAGTGAAATAGTGACGATAAGGATCATATTACGGCCCTATTGTACTCCTAATATACGACTATTACAGGGTGGGGGCCTCTTCTAAGTTATATCGGCCCTATGTACCCAATGCCGCAAAGAACCTCCCAGAGAAACCCTGACTTTCCGAAATTCTGAAGGAAATCCACAAAGCATCCCTGCTAAAACGGCAGAGAAACCATGTGGGAGTTTCCGAATATAGGGGACCCTAATATAGTACCCTGAATAGAAGGATCCTTATTATAAGGACCCCCAAAATAGGTACCCCTAATTTTCGGAAACTCCCATATGGAGCACTGCAGAGCTGTTGTGGATCCCCCTAAACCCTAAACCCAATACCCTTGGAGACCCTAAGCCCCAAACGCCTTGAAGTTGAAGAAAGACGCAGCGTCTGGCTCTGATATGGGGCTCCTCTTTAGGACAAATGGGTGCCGGCACAAGCTGTTGCAAAAAGGACGAGACTCGGTGGCAGTTTGGCAGACTTGCTTTAGTTTAGGTTTTCGGGTGCACACCCCAAACCCTAAACCCCAAACCCTTAAATGCTAACCTCTACACCCTAGCTGAATCTACTATTCTTGGGCCTAAAAGCACAAGCCGCAGGAGATCGTGGAAGTAAGCAGCTCGGCGGATAGTATACAATTCTTGTGAAGATCTTACGGTTCATATGAGATTTAGGGTTTAGGATTTAGGTTATAGGGGTTTATTGTTGAGCCTTTCGTATTAAAGCTCTTATGCCGGTTCATAGCGGTTCTTACATTTTGTAAGCGGGGCTGCGAGATACCTTGTGGGATTATGGAGGCATCCAGCATAGTTGCCTAACGACGTAGTGTGTGTAGTAGACTATACAACCTATCCAAACCTCTATCACTATTGTTCGGACTAGCTTATTCAGAGATCTATAACCATGATTGAGAATTGATTCTGCTGGTATTTCAGCGACAACCCAGGCAATGTGATTCACCAGAACCACCACGAAGAAGTCCCAGATCCGATCCCTGAGCTGCCGGGTCCTTGTTAAAGGTTTAGGGTTTCGGGTTTGGGGCCTAGGGGTGTCTGTTAAGGAACTTAACGTCAGCTACCAGGCTAGGGGTTCATGGTATACCTTAATCACCCTAGGGATCTAAGGACTAATATATTAAGGCTTTTGGGCCCAAAGACCATACTATTCCAGGGCTTTTGGGCTATTTTGATACCTAGGGTCAGGGTTCATGGTAGATGAAGTGTTCCCTAGGTTCGGCTACCATGCCAAGGGTTCATGGCATGGTCGACACTATGGTGTCCTCATACCCTAAACCCAAAACCCCAAAGCCTGAAGCCTAAATGCTCAAATGCTCAATCCAGCCCTATACCCTAAACCCTAAACCCTATACCCTAAACCCTAAATCCTAACCCCCTAAACCTAAGTTCCTTAACAAGAAACCCCAGGCTGGGACTGGAGAGCCCCGGGACGGAGGAGGGGAAGTCGGTCGAGCCCTTTGTGCCTTAGCAAACGCGGAAGTCTATAACAGTTCTGTAGGTTCTGTAGGGTTTAGGGGGTTAGGGGTTTAGGGGTTAGGGGTTTAGGGGTTCAGGGTTTAGGGTTTAGGGGTTTAGGGGTTTAGAGTTTAGGGTTTCAGGGTTTAGGGCGTAGCATTATCTCAACACGTGGAAGGCATACGGAGAACTCGTCTACCGCCCACGTTTTGGGTGAGTCTCGCAGCAAACAAATCTGAAACCTTGAAACCCTAAGCCCAGTGACAGTGAGCCCTTCGAGACTGCTTTTCTGGAGGCAGATCGGGCAGTCACGAAACACCGGAGCGCAACCAACAACAAAAAGCTTAAGCCAACTGAACCCAACCAAACCCTAAACCCTAACCCTAAGCCCTAAACCCAACTAATCCCTAAACCCTAGCCCTAAACCCTAAACCCAACTAAACCCCTGAAGCCCTAAACCCCTAAACCCTCTAAGCCCAAGGAGGAATTCCCTCGGGAGTCCTTCGATCTCACGCAGCTCCAGCCCCGGCTAAGTGTGGATCCAATGCTCCTCCGAGGGATTTCCCTGCGGAAGTCCTTGCGGAAGTTGGGTCGGATCCCTCGCTGCGGATTTGTTTTTGTTTTTTTTAAATAGGGGTTTAGGGTTTTTAGGGATTTGGGGTTTTTAGGGTTTAGGGTTAAGGGATTTTGGGTTTTTTAGAATTTAGGGATTTGGGTTTTTTGGGGTTTAGGGATTTTAGGGATAATCTTGGGTTTCCTTGGTGGTTCAAGGTGCTCATTTGTGATCATCTTTGGATTCCTTGGTGGTTTTATAGCAGAAAGGATCCGAGGCACGGGTTTGGGATACTCGGAAAATCTTGAAATTGCTTACGAAATTGGTTTAGGGTTTAGGGTGTAGGTCGCTAGCTATCAACAGTTTTGAGGGCTGATGAAATCCACACGAGGATCTGGATGACCAAGCCCAGCCAGCTGACAGCAACGGATCACCAAGTTCTCTCGGAAGCATCTGTCAAGGTGGATCGCTTCGACGTCTTCATCTCGCATACCTGGGAGACCTCTGCAAAGTTGAAAATATGGGCATTGACCTTGCAGACAGGTTGGCGTTGCATCGTGGTATCTTGGCTGGTCTTCAATCTGCTCGCGGCATTTCTCTCCATCAATGCGTTCCTTCCCTATCTCAACCCTTACTGGTTCCTGGGCCGTTTTCAAAAGCACAGCTCAACATCTTTTTAGTATAGTATACTCGAAGCTCCAGATCTTGAAGTTGACTCTAAACCCTCAAGCAGCCCCCCGAAATCCTAAAGCCTAAACAGCGGAGGTTCACCAATGCATATTGGACCGGTTGGGTGGTGATATCTCCATGGATGCGCATCGCTGGGATTCTGAGCTTCGTCGTCGGCCTGGCCGTGGCCGCTTACTGGCCCAACTGGCCGAGATCTGACTTGGCCTTCGTGGACGTGGTGGCTGATGCCTGAAACTTGTGGAGTCTAGGGTTTATAGGGTTTAGTTTAGAGCGTAGGGTTTAGGCTTAGGGTTTGGGTTTTTCTAGAAGCCTCGAAGCCCCAAACCCTTTACAGAACGTAACAGCCTTTAGCGAGCATTCAAGCGAAAATCCCGTACTTGGAGGCTCATGGGTAGTTATGAGTGGAGTTATAAGTAGGGTAGCTATAATCATAACCCAAGTATCCCCCAGCCCAACAGGTGAGCATCGATCAGGCGGACCCATCGATGACGCAAAGGGGGGTTTATGGCCTGGGAGGTTTCGCGGCATGAAGGTTTTAGTAGGGTTTGGGGTCTAGGGTTCAGGGGTATAGGGTTTAGGGTTTGGGGATGAGGGTTCAGGGTTTAGGGTAAGGGGGGCTTTGGTACGGCTTTTTCGGTTCTGCCGTGAGGGTTCTGTGAGGGCTCTTTCATTATGGGTTTGCTTGACTATGATGGTTTTCCAACAAGGCTTCTTCAGGGGTTGGTTCCGTAAGGAGCTGTCAGCAAATTGCTGAATCTAGGGTTTTGAGTGTCTAGTATGGGGCTTAAATACATACCAATTCTACTGTAAGGGTTCCTTTTTATGATTATAGCAGATTGTTTCCCCCCCCAAAGCCCTATTCCAACATTAAGGCCCCTATCCAAGCGCAGCGCGGTTTAAGGTTTCAGGGTTTACGCATTGGTTTCAGGTTATACAGGGTTTCAGGTATTGGGTTCTAGGCGGAAGAGTGTTATTTGCGGGAGCTTCTCTTGTAGACCGCCTCGGGCAGCAAGAGAATGAACATTCTAGGCCCTGAAGTATAGAAGCCACATCTGCACGCAACAAACATGAACCTTGATCCCCTAACCCTAAACCCGAAACCCCAAACTCGAAACCTCCCAAACCCTAACCCTAAACCCAAACTCGAAACCTCCCTAACCCTAAACCCTAAACCCTAAAATCGAAACCTCCCTAACCCTAAACCCTAAACCCTAAAATCGAAACCTCCCTAACCCTAGATCTGATTCCCTACCCTGAACCCTGAACCCGGCCACCGCAGACTCTCGACCCTGATCGCTGATGCAGCATGGAACCCCAAAGGGAGCCGCCTTTTCGTGTTGCTTCCGAAGGACTTCAATCCAAAATCTCAAATAGAGACGGGCAGTACAGCCAGGGTGTTCTTGCAATGGTTCGTTTAGCAAAGCATGTCAAGCCCTAAACCCCTAAAACAAGACGAAAGGCCCTAACTCCCTGAACCATCGAACTGGAAGGCTGATAGACTAGTCCTTAAGCCCAAGCCTTTCACCCGAAACCTTGAACCTTAATCCTATAACCCGGAACTTATCCCTGAACCTTTAACCCTGAACCCTAAACCCCTTATAGTACCCTCATAGATCCCTTGCAGGAACCCTTACGGATCCCCTAGAAGGAACCCTAGACTGGGAGTCTCCGAAAATTCGGGGCACCGTATTTTTTTGGATCCTTCTAAGAAGGATCCTACTACTTAGGGTACTATATTCGGGTCCCCCATTTTCGGAAACTCCCATAATGGTAGCCCCTATCAGCAATAATATAGTAGTCCTTACCCCCTTAAAGGAACCCTAACCCTTAACCCCAAACCCTCAAGCCAAAACCCTAAACCCAATAGACCCTGGCTCCTTATGGTACCCTCATAGATCCCTTGTAGGAACCCTTATGGATCCCCTTAAAGGAACCCTAACCCTTAACCCTAAGCCCTAAACCCTAAACCTTTAACCCTAAACCCTACACCCTGGCTCAGGTTTCTTGGCGCTCTCTCGAGAACTCATGGTGCTCTGGAGTCCTCCGCTTTTCACGAGGCTTTGGCGCCCGGGCCGGGAGCAAAGCCTGTTTGGAGGTATGTTCGAGAGTGTTTAGGGTGTAGGGTGTAGGGTTTCGGGGTTTAGGGGTTCAGGGGTGTAGGGTTCAGGGGTGTAGGGTTCAGGGGTTCAGGGGTTTAAGGTTTATATAGGGGTTTAGCGGCTGAGGTGTTCATTAAGGGTTTCGGACTGGGAACTGAAGGGGTTTCATCAGGATGGCTATGGATGCTCGTACGTGTGGTTGTCAAAATTATGGTCCCTTTTTGGGTCCCTAACATAGCACGGCACCTAATATTTAAGGTACCCCAAAAGGGACCATAATTTTGACAAGCACCCATGCAGGCTTTTGGCAAGGGTATCATGTATACTCAAAACGCCCCCGACTCAATTGCGGGTGGGGCTTTCGTCACCAGGACCTAGGACGTACACTTCCTTCTCGTTTTTCTGTAACTATCATGTTAGTATTTACTTGTTGGGGTTTCTGATTCTACGTATTTTTTGTAACTATAGTACACCCCAAAACTTTTTTTCTAGCTACTAAAGCCCCTATATGACCCTAGCAGCCTACGTGCAGTAGCGGTGAGTGTGAGGAGGATGTATCTCGACTCTGAACGGGTAGTTCTCGATCTAGACTAGGGTACCCAAACTGAGTACCTGAATGAGGACATTTGACACTTTGTGGGACAATATGTTCCGTTTAGAACTGAAGGTGCGCACTTTTGTGCGCTTATGAAGTCAGCAGCTAAGCAATCCCTACACCCTGAACTCCGGGTCCAAAATCCAGGTGCGTCTTCGAGTTGGCAGCCTTCCGGAAAGCGAACCCGAATGGAAAGATCGTACTGGCTCCGCTCTACGTCATGCTTCGGCAAAAGGGAGAAACTGTTTTTTCCAACTACTTTTTGTCTAAGCTTGCACTATTGCTCTACCACAGCGGCCTAACAAACATTCCAATAATTACGATTTTGGGGCCCCAAAACCCTTTTCTAATTATTACGGCCCCTATATTACCTGGAAAGAGTTGCATCTGGAAAAAGCGTGCGAAGGTGGAGGTGCTTGTCGGGCTCATCTTGCTGTGGCTGCTGCTGGACCATAGTAAGGACACCTTTCAGGGATCTATAAGAGTTCCTTTTAAGGGTTCTTTATGGTTTTAGGGTTTAAGGGGTTTAGTTTAAGTTGCCATAATAAGGAAACCATACTAGGTACTATGGATCGCCAAAATGGTAAATTAAATCCTTTAACAAAAACCCTTATAGAACCCTTAAAGGAACCCTAATTATGGTAACTTACATGAAATCCGCTAAAAAAGAGCCCAGGCTGTTCATGCAGCTTTTGCACTTCGTGCTCTACAACTTCTTCCCTCTCTCGCAGATCTTTGTCTTCTTGGGACTCCTTCCCATACTTCTCTGCATCCACCAGGCCGGGGGCTTGGCTGTATATAATATCCATAGTATATATATATATATATGTTTCTGCATATGTATAGGTATATGTATAGGTGTATGTATATGTATATGTGTATGCATGTACAGCAGAATAGATTGCCGAATGAAACATAAGTCCAACCCAAGACCTTAGTGTAGAACATGGACTACAGGGGTAATATAGGGGCCTAAATAATTACCGATACTACTTTGGGGGTTCCTTGTTAGAGTTATAGTATAATATGCCCCAAAACCCTATTCTGATTATTAAGGCCCCTAAATTACAGTACTAAGGCCCCTATATTATATATAGTACCCTTCTAGATCCCTTACAGAAGGCCTCATAGAGCCCTTTCAAGGAACCCTATTCTAATTATTAAGGCCCCGACATCATTCCTTCTTCGCATCCCCCAAGCCCTGAACCCGAAGCACCTAACCCTGAACCCCGAGCCCCTGTAGCTCAGCAGCTGAGCAGCCTTACACCCTAGACCCGGCACCTTCAACCCTTATAGATCCCTTGTAGTAGGCCTCATAGAGCCCTTTCAAGGAAACCCTGTTCGAGTTATTAAGGCCCCCATATTATTCCTTCCTACCTGAGACCCGAAATCCAAAAACGAGAACCTGAAGCTTTAAACCCTACAGTAGAAGCCAGAAAGTTGGAATATCATTATCGTAACCCCTTTAAGGTAAACTATAGGGGATCCTACCATTAATCCATATTCCAACTTTCTGGAGTTCCCTGTAAACTAAACCGCAGGCCTGAAACCCTAAACCCAGAACTCTATAAAACCCCGAAAACCCAACATCCAAAAACGGAAAACCGAAAACCTGAGACCCTAAACCCCCAAATCCGAAAGCCGAAAATCTGAGACCCTAAGCCCTGAAAGCCCCCGAAAAGAGCAGCGAAAGGCCAGGAAGACCTTCGGAGAGAAGCGCCAGCTCTTGGGCCTTTCTTTAAGGGGCTTCAGGGGTTTAGGGGTTTAGGGTTTAGGGGTTTAGGGGTTTAGGGTTAACTCTAAGTAGTCGGGGTCTATAGTGAATTATACGGATACGGGTTAAGGGTTCTTCTGGGATCCGATAAGGGTTTTACGGTAAAGGGGTTCGAGCAAGCAAGGAGCCCACAGGAAATATCTGCAAAGGTTCCTGTAAGGGATTTAGAAGAGTTCTCGAAGGCTTCAGGGTTTAAGTTACCAGAATATGAACTGTAGTTAACAATAGGGTTTCCTTGTTCTGGTATCTTAAACTGTACTTAACAATAGGGTTTCCTTATTCTGGTATCTTAAACTGTAGTGAACAATAGGGTTTCCTAAGTCTGGTATCGTAAATTCCCTATCAAGAGCCCAGGCTTTTGGCGAACCTCCGAAAGTTTGATCTGAGCCTCGCCTCCTGCGCCTAGGTTTTTCAGCAGTACCCTTTTGCCCTTGGTTGCTTTGCTTGTACTTGGAGGTTCATGGGTAGTTATAATAGGGGTTTAGGGTTTAGGGAATGCTTGGAGGTTCGTGGGTAGTTATAATAGGGGGTAGAAGTGCCCTAATATGGGTTATAACTACAGTTATCCTACTGATAACCCCACTTCTAGCTGCCCATGAACCTCCAAGTAGGGCCTGTAGGGGATTTAGCATGGGGGCCATTCCTACGGGGATGCAGGGGACCAAGGCAGTAACGACTTCGACCGAAGATTCATCTACGCCGGCATCCGTGCATGGTATCCTGGAAGCACCGGCATACGACAGGGTCCCAGAGTAATTTGTAGCAGTATTCCATAGGTCCCAGAAGATGAGTTTAGCATGATATGTGCCAAAACCCTGTTCTAAGTATTACTTCCCCGAGAACACTGCAATTCCCCGGATGTTCTTGGGCAGAAGACTTTTTCCAAATGCGTGTTCCGCGGTGACTCCCAAAAACTGTTCCCGACGCGATCTATAGCAGATGCCCTGTTGCCGAAATCTCTACAGCAAACTAACCCTAAACCCCTAAACCCTAAGCCCTGAACCCCCTTCATCGCTTCCATGCAACACATCACTCGAAAGCTTGTTTCGTAGTTCGAAGGCGATGTAATGCACTCCTATCTCACTTGCTTCATCTTACTCTTGCAATCCGTGACTATAGCCACGATAACATATGCACCTTCAATATTCAATAATACTATGCCCTGGGGTTGCGCAACAGATGTTTAGCTTAGAAACCGCCCAACATTTCAAGCCTGGACAAACTATTCAATCATTGTTAGCTGCTCAAAATTAAATTAGCCGTGCCCAAATCGCCGTCGCCTCTTGATTGACGCAGGTGTACGTGTATTTCCGATGGTCCCTTCTTGAGAATGACCATCATGGAAACCACCTCCCCCGGTCAAAGACACCCAGGGTGTCAACTGCGAAATCCCTCAACCCAACGTCCCAAGTCGTAACCCCTCATAATGAACGAAAAACAGTAATAAGCACAATGGTAGAAAAGTCATATTCATCTCCAGACCGCCAAGCCGTAACTCTAAAATCCTTAAATCCCTAAACCCTAAACCCTCAACCCTTAAAAATCCCAAGGTATAATTCTGAAAACCTTAAATCCCAAGGTATGGCAGCTATGAGGCCTTCACGGAGTACGTGAGAGGACCTGTCTTCCTAGAGCTCGTGTCTCCGCTCTTGAGCTTCCAGGTCCTGACTTTCGGTTCTCGGGTTCAGGGCAACTTCGAAAAACCCTAAACCCTAAACCCTTAAAAAACACAAAAAAACCCTAAGCCATAAGCCCCAAAAGGATGGCAGTAGACCTTAAACCCTAAACTGTTGAGGGTTTAGGAAGTGAAGGGCTCCTTCTTCGAACGGGAATTCGAAGGGGCCCCAACCGCCCAGACCCCTAACCCCCAAAGTCCAAGCCTTGGGTTTCGAACGCCCAGAACCCCAGGTGCCGTTACGATATTGGGTCCTGATCGGTCTCTTCGAGATGAGTTCACTGCTCGAGTTCACTGTGGCTTTCATCCGAGGCACCGAGGGGCCAACAGGGTTTGTACTGGGATGATTAGTAGACATGCATGTATTTCGGACCGTTTTGTTATCAGGACCGTCCTCATTATAAGGTATCATGATCTTCGTCTTGCCCCGGTCATTGTAATTATGGCTATCTTTCCACCATCAATATCATATCATCACATCATGATCATTGTCATTATCAAGGCCATTGCTGCTTCCAGTACCACCGCCACTAACTGTTATCATGATCATTATTGGCATGAGTTGTTGGTTCTAGTGTTCGTTACTGCCATACTGATTCCTACTGTCTTGATTGTGACTGTGACTATGGCCATGACGACATTGAGTAGTGTGACTGTTGTTGCACTTGATATTAACATGAGTATGAGCTGTACTAATACTAAGCATGATAATCATACGTATCTAGACTGTTGCTAGTACCAATGCTAATACTCATGCTACTGCTAATACTAGTACTAGTACTAGTACTAATACTCATTGCTGCTAATACTAATACGAATACGAATGCTAGTTCTAATATTCATATCATCTCTCATACTATTATTAACTATCTCTAGTTCTGATGCGAATACTAGCACTAATACTAATGATAATGCTAATGCCAGTTCAAATACTACTCATGATGATGATGATGATGATGACGATTATGCTGATGCATATATATATATATATATATATGTATATACACACACCTACGTATGAAGTCCGTACTAGTGATATGTTTAGTTCACACATAATTATTACTACCATTGCTAGTGCCATTGTTGTTCTTACTTGATTTCTTGTTTGAAGTATTCTGCTACCAGGCATGAACAGCATGGCAATAGTAGCCGCTATCAGTCGTCATTATTGCGACTTACGTTTCCGGGTTTCATGCTTTTGGTCGAAGCTAGCGTTCAGGGCGTCCTGCACTGTTCTTTTTTTTGGACAGTTCCGAGATTTCATGACGATCTTCTGGAGCTTGGCTCTCTCGAGAAAGTTTTTGCCCAGGATCTTGCCTTCGCTAGGTTTCTCCAGGCTCTGGCCAGGAACTTGCCTCTCCCATGCGGTTCAACCCCGTGCCAGGTCACTGCATTTCAATCACCACCACCAAACCCTACACCCTAAGCCCCACAAAAATCTTGAAACCCTAAACACCAAGAGCACCTTCAGCCCTAAACACCAAAAAAAGCCCTAAACCTTCCATCCAAAACCACCAGAGAAATAAACATAACACAAGCCCTACACCCTGGACCTTTGACCACCGTTCCAGGGGGAGCCCCCATCGAGATGGTTCTGTCTCAGCTCTTGGCGTCCGTCCTGAGCCAGGTGGGGGCTTTCAAAATGTCTGGGGGGTTCTATATATATATATATATATATATATATCAATGTCAGACGTCGTTTATAGGGTTGTGAGTAGGTTTCTTCCAGGTGATACAATGGTTTTGTAGGATGTTTTCGTGGGCCTTTAGGTTTCTTCGGGGCTTTTACAAGATGTTCTCAAGTTAGCTTGCTTTAGGGATTCCCAATCTGTACGATCTACGGTAGGTTCCCCTTTTCGTGAAACAACTCAAGCCCAATCCCCAAAACCCTAAGCACCCTAAACCCAAAATCCAAAACGCTGCAAAACCTTAACAGCAACCTTTCCACTCCTGTTGCAAGCTCTCAGATTCTTTGGCGCCTTCTGGCGATGCAGCTGGTGTTCTTTCTCTGTGATCGTTGCAGCCTCTCCGGCTTTTGCTTCGTGGTCCCACAAGGATTTCGTCAAGGTTTGTTCCGGGGGTTCTAGGGTTCAGGTAGAAGGGTGTAGGGACATATTACCCCTTTTACTGTATTCCATCGTGTTTTGGTGTTCTGGAGGTCTTGTAGAAAGCCCCAAACCGCAAAACCTAGGGTGTGGTGGGACCCAGAAAGGTGTTGGGGGGTTCAAACCGAAACCCCAAGCCTGAAACCCTAAACCAGAAAACCCAGTAGCCTCAATCCTTAAGAGTAATGTAAAGGGAGTCCCAGCACTAGTTGGCCTTAATCCGGTTTCCAACTTTATGGGGTTTACTATCTTCCCTTTGGAGCCTAGGCTGCGTTGACCTCCTGGTCAGCTTCGGGATTTGGCTGCTGGTCGTGGCGTTCCTGTTTGGATCCTTTCAGCTATCAGGTGGGAGGGTCCGACGATGCTGGTTGCTCTTTATAAGAATTAGAGTAGTGCTCTTATAAGAAGTTGAGTAGTGCTCTTATAATAGCTAGAATAGTGCTCTTATCATAATTAGAACAGGGTTCCTGGAAGGTTTCTGTAACGGTTGCCTTCATGGTTGAACATGGGGCCTTCCTATTTAGAATACGGGTTGGGGGTATATTATAAGGTACACTAGCAATGGGGCTAAGAGCCACAAGGGGAGCAATATATCCGACACCCTTGATCTAAGGGGCCCTTCCATGGACCCTAACACGCCGCCAAGAAGGTACTATAGGGGCCTAAATAAACACCAATACAATTTTGGGGTTCCTTCTTATAAGTATAGACTACTGGGCACCAAAACCTTGTTCTAATTTTGAAGGCCCCTATATTAGAGTACCCTTATACATCCTTGATAGTAGGCCTCATAAACCCCTTTAAAGGAACCCTATTCTAGTTATTAAGGCCCGTATATCATTCCTTCTTCTCATCCCCCAAGCCCTAAACCCGAAGCACCTAACCCTGAACCCCTAGTCCCTAATTGTTATGGCCCCTACGATGATCTAAATCCTGCATTACCCATAATAAGAAATATACCATGATTCGCATAGTTTAGGGTCCTTAAGGTAATGCAGGATTTATATCTTCAACCGTATGTTACCCTAAACCCTAGACCCACAGGCTTCGCGGAAGCAAATGGCTTGGCGTTCTCCGCTGCGAGCGCTTTGCTGGCCTCGGTCGCGAGCTTCTTGGCCTTTGGCGGTTGCAGCTGCTTGAAGCAGCGCCTGAGCCCAAAAGGGGGTTCCTTCAGACCCAATGATTCTCCTGTTCTAGGTGAGAGCCAGGGCCCCAAACGGGGTTCTTCCAAACCCGATGATTCTCCTGCTCTGGGCGAGAACCAAGCCTAGACAGCGAGGATTTCCTCAGGGCAGTTTCACACCCGAAAAACTCAAATGGGCTGTCAATAGCCAGCTCGGCAGCGCGACCACCGAGAACAACCAGTGCTCTTTGCGCATGCCACGGCCGTAATGTTAACGCCGAAATAATTACCTATACTATTTAGGGGATTTTGGGGGGTTCCTTATCATGACTATAGTCAAATGATTACTTACGTCCTCTATAGTATTTCTCGAAGCAGCCTCGAGCCAAGAGTCTGAAAGGCCATGGCTCCTGTGGCCTACGCCTTGTGGGCGAGGCCTCTGATGTGTTCAGCTGCCGCTTTTTCGTGGTTTCTTTAGGGCCTTAGGGTTGCGGGTTTAGGGTTTCGAGGTTTGCCAGCATAGTATCGGTTCTAGATTTTGACGGGACTTGCGAAGGATGTTACAAGTCGGTACGAAAAGATGGGTGCCTTCAACTGGCTGGTTGGTAAGGGGATTGCATACGCTTGTGTGTGCTAGGGGTTGATTGCAATTTGCTGAGATTTGTTGGAGGTGCATGGGTAGTTATAAGTCAAGTGGGGTTTTAAGTACCTAATATGGGTTATAATCATAGTTACCCTACTTACAACTCCACTTCTAACTACCCATGAACCTCCAAGTAGGGGTTCTTATGTAGGGTTCCTTATGAAGCGGAGACAGGGTTTACTGCACTTTTCAGACATTTCGGGGTTTACGTTCTGAGGTCATGTGGTTCTAAAGTTGGAGCCCCTCAACAAAAAAGAACCCCAAACCCTAAACCCTAAGGGCCAGATCTGGGAACAGATTATGAGCTGGAAGTATTCTTCCTTAAACCTCCCACATGTTCTTGAACTATACCATACCCCCAACACCCTTCTAGGGTTTAGGGTTTAGGGGTGAGGCCTCCAACAGCCGTGTACAGCCTTGCATGGTTGTATATTCCCTACCAGACCCTTTACTACCGCCTCCTATGAGTTCTCGGATCAAGTCCTACCCTCTACCCTATGCCTATGCCCTGAACTCTTAACCCTCAGTTTTCGGATCAAGTGCTACAAATAGTTCCCCTGCCTTCGCCCCTCTCTGACGCCATGGCTGACGCCGCCGCAGCGGGAAAGCCGCAGAGCCAGGCTCTAGGGTTCCTTTAAGGGTCCCTTTAAAGGGATGTTTTGGGATTCGTTCAGGATTCTAGCAGGGTTCTATTAGGAATACGTAGACGGTCTATAAAGGTTCTAGAAGGGTTCTGGAAGAGCGCATGCGGTTGAAGATATTAGCGGTTTTCCTGGTTTCGTGCTTTAGTCTGTAGGCTGAGTTTTAGGCTGTACGTGGGATGAAGGCGGCATAAGGCCCTATGAGCTGCGCAGACCCTTACTAACATTGGCGTGTGATTCAGGATACCTGATATAATTCTGAGGTCTCCTATTTGGATTTCGCCCACCTACCTTTCTGTGATGCCACATGTTCCGCAAAGCCTAAATCCCCAAACTGCTGTCTGTTGGAGCGGTTGGAAGAGGGCGCGATTAAAATAAACCAAAACTGCCCAGAGAGCCCAATACCACCTAATTAAGGAGTATACCTTAAATCATAATATGAACCGCCTCATAATTTAAGGTATATCCCTTAATTAAGGAGTATGGGGCTCTCTGGGTGCTATTAAGCCCAACGACAGGCTGAGTTCATCCTCTACACGACCCTCAGGAGCGTCGGCATGCTCCTAGAGACTGCAGCACCCCGCGGACATGTATTGCATCATGTATTGCATCACATTTAGGATCCCTCCTTAATTTAAGGCGCATCCCTGCCTCCTGTCAGGATCATCGGCGTCCTCGTCTCAATCTACATGTTCTTGATGGGACTGGACATGATGGGCAGCTCTTTCCTTGTGCTCGGAGGCAAAGGTGCAGGCAGGGCAAGAAAGAAGGGGATTCATGTAGGATCTGGGCTAAACCCTAGGCCCCAGCCCCAAACCATGAACTGCAGGGTTCCAAGGTTTGGGATTCAGGGTTTCAATGAAGCTTAGGGCTTCAGGGTTCTAGGATTTTGTGATTCCATTGAGATAGCACACCAAAAGCGGACACTACCAAACACAATATCTCAGCGCCCCTAAAGCCCGAAACCCTAGACCTTAAACCCTGGCGTATCTCGGAGACTTTCGGGCTTCCGCAGAAAAGGAGCTCAAAAAAAAGAACCCTAAACCCTGGGCCCTAGACCTTGCATCCTATATGATAGAACCCTACTATAGATCCCCTATAGACCCCTTTAAGGGATCCCTTTCAGGAAACCCTATTCTAATTTTACAGCCCCCTAAACCCTTAACCTTTCATCCGCGAGGAGACCTCTTCACGATTGTGGACAACCCTGTGACAGGCAAGAGCTGTTTCTTAATACAACATACTTGAATACAGCATCATCATGGATAATATGTAAATCTACATATATATATATGTACACACACACACAAACTTATAGATAGATAGCACACCTTGATACAACATGATGTGACGCCATATACAATATGTGAAGGTGTGATGTGATACAATGTAATGTAACATAGTGAAGTCGAAGCTGTTTCCGGTTCGGTCGAAGCGCTTTGACGGGCATTGCGTTCGGAAGTTTTGGGTTAGCGTTCAGGTTTGTAAGGTTTAGGGCTTCTTCAGGGTAGGGTTTAGGTCCGAGGTTTTTGAGAAACAGAGTGGCTGCCGCACTTGCAGGTTTGATGGTGGGCATTCTGGCGACCGTCCTGGTTCAGTCCTCCTCCACGAGACGTGGCCAGCAATAACTGCGCACAGGCGTCGAAGAAGTTGTTTCGGATGTATGCTGAGCCACAAGGTGACCCCCTAATCCTAAACCGGCCCTAAAACCCAAACCCTGAACCCTAAAATCCCTAAACACGCACCGGATCTTGAGCTTCACTGCCTAGGAGCTGCAAGGTGATCCGCAAACCCTAAACTGGCCCTAAACCACCCTAAACCCTAAACCCCTCAACCCCTAAACACTAAACCCTAAACCCTAAACATGAAATACAAACACCAATTCTTGAGCTTCACCGCCCCTCAACCCTGAGAACCCTAACAGCGCACCGGGAAGCCCACTGTTCAGGAGCACCTCGATCGTGGTTGGCCTGGTCGGGGCCGGTCAGGCCAGGGCAAACCTTGCCCAGTAGGGTTTAGGGTTCGGGGTTGAGGGTTGAGGTTGAGGGGTTTAGGGTTTAGGGGTTTAGGGTTTAAGAGTTTAGGGTTTAAGAGCTTAGGGTTCAGGGTTTAGGAGTTTAGGGGGGTTACAGGGCTCAGAGACCATGACAGCCAAAACGTGGTGGCGCCTATTGGGGCTCGGAACCCCAAGTGTACTTGCAGCCCTATAAGAACCCTTGAAACCTTATGGCCTATGGCAGCCCCCATGGCCAGCTTCACCACGGCCAAAGGATCCATTGATCTTATTAGTGATTTGGCAAATTTCGGCAAGAATGAACGGAAGCAACCTCCCGGAGCGGACGTTGCGAAGAGGGTGACGACTGGACCCGGCACTTGAAAGCGCATTCGGGATGGGGCGGTCGAAGGCGTGAAAAGCCGTTTGGGGAGGGAGGGCAGGCTCTCGTGCCTGTGTGAGCCCCACAATTTTGGAGATGGCAGAACTCCCCGGAATCAAGAAGACCATGTTGGACGTCTTCTCTGCGACAGAAATGTTCAGTCCTGTACGCAATGGTCGAAGGCTTTAGAGGTTGGCAGTGTTTGAGATTGATCATGACGTGTCTCAACTCATGTGGAGCTGCGGAGGTGTCCGTCAAATATGCGATTCCCATCATTATGGGAGCAAACATCGGTACGAGCGTCACCAACACCATTGCCGGGTGCTCAGGACTTCATGGGTCGGTCTGATGCGCACCTCGAAGTTCGGGGTGAGGGCTCAGGGAGAATCACGGCCCCCCGAATCGACCCTTGTTTAGCGAACTGCATGCGAGTTGAGCTTGAGGTGTCCATGGCACATGCTGGCGAGCGTCTCGAGCTCGAGCGTGCTTTCTCTGGTGCGACAGTCCATGACATGTTTAACATGTACCTACGAAGCAAAGTGAGGAATCCCTTTTGAGGATCATGTAAGGTTGACATTCTGGGAATTTGCGGGATCTTTTTTGTTTTTATGATGCTCGTTTCATTTGTGAGTCGTTTGCTGTTTCAAAACGCTGGCTTCCGTCGAGGCTGAGTGTGGCTGTGATGCTCCCAGAGGAGGCGGTCCGGGGTGTTTGGGGGGGGGGGGGGTCGGGTTGGTTTACGGTTTAAGGGTTCCATAAAGGTTACTATACGGACTACGATTAAATGTTATTACAAGGATTCCATGGCCAAAGTCAAAGCGCTAGCTTTGCCACGTCGGCAGGTCATCCTGGGGGCCATCACTGGGGAGGGTGGCATCTTGTTCTACATCTCGAAAGGCATCACCGAGGGTGTGTTGGGAGATGTCACGGACGTGACCTTCACATCTCCAACCAAGTTCATCGTGTCCCCTCTCACGGCTCCGTGGTTTCGATTCATTCAGCGTTTGGCGAAATGAGCTTAATTTAGATATCTGATGATCATTCGCTGGGGCTGGGGTTCTTTTCTGTAGATATCATACAAAGGCGTCCAAGACCCTTACATTAGTCTTGATTGGCAGCTTTGGAGTCTGGCTTCGACCGAAAGACCCCGACTTAGGACGTCTTCGTTGACCCGAACAAGGATGTGACGAAGGCTCTCTCTTTGGGCGCACCCGCGGCCCAAGCGATGCCCACCGGCCTGACTGGCAGCTGCCCAAGCACCATGGATTGCAGCAACTACTTCTGTGTGTCGTCGGCCATGACCAAGAACTGGAAGAAGGTGAACAAGGAGGCTTATGAAGCCTTGTCAGAGTGCAGCACCTACTTCCCGCTCTTGAATCACGGCTGTGGCTCGGACACCTGCTACTTGGAGGCTGACAAATTCTACACAGAGTCCATCGCGGGCGGCACCATCCTTGACGGGGGCGCCCTAGATGCTAACTCTAGCTTTCGATCTTTCCACCGGGTTTGCGGTTTAGGGTCGTTTAGAATGCAGTTCCCAATTTTGTTCCTTAGGGTTCCTTGTTACAGGAGGATCTACACCAAAGCATTTTTCTAATCGTCAAGGCCCCTCTATTTTGTGTGTCTCTCGGGGTGCCTGGACTCTGGTGTCGATCGTGTCGGGCCCTCAAGATTTAAGCTCTGAACCTTGCATGCCTACGCCACAAACCCGAAGTTTTGAGGTGCCTTCTCGGGAATGGGGGACGTTGCCGGGGGAATCGTTGGCTTGATCTTCTCCCTGATCATCATCACCTTCTTCTTGTTCTGCCTTGTGAAGCTCTTGCAGACCCTCATCATGGGCACCGCGAAGAAGGTGATCATGCGCGCCACGAACATGAACGACTACGTCGCCATCCTTGTTGGCCTTGGCATTACCTTCATTGTCCAGTCCAGCTCTGTGAGACTTGGCGGTGCAAGTGGGCATTGAGGGCAGCTAGTTAGCGCATGAAAACAAGATGCAAGGCAGTGTGGTGTCTTGACGGGCTGGGGGAACAAGATGCAAAGCAAGCCCCAACGAGAGTCTGAGCGAAAGATGAAGTGACGAAGGACCACCTCCACACTGACGCCACTCTGTGGTGTCGGCGTGCTCCCGGTGCACAAGATGCTTCCCATGACACTTGGGGCTAACATCGGTACCTTGCCAGGATCTGGTGACGCTTCAACAGTTCCACGATGAAGGACACACGCGTACAAAGGCTTCGCCGACAGTTTGGCCAGAAGCAAATACAGGTAATATAGCTAAGCCATGCCATGTAGGAAGTGTACGCAGTGAAGTGAGTACAGGCACGTGATTGATGCAGCTAATCTCTACAATGAAGGGAAGAAGCCAGATTTCTGAAGAAAGGGGTCATGTGTCAGTGCCTTTGCCCTTATTCAAGTCGTCAGCAACCCTACCCCAAATCTCAAGCCGTAAGCCCTAAGAGAAGCCCAAAACCCTGAAATCGAACCTTAGCTCCCAAACACCGAAACCCTGAAGCCCTAAACTTTATAACCTTAAGCCTCAACCCTAAATCCTCGACCGAGGCACCACATTCACATCCATGCTGGCCGCCCTCGCAGTGTTGCTGGGCTTCTCAAGAGGACTTCTCTCAAGCAATGTTCGGGGCTTGAAAGGCGAGTTGTTTGGGTCCGGAAAATGATATAGGGCAGGTAGGTTTCAGGGGTTAGGGTTTAGGGTTCAGGCTTGAAGGGTTCTTATAGTGTGTTGCATGAGCATGGTATGTATGGTAAACACTACGGTAGCCCGTATCCCAGCTTCTGCCCCTTGGCGTAAACCCTAAGCCCTAAACCCTAAACTCTAAACCCAAAACCCAAAACCCTGAACCCTAGACCCATAACCCTAAACTTCCTAAACCCTAAACCCTAAACCCATAACCCTAAACCCATAACCCTAAACCCTAAACCCAAAACCCAAAACCCTAAACTCTAAACTCTACACGCCCCAAGCCCTGATGAACCGAGGATGAAGCCGGATAGCCTGCAGATCGCCTTTGTGCATCTTGCTCGGGTGTTCAGGGTTTATTAGGGGTTTAAGGGGTTTAGGGGTTCTTAGGGGTTTAGGGGATTTCAGGGGTTCTTAGGGGTTTAAGGGGTTTAGGGGTTCTTAGGGGTTCAGGGTTTAGGGGATAAGGGCTTAATTAAGGGTTTAGGGGTTCTTAGGGGTACTTAACCACAGTTGAATGGTTTATTAGGGGTTTAGGGGTTTCAGGGTTTAGGGTTTTAGGGGGTTTAGGGGTTCTTAGGGGTTTAAGGGGTTTAGGGGTTTAGGGGTTCTTAGGGGTTTTGGGGGTTTTAGGGGTTTAGGGGTTCTTAGGGGTTTTGGGGGTTTTAGGGGTTTAGGGGTTTAGGGGCTTAAGGGTTTCTTAGGGGTTTAAGGGGCTTAGGGGTTTAGGGGTTCTTCGGGGTTTAGGGTTTTAGGGGTTTAAGGGCTTAAGGGGTTTAGGGCGGTTTAGGGATTTGGGGGTTTAGGGGTTCAGGGGTTTAGGGGTGTTCAGGGGTTTAGGGGGTACCCCAACGCCGTTTTCATGGTCTTCAATACGAGTTCAGTCTTTTGGAATTGTTTTGAACATGGGCATTGGGGCATTTGAGCAGTCGTTGGGCTTTTGGCAAGCATCACGTCTTGGACAGAGAGCCCAATACCCCTTGATTAGAAGGGGCTTCATATTATGATTGCAGCTGTATTCCTTAATTAATTGGGGTATTGGGCTCTCTGGGTACGTCCTGCCCCACTGAACCGGACGATCGCGAGGCATCTGTTCTTCAACATCATCGGCATCCTGCTCCTGGGATCGACTTCTGGGACGTAGTAAGGTGATAAGTACCGTAAGTGGGGTTAGATGGTAGTTATAAGTATAGCTCCTGGGATCGACTTAAAAAGAGTTTCTTCCCATTCTCCGTCTAAAGGTTTTGGGTTTAGGGCATATTTTTTCGTAAGTTCCATAAAATCCGATAATGGCATGGATACACATTCCATTGCGGCCGCGATTGGCGACTGCACCAGTGTGCGCACGAGTACAACCGAGTACGCCCCAGAACTCCCGAGCAGCGACCGAGTCTACGCACGAGTACGTCCGAGTACGAAGGAGAATGCCCGAGTAATCCCGAGTACGCCCGAGAAGCCACGAGTACAACCTAGCAGCCCCAAGTACTGCGCACCCGCGAATCGTGAACCCGCCGCTGTTCAACCCTCAGCAAGGACTGCTGCAGCAGAGAGCCCCGCAGCAAGAGCAGCTCACACCCGTGAACCAGCCATTCAACCCTCAGCGAAAGCCGCTGCAGCAGAGCGCCCGAGCACGCTCGCGAACGCCAGTCCATCTATAGGCTATTATACGCTAGAGTATGGCCGTACGAGCAGCCTGGACCACGGCTGCTACAGTTACTACAGCGACAATGCCAATGCTGTGCGAGAGAGAAAGGCTGCAAGTGTGCCAGAACAACGCAGTTGCGTGACATGCTCGAAGAGTGCCAGTGCAAGCAGGGAATGGAGGATACAAAATGTAACATTAAATAATGTGTATGTTGGTGTATACATACATATGGTTATATGTGTATGTGTTCATGGTTCGAACATTTCATATAAAGTGTATGATGCCTAGCATATCACATACAGCACAGTATACATTATATTATGAAGCATACAGCAAATAGTGTCAACATATGTTAAAACAACATGTAATGATTGGTAAGTACTAGGTAATAAAGTACTAGGTAGTATATGACATATGGTATATTATATACCTTCTGTAATCTACAGAGTAAGGATATATGGGATGCTACGTGGTTTATACTCATTACATACTCTACACTATACTATATTACTATATACGATGCCCTGTGAACCATATACGATGTAATCTAAATATGTAACCTCTAGCATTTACTATTTATGACTGGTTGTATTCTGTAAGGTATAGCACACAACAAAGAACATCCAATACCAACACATATTCTAATTGCATATTACATGTATGTCACACAAGTTCTAAAGAAAATCAATCGTTATAACAACATATACATCTGTATCCGTCATATAATGGAGGATATGCTAGGTGGCTTATTTCATAGTCCATAGTATTTTATATCATGTACGCATACATGTGTTTTGTTGTATACTTATAGATATAAGCACATATATACATGTGTTTAATGTACTATGCAGTATGTGGCACACATGCAGCATACCATGCAACATCGTTTGCAATATCAAGATGACGGAGTTTGCAGGTAATACAGCACTGCTTTCTGTGCTACATATGTGTATACATATATATATATATATATATTGCGTGATGTCCACTATTTACTGTTTACTGTCATATCTGCGAATATCATTGCGTGTTGTGAGGCATGAACGGTACTGAACAGTCTTACAATCATGTACAATGTGCGATGTACATTAATGTGCGTATATATGCGTATATTACCATGAGTTATTATGTATAAGACCTGAAACGCACTCGGGCGAACCCGTCGCTACCCGGTATTACTCGCGGATACCAGGCGCTCCCGGCGCTACTCGCGCATACCCGGCACTACTCCTGCATACCCCGTGCTACTCGTGCAAAGGCATACTCGGTGCAGCTCAGGCATACCCGGCGGTACTCGTGCATACCCTGCACTACCCGGCCCGCCCACCTGCACTCGCCCCGTTACACGCCGTAAAACTCCTACAAAATCCTTAGACAACCCCGCAGCCACCTTCAAGACATCACACCACAACGCTAAGAATACCCTAAGCTCTAAACCCTAACACCCTCTAAAGCCATTGCAAAAAGAGCGGAGGATCTGGTTTCCGGTGCCTTTCATGCGGCGAGTTCCCATCAAGGCTGCCTGCTTGCTGGGATTCTACGCCTCCTACTGGCACCTGGGCATCACTTTTTGGGGGGCCCTCCGTGTTTGAGGAACGGGTTTCTGCCAGGTGCACAGAAGGGTTGTAATTACTGGCACCTGGCTTCACGTTCTTGGGGAATCCTTGGTGATCTCAGGGTTCTAGAGAGTTCGAAAGGGATCTACAGTACAGTATTGTGCCGCGTCTTCGCCTCCCTGCATCCTGTAGTCTGAAAAAGAGCCCTGAGTTGGAGAATTTTACATTCGGGCCGGGAACCTTGCACGCTTGGGATCTCGATCTCACGACGACATCTTAAGACTGCCAACCCTAAACCAAAGCCCAACCCACCTACACCGGCGGTGTCATGGCAGCGCTGCACCATACAACCTTAACCCCTAAACCCTAACATATGGGTGGCTGTCAAAATCATGGTCCCTTTTTGGGTCCTTATTATAGTACAGCACCTTCTATTTAGGCTACCCCAAAAAGGGACCCTAACTGTGGCAACCTCCCATATCTACCAGGTCCATGGCCTGGTCTAGGGCCATTTTCCCGCACATTTCAGGGATGCGGAGCAGGGTTTCAGGCCTCGGGTTTTGCTGGTGCTGTGGTGCGTTTTCTGCCTTTTGGGGCGGACGAACGGAGCCACCAAGTTACGGATCCTTTGTGCTTCTAGGCCGGGGGATCGTCATTCTGGTCTGTCAAGCCTAACAGCCTAAAACCTAAACCCCTGAAACTCCGGACAGGAAAAGCAAGCTCAATGGAGCCCCAAAAGTGCTTTAAAGCAAAGCCATCGAAATAAAGCACATCAACTCTAAGAGCTCTACGAGCCCTATAAGAGCCTTAACGCCTAAAGCCCTCAAAAAAAGGCGCATGGTGCCCCTCATCTACATCTTGGTGATGTTCGTCGCCGTGCCAGGCGAATCTGGCGATGGCTTTGGGGATAGAGTTTATGACTTACGGCTTCAGGTTGAGGTCTAGAGATCAGGGCTATTCTTAAGCAACTAGAGTTTAGGGTTCAGGGTTCTGATTCTGCTCACTGCGGGGCTGTGGTGATTGGGTGAAGAGGCTTACTGAACTTCAGCTTGTGGATAGCATGGCGAACACGTACCACCGCTTGGTGATGATGGTGCAGCTGATGATGAAAAGGTTTCTGACGATGCTGATGGCGATTCAGATCGTGATGGTCATGAGGCTGTCGTCGATGATGAGGAAGGTCATGATGACCATGTGGGTGATCATGTGTTTCAAGACGAACAGCCTCAGCGGGATGCCCCTGCTGCTCGGGGCGGGCATTCATGACCAACTATGCCGCTATCATATGGCTGAAGCAGACTGTGCTGTTTTGATATATGTGAAGCTGAATGAGGTAATCGTGAAGGAGAAGCTGGTGGTGATATAGCTGCTGAGGATCCCAATCTAATGTGATGGCGAGATAAGATGACGGCGATGTCGGAGCGGGCAATGGAGGTGACTACGGTGATGATGATTGCGGAGGCGTTGGGCATGACATTGCTTCGCTAAGTCTGGGTCTCTGTGTGTGTGTGTGCAAAGAGCGCCCAAGCGCTCAAACCCTAGGACCCTTTCTGCTCTCGCAGCCCCGTACGGCAGTGTTTACCCGGCTGAATCCTGATGTTGCCCCCCTAGACTCTGAACTTTGAGCCTTAGTCTCTACGAGATTCTGCAGGTGTTGTGCTCGCCATTTCGCTGCTCTACGGAGCCAGCATCGCTGGTGGCATCGTCGTCACGCACCCTGGCACGGCAGCAGGGGTTTAGGGGTTGCAGTTAGAGGATTTGGAAGTTCCGAGTCGAACTCGTCTTGTGTATTCCGAGGCCATATCCAGAGTTGCTATCTTTGACCCCGATGACTCTGAACATTAGAATACGCCCTTAACCTCAAACGCACAAGCACCCTAACCCCAATTTCTAGATATTTAAGTCCTAAATCAAGTGGCTGAAGGCTCGGAGCTAGAAATGGCTGCACGGGGCACGGAGAAGCGAAGCACTCCTCACATCTCCCCCCTACCCGAAGCCGGGTGCTTGCCCATATCAGGTTGCTGGCCATTGGCGTCGTCGCCGGCTTCATTGCTTGGTGGTGGATGGGTGGTTGCTACAAGGCTCGGCTGACAGCATATAGTAGAGTATGGTGTCATGACAAAATATATATATATATATATATACACATACATATATACTACAATATAGTATAACATAATGTAATGTTGAGAGTTGAGCGTTTCAATCGGGGGTTCCGGGCCTCAGTTCGGGTTTGAGGTGTGCACGGTTTAGGGGTGCAAGCTTCTCTAAACCCCAAACCCGAAAGAGCCATCGCACTTTTAAAACAACCCTAAACCCGACTGTTGCAAAATTCTGCTTCAAACTCCAACAGTCCACGAATCTGAGTCCGAAATTTCAACATTGAAGCTGAAAAATACATGGGATGCCCGAAGCCACTACTTACCACCGCCCAAAGCTACAAGAAGCAATGCCTGAAGCTCTCACCCGCCCAAAAAACCAAAAAAAAGCCAGAAGCTTCCATTCGGAAGACCCTGAGACATAAACCCTGCAACCCAATCCCCAACCCCTAACAGCAACAGCAACAGTAGCAATGGCAGTAACAGCAACAGTAGCAGTAGCGGCAACAGTAACACAACAAGCGGTAAGAGTAAGACCAAGCAAAAATACTTATAGTAATTGTCACGAACCTCAAACGCGTGTTCAGGTGGTTTCCAAGGAGCAGCGCGAGGAGCGTGCCGCCGAGATGGCCGCAGAGATGGGCGAGAAGCCTGCTGAGGAGATTCGGCCACATTTCGGGGTTTAGGGTGTTATTTTACTGTTTGTTGTGTTTTGGGTGGAATTCAGTTGCTTTTTTGTTGGCGCGGTGTTTGTGCAGGTTTTGTAGGATCTTATGCGAGGTCTTAGTCTTAGTTGATGTTCACAAGGTTTACAGACGAGCAGTGGGGTTTTGCAGTTTTAGGTTGGGGTTAAGCCGGTTAGGCATGAAAACAAACTCCACTATCGACCCCCCCCCCACCGCGGCAGCGGATCCGTGTTATACGGACCCCAAACAAGGTACCCCGATGTTAAAGAAGCCGTCTAGTAATCCGCTACAGGCTTTCTACGATTCTACAAGTTTATGAATGCATGCCGTGTTTTTCAGCGCCCTGAAGCCCGACGCCTTAAACCGCCATAGACTAGATGACAAGAATCCAAAACTCAAGGGGAGAGATTCAGCAGATCTTGAGGCCCCCCCCCCGACCCCACAGGGACCTGGGCTCAGACACTTTAGGGCGGGGCTGGTTCAGGCTTTAAGGTTGAGGGTTCAGGGCTCAGGGTTTAGTTCCGGGTGATTTGTGGAGGGGGGTGGGGGGTGGGGGGAGTAAAGATGCGTTAATCAGTATGTACTTGGGCCCCGGGGTTCATGGACTGACTTTCTTCTTGTAGAGGGCCCCGACTCGTAGGATCCATACTCTAACTTCTGTAAACGGGAGGCGGTTCATTAAGCAGGGGTCTACATTGATCCACCCCATCCCTCCAAAGATAAGCAGGGGTAGAGGGAGCTGGGTTTAGGGATCTAGGGAGTTTAGGTTTAGGAGGGGGTTTCAGCAGGGTGCCATACTACTTTGGGGAAATGGACCCTAATTCAGAGAAATACCCCAAAAGCCCTCAGCTATAAACCCCAAAGGGCCCTAAACCCAAAAAGCCCTACAAGTCCTTAAACTAGAAACCCCCCAGCCCTAAACCCCTACGTGGGGAAACCCTTGTAGGTCTCTTGAAGGAGCCCCAAAAAGGCCCCAAAGCGATACCTCAACCCTAAAACCTTAACCCCTGAATCCCTAAACCCCTAAGCCCCTGAAACCCTGAACCCCTAAACCCCTAAACCCTAAACGGCCCTTTAGAAATTCTAGCTGTTCGGCAATCGGAAAAGAGCCCTCAAAAAAAGAACGCCCTTTGGATGTGGGGGAGTGACCCTCTTCTTTGCCAGGCGGCTGCGGAGGCTGCCGTGTAGGCTCGGGGCTTAGGGTTTTTTTGGGGCTAAGGGGTTTTAGGGGTTTAGGGTTTGGGGGTTTGGGGGCTTACCTTAAGCCGGAATAGCCTACCTGTTTAAGGACTTGTATAAGGAAATCATCTTAAGGAACCCTAAAAAGGTAGGTCATTCCGGCTTAAGGTAGGGTTTAGGGTTGGGGTTCAGCTGTTCTGGTTTGTCGGGCTTCGGGTCTGGTGTTAAGGTTTAGGGGCCTGGGGCCAGAGGTTTCGGAGACACAGTTCAGACTGCAGTCAGACCCGCGAAGGCTGTTTGGTCATTAGCACCGCGGTAGCAATGGTGATGATTCGTTTACTCATGGAAGCTATGATGCCAAGCATGATGGCACCAGCATTTCTGGACCAGGTTCGTGGAGGGTGTGCTCTTATCCTGTAGTGTAGCCACTTCTCTATGGCGTTGTCTGATTCTTGGAGTGATGTTTTGTGATGTCGGACACGTCGTCTCCATTGGTCCGTTCCCAACTTCTTCACAGCTCCGTACACGTGCTGGCACAGGTGACTTCGGCTTGCGAACTTGATTCGAATCAGTAGCCCGCACGCTGTCCTGCTGTGTGTTTGCCGGCAGTCTTGCGTCCGCGAGCCTTGTAAGGCCCCTCCAGAAGCCGAAACGCGAAGCTTTAATCCCTCATTAAGCTTTCGACTATCCTGAGCGCTAATACCCAAAAAACGCTGTGAGCCCCAAGCCACCATAAGCCATAATCTAGAAGTCGGCATACTTAGAAAGAGTATTGAAAAGGCTTGAATATCTGTCGATGTCGGCATCTACTCAGCAGCTTACATTGAGTATGATGACCGGCATGACGACTATTTGCTGTCAGAATGATAGCTATCCTGCTTGTAGCACTGGCTGTTGTTGATAGGCTTACACTGTGTGTAATCTCTACAACTGTTCTGAGGAGGCTGTCCTAGATGCCTTCATGATCAGCAAGGGGTTTTGTGAGTGAGGGCAGCCTGGGTTGTGTAGGGATAAAACGGTAGGTGATTCTTGACTACAACTTGTGCAGAGTTCCATATTCTGAACTAACAGCCGACTCAAACCCAAGCTTCGCATAAACCTAAACCTGAGCTCTTGAACAGGTTTTATCAGCCAGTGGTTTTACAAGATCTTCTTCGTGATTTGAGTGTAAACTCTAAACCCTAAGAGGACCGCCCTAGTATAGGGGCTTCGATAATTACCAATACTATTTTGGGGGTTCCTTACTGTAGCTACAGTATATGGGCCCCAATGTTCGCCATAAGATTCGTGAATAACTTGTAGTAGACGTATGTCATCGCCGAAGAAACCTGTACCTCAAAACTCTATCCCAATTCATGTCTTAAGGCTCCTATAGCAAGACGCGGCACAGCGGTGCGTAGGCGTAGGAGGCTGCGCAATGCAAATCTGCTGCGCCTCTACAAGTTCTACAGTTTACAGTTATTTCTGATCCACAGCGCGGATGTTCATATCGACGTCCAGGATCCCTCAAATAATAGCTTTTGGGGATTTTCAGGGTTTAGGAGATATATTATAATGTACACCCTACACAATTTCTGAACCCTGAACCCTCAACCCAAATGCTGCAGGAGTTCCCAGAAATTGAGTTGCCCCTCCTGAGAGTTTACGGGCAACTTCATCGTCGCGGTTCAGGGCTTAGGGTGTAGTAAGGTGTCGAATTGCCTAGCATCACCGTCGGGCGGGGTTTTGGGTACTGCTTCAAGCAGGCGCTTGTCACATCCGCAGGGTGCAGAGAAACGCCGCGGGGTGTAGGGCTTAAGGCTTACCTGTAGCCCCCCCACCGGAACCTACAGCTTTACGCAGGGGTTATCTTATATCATCGCTTGAATAGGCCAGGCTTTTAGGGCAACATGAGAATTCTAGTAAGCTTCAGCAAGAATCTCGTTGAGTTTTCGCTTTCGAGGGGCGGGCAATCTTGGATGGACATCGGTTGTATTCCCATTCACGAGCAGGTGGCTGCGCAGAGTTTGCCTATCCACAGGTATTCGTAGTCATTGCGACCTACATCACGAGGTGTGTAGGAGATACGGGCGAGCTCAGCTGCGGACGCGCTTTTAAGTTGATGCAGACAGCAATGTTGTCGGATTCTTGCCGACAGTCAACAGATAGCTGCCTGTCTTCTCTGGACTTGGCGATGGTAATCCAATGCGCCATTTAATTCGTGCTTTTGAAGCACGCCATGCGACGAAGCTTCTGATGGGATTCCGTGATAGGTGCACGTGCACTGAGCCACGGGTTGGAGCGACCGTGCGGAGCATGGTCGGGAAACGAAGGGGGGATGTGTCGGCATTGCGTGGTTGCAGCTTTCAGGCCGTATAAGACAACGCGACAATACCTAGCGGAGCGCTGTACCTACACTGCCTAACCCTAAACCCTAATACCGGAACCGCCCCAACCCTAACCTGGTGAAGGATCCAAATTAATAATACTATTCTTCTGGTTCCTGATTCTAACTATAGAGGCTCCTCTGTTAAACCCTAATCCCTAATCCCTGAACCGCCTATATAAGCCCTAAACTGTTGTGCAGGATCCTATTATGGGGGGTTCTTTATCATAGTTTCAGTATCATGGAAAAATGAAGGCCCCTATATTAAACCCTAAGCCCTATTAAAGCCTTAAGCTGGTGGCCAGGATCCTGAACTACGACCACTATTGTGGGGTTCCTGATTATGGCTAGTATATATCATTATAGTATAATGGGCCCCAAACCCCTGTAATTAAGCTTTAAGCTGGTGCCCAGGATCTTGAACTTTAGGGATTAATATAGGGGGTTTAGGGTTTAGGAGCTTAGGGGTTTAGGGTTTAGGGGTTTAGGGTTCAGGGTTCAGGGGTTCAGGGGTTTAGGGTTTCGATTTTTCCGTGATACCGTAATTATAATAAAGAAGGCCCTAAGCCTTATTGAAGCCCAAAAAAGCTGGTCTCCAGGATCCTGAACTACGACCCTGAGGCGCCTCTCTGGGCGAATCGGGATCGATTCGTGCTGTCTATGGGTGGGACGCCCCAGTGAGCAAGCAGGTTGTGTGTTTTGTAGTCGGGCTTGTCATATATATATATATATATATATAGAATACGGGTTTAGGGTTTAGGGTTCATTTCATATAGAATGAGGGTTTAGGGTTTGGGGTTCATTTCATAAAGAATGAGGGGGTTCATGTTTTGGGAAGTTTAGGAGCTGGTGTCCTTTGTGGGCGTAGGGCTGTCGGGTATTTGTGGCCTACGCAAGTTTGGATGCTCGGACTGCCTTCGCCAGTGAGGGCGATTGCTTTTTCGGTATGTCTTGAGTGGACACGCTTCTTGGCTACAACCTAATCTGCAATACGGCCCGCCGAAGCATTTTGCCGATTGTTGATGAGGGCTTGGCAACACAACCTGGACGCCGGTTGCCTTCATGAGCAGGTGTGATAGAACCTGAGGTCGTGTTCGAAAGTAGCGACCAGGTTTTAGTGGTATCCTGCGTCCGACTCAAGCTTGATGCGCTTAGTGTGTTGATGCTCGAGAGACCGTGAAGCCTCATCGTCAACAGCAGCACCGCTGCCACGAGAAGGAAAACAACTGTCATGTTGACGACCAGCAATTGCTTGATCTTGATGACTACCATCATCATCGCCAGCTTGTTCTTCATATCAACCATGTCCGTCATCACCGTGATTGTCACCGAGGATGTTACAGTTTACTTGTGAACTGGTGCGTGATGTCCTCTCGCACCTGACGTGCATCTTCCTGCACGTGCGCATGCAATGCTTGGACACCTCTTCCAGTAACAGATGTGGTTCTGTACTTCAGCAGGATAGAAGTTTGACATGAAGGCGTGCATGCGGGATGCGCACCGAGACTATGAGCGGCATCGAATGTGCTTCCAGACTTCCAGCTCCGATTATTTACTGAACTGGAAAACGCCCTTACTAACCCGCAGAAGACCATCAATCCCAAAGCAATAAGGGGTGGGAACACTTGACCCTGTAATTAATTACACAAGCCCAGGACCTGTGCCCTAAACCCCAGACCCTAAACCCTAAACCCCAGACCCTAAACCCTGGACCCTAAACCCTGAACCCTAAGCCCTGTGGAACATCTGGTTTTTGGATGCTACAACTCCCCAGGGCCAGAGGGCATGTCACTTGGGCCCTAAAGCCCAAGCCCTGGGCGTCGGTCTCCCCCTAATCGTTTAAGGGATCTATAAGGGTTCCTTTAAAGGGCTCTATAAGGGTTCCTTTAAGGGATGTATAAGGGTTCTGTAAAGGATTTAAGGTTTAGAGTTTCCGAAAATGAGGGGTACCTCACAATCGGGGTCCTTTTTTTTACTAAGGATCCCACGATTCAGGGTGCTCTATTAGGGTCCCTATTTTCGGAAACTCCCCGAATCTACAGCTGAGGCCATGCGTCCATGCTTCTCTACGGCTTGCTCCACCTTGCTGGAGTGAAGGAGGCAGCTCAGGGTTAAGGGTCGAGGTGTTCAGGGTTTGGGATCCGGAATTTGGGTCCAGAGTTGTAGGGGTTTGGGTTTGCAGTGGAGTGAAGGAGCCTTTCTGTACCCAGGGGGAAAGAAAATCGGGAACTCCAATTCATAGGCGGTTTACCATGCAGCAAGGGTCCCTGAAAGTGGATCAAAAGTTACACGAAGCCTCCATACCGAGCTCTTGGATTTAAGGCTGCCAGGGCTTGCAGCCACCCTTGTTGCTAAGTGGTTTTGGGGCACTCTAATTATCAAGGTTCTCAGTAAGAAGGTTATTATAAACAGAGCTGTATCTAGGCTAGACCAGTTAAGGCACACTTATATAATCCCAACAAGAAACTGCTTATGTATGCCTTGCCACTCGTCTACCCATGAACCTTTAAACTTCAAATAGCTTTATTGACTTCTGGTTGGCAGCATGAAAGGTTTGGGCTTCAGGCATACCGGGTGGTTTTGGGGCTGTTACGGGTAAGGATTGCAGGTGTAGGGTTTCAGAGTTCGGGAGCTTGAGAATTTATCGCTGAGGGTTTGGGGAGCCAGGCGCTAGGCTGTCAGTTTCGTGCTTCCAAAATCCGGTGTGGCCAGCCTCAAACCCCCTACGCCAAACCTCCTTTCAAGATCGCGACTGACCAAGGTAGGAACTTGAACCATTGGTAGCCCTTAAAGGATCCCTGAAAGGAATCCTTAAAGGCTCTTTACATTTCTGAAAACAGCCCTTAAAGGAGCCCTCAACGGATCCCTCAAAGCAACCCTTGAGGGAATCCTAGAGATCCTTTTAAAAGGACGAGGGATCCCTTGACAGAACCCCTAGAGGATCCCTTAAAGCAGCCCATGAAGGCTGAACCCTCGAGCCGAATCCTTTCCAACCCCGTGGCAGGTCTCGCAAGATGGGATAGCCAGGGACTCAGGACCACTATCTGACCTATCTCAAAGGGCTAATATCACCCCTAGGGTTTAGTGGGACTCTTGACCAAAGTATGTCGTCTAGCTCAAGGGGCTGATAAAGCCCCTTGGGTTTCGAGGTTAGGGCTGAGTTCTGCTTTCTCTGGTTTTCTGGGATTCCCTTGCATCGCGTAAAACCCGATCCAGTTCTTTATGGAAGCTTTCGCCCTAAGCTCTAAACTCTATAGGAATCTTTTTTGGCCTTAGTATTATATACTATATGGGTGGTTGTCAAAATTAGGCTCCCTTTTTGGATCCCAATTTTAATACGGCACCTAATATTTCTGGTACCCAAAAAAGGACCACAATTTTGACAACCACCCATATAGGTACCCTAAACCCGAACCCAAAACCGAAGCCCTAAACCCCTAAGCCCTCATCGCCCTTCGACTTGGAGTGGCGTCTCGTGCCGAGGCCACGGGAAGCCCGGCCGTGTCCCTAGACGACATCAAGGACTCTCCATGAGAGGGTTTAGGGTTTAGGGATTTGGGGTTTAGGGTTTAGGGTTCAGGGTTATACTTGAAAGCCTAAGTACGGAGTACTACTATTCCTAGGGTTCCTTATGATAGCTCTAGTATTGCATAACCCCCGAAACCCTACTCATTGCGATTAGTCTTTGAGTTCTATGAGCCCACAGGGGCAACAATTAGGGGTCTACGGTTGGGTGTGATCGAAAGCTGTTTAGGGCTTAGGGTCTCAGATGATAGTAGGGTTTAGGCGTGTTTAGGGTGTGCTGTGGGTTTGGTTGTTCGGGTCTTGCTTGTGTTGGTGTCTTAAGGTTGAGGTTGTGATGCTTTCTCTGAGAGAAACCACGAGAGAATCTCTCTTGGACACTAAGGTAGATACTCTATGTCGGTGGTCGCTTGGTGTGTCAAGGTACAATGGACCGTACAAAATCGAATGGCCTATGCTGACCCAGTCACCTGTCTTGTGATATGGCCCTAATATACCTTACCTTTATTATAGAAAAATATACCCACAAACCCTATTCTAATCATTCAGGCCCCTTGTATGACACCCAACACCGGCCCTACCCCTTGCTACACTTTGAATCGGGGACCTGCCTATCTGGTAGCTCCAGCGAGACCATTCGCTTGAGCGACACAAGCCAGTTTGCGACAAGATATGGGAGGTCCGAAAAAATGGGGGTGCCACCTTGTACCCCCAAACCCCCACGGTAAGCCCCGAAAGAGGGGTGGTTCGAACTTCTAGGGGTTTACTATTGACGACAATTCTGAACTCTATAACCTGACCCCAGAAGAACACAAAAGTTCCTGAAGGAGTTTCGGCAACTGGGCTCCAAGACACCAGGGCATCCCGAATATGGACGCGGCCCCAGAGTTGGGGTGGGATGATCCAACTTTAGGGCTCAAGAGCTGAAGGCCTTGGGGTTTTCCCTAAGCCGGTAATGTAGGGCCCTCAATAATTACCTATACTTTTTGGGGGCTCCTTAGTATAACCCTATTCTAATATTACGGCCCCTATATTATACTCCTACAGCCTACATTCATGAGTCGTCCTCGAATACGCGGATGAATCTTCAGCCGCAAGCCCGGAATATGTGAAATCTTTGACGTTGGGGTTTCGGGTGGAAGGCTGAGCTCAGTCCGCCAGAGTTTAGCATTCAACGCATTTCCCGAATGGGTGGCTGTCAAAATTAGGGTCCCCTTTCTTGGGTACCCTAAATATTCGGTGCCGTATTATAATGGGGACCCAAAGAGGGACCCTAATTTCGACAACCACCCAAATTTTAGCCCCCGGCAGTTCGTAATAGTCCTAGTATTTCAAGGCTGTAACATACGCCAAAAAATATTTGCCACCTCATCGTCCCGAATAGTCCTTGTCCCAGAGGGTCCATATACACTACCATTATGGAATTAGTCCCTAAAAGACCATATCCATTATGGTTTTGGGGGACCTCATTCCATAACAGAAGTGTCTATGGACCCTCTGGGTAAGCCTAATCCCCAAACCCCGCACTAACCCCTAAACCCCTAGACACCAGGTGAAACCTCCGGCGTGGAGGTCACGACGGGACCCTTAGCTCAGGGCGTGGCGACAAGTGTAGGCCTGGTGACCAGGGATTCCAGGGGAGCTTGGGGTCTAGGGGATTAGAGGTTTAGGGGTTAGGGGTTAGGGGTTCAGGGGCTTAGGGGTTTAGGGTTTAGGGGTTAGGGGTTTCGGGGATTAGAGGTTTAGGGATTTAGGGGTTTAGGGGTGTAGGGGTTAGGGGTTTAGGGGTTTAGGGGTTAGGGGTTTAGGGGTTTCGGGGTTTAGGGGTGTAGGGGTTTAGAGGTTAGGGGTTGGGGGATGAGGGTTTGGGGGATGGGAGGAGGATGCTGGTCAGGCTGGCAGGATGAGTCAGCGTGTGTCAGATCTCCTGACGTTTCGGAATCTTGCTACAGCCAGACGCCAGAGGCTTGTGCAGCGGAACAGTCCGCAACGCAAGCCATAAAGGACTCTCACCGAGAGGCCTCCGAAAGGGACTTCATGGCGCCGATGAGCCTGTGGGACCGTTGCAGACGGATTCCAGAACTCGCATCGCTCGGGAGTGGCATGGCATGGCTGTACCAAGTGTTCCAGAAAAAGCCCCTTCCACAAGGTGGCTCTCGAGAAAGCGAAGGCGTACCGCACAAAGCTTGGCCACCCTCGGAAGCCTATTCGCAAGAACTCGCTGGTTGGCGTTTCCCGCAGCGGGGGCCGCTTTCGGGTACGGCTAACGCACCAAAAACAACTGGTCCATGGAGGCTATTTTCCAACCCGGGAAAGAGATGGCAAGGACGCGACAGCGCCAGCAGACCGACGACGACGACGATTACGGGGAGTGGAAGCTAATGTTGACCCCTGATTAATAAACCCCCCCCCCCGCCCCCCCCCCCCTCAAGGTTGTCAAGGTCGCAGGCCCCCCACAGGATCACAGACCCCCAAATAATCCCGTGAAGCCAAATTGCAGTAAACAGTGGTGCTAGTAGTAGTAGTCGTAGTAGCAGCAGTAGTAGCAGTGGCAGTAGCAGTAGCAGTAGCAGTAGCCCTTGAAAGAACCGCTTGAAAGAGGACAAGACGCCCTTTAAATGTAGTCTTTGAAATTTTAGATCCCCAGACGGTGTTGCCTTTAATCGTGGGTGGTTTTCTGCAAAAAACGATCCTTATTTGGTGCTGCCTTTAAAGTAGTACAGATTGGGGCCGGAGCCGCCCGCAGGCCGCCTTTAATCGTAGGGGGATTATTAATCCTAGGTCAACATTACCCATAGGCCCCAAAGTAGTTCCTTTTTGGGATTACCTAAGAGAATTCTATATATGAACCCCAAAAAGGAACTACTTTGGGGCCTATGGGTACCTCCTGCCGAGCCGGCCAACGAACCAACTGCCGCTCCAGAAAAATTGAAAAGGGCTTTGCGGTAGGATGTTACCGAGTAGAGTTTGGGTGACAGTTTAAACGACAACTAGGGGTTTAGGTGGTTTTTCATACAATTATTGTACATGATTGTACATGATACTCAAACTAGGGTTTTGGCGGGCACATCATACTCTAATTCGGGGTTTGGGGTATATCATACTATAACTATAAGCACAACAAGGAGCCGCCAAAACAGTCTTGGGCCGGGAGGCCAGGTTTTGGGGTCAAGTTTACTGGGTCCGTTATTTAGACGAGGGTTTAGGGTTAAGGCTTTAGCTTTGTCATAGTTGGGTAACATTTTACATTTTTATGGGTACTTAAACCCAATTAAGGAATAAAAATTTAAATTTTTGATCCTATCCCAACCATGAACTAGTTAGGACTTGAGGAGTTCAAGTTACTTTGGGGGTTTAGGGCTTATCCCCGGTGTGTAGGGTTTTGGATTTAAGGGTTTCGGGTTGAGGGTTTAAGCTCCAGGGAGGGTCCTCAATAAGGTCTGGAGTATGCTTAGGGGTACTTAGAAATAGCTTTTAATGTTTGGTTATTATAACCCCTAAGAAACAGCTAATATTATAATTTTGTTTGGGTTCTAAGTTCACTAGAGTATGTTGTACTGTAGTTGCAGTAAGCAGCCAAACGATCTCCGTTGTTGTGTCCTGCTTCTGGCTTCCGGCTGTTGTTAATCGGGTCCTATCGGATGTCAGAGACTTCTCAGGGGTTCAACGACAAGTTTTTGGTTCAGGTGTTTCGGTGTTTGGGGGTTTAGGCTTAAGGTTTCAGGTTATAGCTCGACAGCAACAGCAACATTACCGCACATCAGACGTGTAGCTAGTGTTGAGGGATCTAGAGGCTTGGGGTTATGCTTCTTTGAATCAGGAGAAATTTAGCGGGATCCTCCCTCGAGATGAGTATGCCTCAAACCTCACAGGACCGTTCCAATGCAGGTCTTTAGGATTCAGGGCTTAGGGTACCCAAGTTTGTGTCATGTTTGATGAGTTGCAGGAGACCTAGCATGCTGAAGCCAAAGCCCGACAGCCGACCCCAAAGCCGAAAACCTGGTGCCAAAGTTCAGGTTCAAGAAGCCAACTCCTCACCTTTCCGTTCTGATATCCCTGATCAGTTGGCTGATTCAAAGAGAGTGGCTCAGTGTCGCAAGCCTAAATATTTACCAACATTACACTATTCCTCAGGCTTCCCTGTCATAATTGTGCCATAACACTGACTTCTAATATTGGTCGGAATAGTTAGTACATGTATCCTCCTGGTAGCCGTTACAGCTATACTATTGTATACCCCCAAAATTCTGTTTTGATTATTCAGGCCCCTATGTAGGCTTCGGGTTCAGTTTTATGTTTTTTGCAGTGCAAGGGCCGAACGGCTGCCAGGGCTAGGGCCTGTCGTGATTCGAAGAGTTTTGGTGATCCCTTAGTTGCAGCGTATTTATGAAGGCTGTATAGATGTTTTACGTCTTTTTTGTATGCTTTTTTTAGTAAATGTATTTAGGGCTTCTTCACTTTGGAGGGCTTCCTTGGAAGGAAGTTTATGGGGTTTCGGCGGTTGTTTAAAGGGTTTCTTCATTGGGAAGTCATTCTGGAAGGCATGGCCATTGCGTCCAAGTGGCTTGCGACAAAGTTCAACAAGCATCTCTGCTGCAGAACACGCGCTAAACCCTAGCGCAGCCTGACAGCGGCATCCTGTTCTAAATACTCAGGCGCCTCATGCTCAATCTTTTAAATTCGTACAGAAACCCTTCTCGCCCTTAACGAAACTCCGACCCTAAAAACCTAAACCGTTCTTAAGGGTCCAGGCCAATGCTTCCAAAGCCTGCCAGTCCCCCGTGACCCGCCCGAGAAGCTCGGGAGCCCGAAGGCTTGAATGGGATTTATGATATCCATGGTTCTTGATACGATGTCAGTATGGGGTCTGTAACAGAGACTAGTTTTTGGATGTTATTGCATTATTGAACAGGGGTCATAGCTGGATACTATTACTCATCATTCCCACCTCTGCATTACACAGTTTCGGGTTTGGGGGCTTTGGGACCTCAAAAGCTTCAGACGTCAAGGATCGAAAAGATGACGAGCCCTTGATCCGCAAGGCATATCCAACGGCACTCAAACCCTGTAGACCGCCCCAGGGTAAAAGGAGGGACCCTTAATAAGGACCCCTAGGTATATACCCTTAATATAGCTTATAGCTATTATGTTTTAACCCATCACATAGCCCATTATAGGGTAGGGCCGAACCCTCACCATTCGTCTTAACCATCTGCAGCTTCGAGGAAAGACCTTGCCCAGCCTGAACCCTTAGGGTTTAGGGTCTAAGGTTTAAGTACCCCACCCCCCCCCGGCCCCGGCCCCTAAACCTACCTTTGGTCAGTAGGGAATGGAGGAATGGGGTACAATGGTAACCACTGTTGCTACCATTCTTGCATTCCCTACTAACCAAAGGTAAGTTATGGGATTATTAAGGCCCGCCCCTACATGATAGTACCCCTTCTGTAACCCTTATAGACCCCTTTATAAGGCCCCTTCCATTCCCTCCAAAGGTAAGCAAAAGCCCAGGCCCGACTTTCCCCTCTTCGGATATAGCATCTACGCCCTGGCCAGCGACGGCGACCTCCAGGACTGGACCCTTCAGGAAGTCTGAGAAAGGGGCTTAGGGTTTAGGGCTTAGGTTTTAGGGTTTGGGGTTTAGGGTTTGGGGTTTTGTGGGTTCAGGGGCTTAGGGTTTAGGGGCTTAGGGTTTTAGGGCTTACAGGGCTTTATAGCATTAAAGGCGTCGTAATGACGAGTGAATCAGGATAAGGGTTTACTGGGATGTATGACACTACACGTCTAATGCAAGGGGGCTTCTATTACGCGAGTTAGAATAGGGGTCCACAGGGTTGTATACTATATAAATTACGAGTTAGACGAGGGTTTACAGGGATTTATGAGGGTTTAGGTTCAGGGTTTTACGAACTTGAAGAGGGCAGCCTGATGCAGACGCTGGCTCACCCCGCACTCCGGCTTTGACAGTGCAGTCTTTCTGGTGTTTGCACACTTCGAAGATCCGGCAAGAGTTCAAGCACATCGAATCCTGTATCCATACAGTCTCCCGGTGTTCACGTGTTGACCTTCACCATGCGACCCCAAATCCTCAGGGTTGAGGGCTTAAGGCGTTTAGGATTGAGGCTAAGGTTTAGGCCTCTGCGCTCGAGCAACTTAGCTTGACGAAGCAGTATTGGGGTCTCTCAGCCCCCTAGACCTTTGTCTTTGAAAGTTATTCGAGCTCTCCACCAAACGCCTCATCAAGCCTTTCTACAATCTTTAGAACTCTGATAACAGATACTTTCTTCCCTATCAGGCATACGTCATAAAGCTCCTTACAACGACCGGAGGCCTGATCACAAACCTTACCGAGACCTTATGCAAAAAACCTTCTCACACCCTACAGAACCCTTCTATAAACCTGTATACAGGCCTTGTAACCTGTAGTAGCCGGTAGAGGTCCAGTAAAACCCGCGAAAGCCCGACCAGCCAGGCCCTCCGAAAGCCGTCGCAGAAAAAAGAATCCTACGAAGCCTACGCCCTAAGCTCTAAGCTCTAATCCCTAAACCCTGAACCCTAAAAACTAAACCCCTCATACCTGAACCCTAAGCCCTAAACCCAAAGCTTTAAACTGTAACCAAGCCAAACCCTTCAAAAGAGCTGAAAAAGACCAAACCCTACACCAAAGGCCGAAGCCCCAAAATCCTTTAGAGCCCTTAAAAGGAACCCGTATAGTACCTTTACCTAGTAGTAGAGTAGGCAACCTTTAACCTTTTTTGGGTAGTATAGGCCCGTATATAATCCCTATATAGCCGAAAAGGTTAACCTTTAGTTCCCATGATACCCGACAAGTAGGTTTATAGTATCCCTTAAGAGCCTTTTCTACCCTGGACCAATCCAGGAGGGAGTCTCGGCGGAGGCGGCCAGCCTGGCAGGCGTCCCTTTAGGGGCTTGGGCATTTAGGGGTTTAGGGTTTTATGGTTCAGGTCCAGGCTTTACAGGTTTTGTTTTTGAAAGGGTGTTGTAGGAATCGGGTCTTAGGGCTTTTGGAGCTTGGTTTTGTTTTTGAAAGGGAACCTTAGGTTTTTCGGGATTTTGGAATTTACAAAAGAGCTTGTGGTGTCCCTGGGTTTAGGACCGGGGGTCTTAGGATTTCGGCTTTGGAGCAGCCGGGAGCGCTTGCAGGAACCAGAGCGTCCGTCCTTCTTGGGGGATGTATCATGAGCTGGGCTTGGGGGTATCATACTTTAATACTTTTTTTCTTAAAGGAACCATATGTGAAATAGAAGTGTATACTTCTTTCTCCCACGTTACGCAAAAGCCCAGTGATGCTTTCGGGCATTTAGATGATGTTGGGGGACGAAGGCAACACAGGAGTCGGGATAGTCGCTGATATTATTCCTTAGGGTTCCTGAATACTGAATACAACACATGCCATGTCATTGTGTATCCCAAGACCCGGTTCCGTTTGTTCAGGCCCCTGTCTTGGGTTCGGGCCATTAAGCTGACTTGCCCAATGCAGGGCACCTCAAGCTTGACAACCTTTGCCGCGGGCTCAGAAGGACAGGGTGATAGTAGTAGCTTGGGTACTGCCCCCACTCAGTAACAGTTGGATAATATTTGTGATATAGATATATTAGGACCTTAATAGTAGCCCTATTATAGACTGTTACTGTATGGGGGCAGTACGTAAGTAATTAGTAGCAGTAGCAGCAGCAGAAGCAACAGCAGGGCTGCTTGAATGTAGTAGCAACTCGAAGCCCTTGTCGGTTCAGAGTTTGTAACACCACACCCTTCACGCAACACCTACGTGCCCACACGCTAAGCATCTGCAGCCCTGAAAAGGTTGATTTAAGCTTTCACTCTACACCCTTACAGATGTTGAATCCCATGCAAACGAACCTTTATGACCTTGCGGACCTCCTAAGGCTTGACCCCCTAAGCCCTAAACACCCTTGAGCCAAGAAAACACTTAAAGCCCAATGGAATCTTTGTAGAATCCCTCTAAAACAAGCGCGTTTTAAAAGATACGGTGTAGGGTTTGAGCGGTGTGCATAGAGGTGTGTGTGATTACTTGTGTAGCACTTACCCTTACAGTCCTTGTCTTACGTATTAATACCGCCACACTATACCACCAAAGCTCTAGTCGAATTATTGAGGTACCCCTGCAAAAGCCACATAAATCAACATTCAGTCTTATGAAGCCCAACAGACGTCCCGATTAAAAAAGGCGATTCAGGCCGGTTCGCGTCTTCTGGGTCTCATCTGCTCCTATGTTTTGTAAATGGATCCACTAGGGATCCTATCAGGGGGTAAGGAGGATCCTGTTGGGATTCTATCAGGGTTCTGAGAATCCTAGAAGGCTTCCTAGGGAGGGATCGTTCCCGGCTTTGTGGAAGAGTCCAGATTCTGGTCCTTCTTGTACTGATGTTGCTGAGCAGCTTGCGTCTATAGGGTGGAGGTGAATCACTTCGGCTCTCTCTCGCGCTCTCTCTCTCTCTCTCTCTCTCTGTCTCTCTCTATGTTTCAACTTATGTCAACCAAAACTCGCCAGCCACAGCGTCACCATCGTTAGCACTACAATGATGTTGGTCGTCATGACAGTCATCATCGTCGTCATCAGCATCACCCGGCAGCATTTTTGTCAACATCATCGTCATCATCACCACCATCATCAGCGTCATCCTCACTTTTCACCACCATCATCATCATGATCACCGCCTACATATACTTAGGCTGGATTTGGGACAACAACCAGATCACGATTGAGGGCAACACATCGTCTGTCTGGCATGTCTGCCTTTAGGTGTGAGGGTTTAGGGTCTCGGGAGAAGAAGTAGAGGCTCTGGCACTGGACTCTAGACCCCACATCCTACCACCAACAACAAAGCGCAAGAGCTGCATCTTCACTACTCAACCCTAGACGCCAGCTAAACCCTAAACCCTAGACCCTAGACCCTAAACCCGAACCCAAAGGCCTAGGCCCGAAACCCCAAGCCCTCGACCCGAAAGCCTTAGTCCCGAAAGCCTCATACCCGACCTGAAACATCAGCTCCTGGCTTGGAATCCTTGGGTTCAGGATAGGGCTCCTTGAAGGGATCCCCGAAAGGGGTCTATAGGGGATCAATAGTAGGGTTCTTTGACTTAGAATAGGGTTTGGGCTTTCGGAAACAAGAGCCAACTAGGGTTTAGGGTTTTGGTTATCGTATCCCGATGGCCGAGTCGGCGGGCTGCTGCATACTTTTGATTTCAGGTTTCGGGGAGTAAGTCTATCCAGGTTTTGGGTCGTTACTGGCCCCCGTCAGCAGAGTATGGTCAGATGGAGTTACTCCCTTAAACCCTAAACCCTGTTCAAGTTACTCCTTTTTGAAGGCGTCTTTCGGATTTCAATCCCACAAGGGTCGGACCGACCGTGCTGTTCACGAGTTGGCTGACACTCCTGTCCGTGGGTTTCAGGTTTACGAGTGTTTAGGCTCTAAGATTTAGGGCTAGCTAGCCTCTCTCTGGTTTCAGTTTAGTGTTTGCCTTCCGGGTTTAGGGTCTAAAGTTTGGGATTTAGGGTTGATGGATTTTCGAAGCGAGAAAGGGACGATTGAAGCCATGTTAATTAGTGGGTTCGTGGGGCGAAGTACCAGTATCAAGTCATACTAACTAACTCCTAGAACCCCTGTCGAGCCCTGATAAGACCCTGATTGGACCGTGACGAATTCGCACCCTGTATCAAGACCTTATAGATCCCTTAACCCTGCAATAAAGGGGCTTCGACAATTACGATAGTATTTTTGGTGTGCCTTATTGTAACCATTTTAAAGTAGACCCCCCGACGCCCTATTCCAATTGTTAAGGTCCCTATTTCATAGAACCTTACTATAGATCCCCAAAGACCGCTTTAAGGGATCCCTTTAACGGGGCCCTGTTCTGAATATTAATGCCCCTATCGTATCAAACCATTATGGAGCTTTTACAGCACCGGATCCGCAGAGCCTTTCTTTCTGGATCAGCGGTCCGGGATGTCCGCTGGGCTTTGGGCTGTAGGGCTTTAGGGTTTAGGGTTTAGGTGTTAGGCTTTAGGGTTTAAGGCTTCGGGGTTAAGGGTTTGGGGGTTAGGGTTTAGGTTTTAGGTTGTCTGCGCCAGGTGGGCGATCTCTGAAGACATCACCACCCGTTTCATCGCTTACGGCTGGAATGTGCTGCGCGTCGGGGATGCAAACGATGTGGAGGCTCGGAGAGTCTCGCCGTGACTACAACGGGAGTTTCCAAAAATTAGGGATACCTTATTTCGGGGTCCTTCTAATAAGGATCCTTCTATTTAGGGTACTGTATAAGGGTACCCTATTTTCGGAAACTCCCAAATCTTGATGCCAACCATACCTCTACTTCTGGGCTACATTTTCGGGATCTTTGTTCTGAGACCCATGTGATCCCTCAAAGCCAATAGCCCGAAACTCACACATTATATTCCTACAAGAGCCCAAAAAGCGTGCGGTTCGGCCATTTAACGAAGTGCCACTGGTCTGCTTCATTCTGCTGCGGAGTACTTGGAGGTTCATGCATGGTTATTGTAAGTGGGGTCATAAGTTCCCTGATATGGATTATAGCTATACTTACCCTACTTACAGGCCCACTTATAACCACTGTAGGAACCTGATTCAGAAACCCTGGGCCTGCAACCCCCAAAACAGTAGGATTCATATAAGGAACCCGAATAAAGGCCCAAGGATTCTTAATCATGTTTCTACATGACCCATGAACCTCCAAGTAGTTGCCGTTGTTCTGTGAGGGCTTGATCAGTTGGTAATCGTTCCCCCTTAGAGTTCCCTAGTATGACTAGGACCCAGTGTGAGCCCTTATTACCTTTTCCAGGGTTCAGGCTCCCTAATTACCCCCTTAAAACCAAAAAGGGCACCCTTTCATTCGTGGATCGCTCTTAATTCTAGATGAGGGTTTAACCTTGGTGTTTTTTCGTTCATCCCTCGTGGTCACGGTTTCTGAGTTGAGGCTTTGCCTCAGGTACGGGGCGACTGTTGTCGCTTAAACCTAGATTAATTTGTAAAAGCTCGAAGCCCGAACGAAAAATATGCACCCTAGGGCCTTAAGTCAAGGTTAAGGGTTTGGGGTTGTGGATCCAAGTCTAATACTGGCGCACAGCCCCCAGCAGCTGCACAAAATACTGAAGAAATAAGGAACGGCACGAACCCCAAATGACGCAGACAAGAAATCGTACAGCTCTATGTTTCACTCATCCTCCCTGTAACATCTCTATAACACTTTCTCAGACCGAAAACGCACACACCAAGACCTCAGACCCAAACCAAGGACCCAAAGCCCAAAAATCCGAACCCCTAAACCCTAAACCCAAAGCTACAAAGATGGTTATCCTGGGTTTGGAGTAGCATACTTGAATTCATTTTTTGGGTACCTGTTCCTTAAAGGAACCATTATGACATAACGTCTATACTTTTTTGTCACAGGTTACTTCACAGTCGAGTTATAGATTGCAAGGACAGAAGATTCTTAAACCGGCGGCTCGTTGCAGGCCCTCACACGAGCCTTCCTCAGCTTCAAGAGGGAGCTCGGGGCCCTGAGAAGGGATGGAAGTTTAGGGTTTAGGGTTTAGGATTTAGGGTTTAGGATTTAGGGTTTAGGGTTTGGGGTTTCGGATTTAGGGTTTAGGGTTTAAGATTTAGGGGTTTAGGGTTTAGGATTTGGGTTTGGGGTTTAGGGTTTAGGGGGGTGGGCTTCCCGGGTGGTTGGGGAGGAGGTGTGGGGTTTACGCTTCTAGGTTTAAGTATGCATTTGGCGGTAGGTTCAGGGTTTGGGGCTTCAGGGTTTATGAAAAAAGTTAAAGGGTTTCGGCACCGGTTTCCACAGCCAGAGTGTTGGGGGCTTTCGCATTTTGGGGCGTGGGGCTGAAATCCTGTGATCTTTTGTCCTGGCCTTGTATGTTTCTGAAGATCCTGTCTGGTTTCAGGGAAGTCCGTCGCCTAGTCCATGTTGCGTAAAATAATCGCTGCAAGAGCAACAATCATTCTCATAATTTTCTTTATAACCGAAACCTGGGTTCTGGAGTACCATACTTGAAAACTTTTTGAGGATCTGTTCCTTAAAAGGAACCATTACGAAACAACAGATTTTTTCGCCGGTTACTTCCGAGTCCGGCAACAGATTGGCATCTTCGGGGTTTTGCTCTTTTGTGCATGGCCTTTCCCGGCTAACCCCGAAGACCTACCTTTCAGGCCTGCTCGTTAATGATTTCTTTGTATAGTGCTACGTTTTTTTAACACCAATGCACTACTTTAGGGCTCTTTCTTCATGATTTCTTTATGTAGGTCCTCAAAGCTGCGTTATTTCGTGGGTTACGGTACAGCCTAAACTTGTCGAGCGCGGCCTGTCCGGTGCGATTTCCTCGCAAGACTCTCGTGGCCAGGTTTTGGCTTTAATCCCGAAGCCCGGAAGAAGTCCTAAGACCTAAGCCTTGAGCCCTAAACCCTAAGCCCAAGCTTTTTTGCCCAGCCGCCGTCAGATGATGATCGTGAACAGCCCTAAATCCTAGAGGCTCTGTAGCCCTAAACCCAGAGCCATACATCCTAAACCTCAAACCCTGGCACCTAAAGCCCGAAGCCTGAACCTTCAACCCCTAAAAACCCCAAGTGCCTTGGAGTTGGCCCCAAGGCCTAAAGCTTCACCGTCCGCAATCGACGAACCCCCCCCCCCCCCCCCCAGCCGTTGAGGCGGGAGCGGCCGACGATGATCGTGGTGGACTCTCACATCGCTTGGGGTGCTCCGACGATGCAGGCGGCCCTTGAAAGGGGTTTAGGGATGTTTTATATTTTTATTAGGGTCGTTGGGGTTGGATTAGGGGGAGGTGTGCTTTTGCGGCTTGGGGCTGAAAGGATGAGAGTCGAGGGCTTGGGGTTTGAGGGGGTGGCGGTCGCTGCGGTCTTTCATTCGGGCTGTCGGGTGGTGATTGATGACAGGGTACCTGGTACGGCCTTACGATCCAGTCGTGGGGTTTTCGCGGTGACCTCAAACCCTAAACCCTAAGCCTCAAACCCGCAATCCTACAGCCTAAACTTCCAGCCCGAAACCCTCAACCCTTAAAGGGAACCTTGTTATAGAGCCCTACAGTACCCCTTCAAGGGAGCCCTACTATACAGCCCTATAGTACCCCTTAAAGGGAGCCCTACTATACGACCCTACAGCACCCTTAAAGAGTCTTATGGCGGCAATCTGTCGGAGCGCTCCAAGCTGACGAGTCTAGGCCCGTAAATTGCCCTTTGAAGGATCCTATAAGGTGATAGGGTTTGGGTTTAGGGTGTATATATATATATATACACACACACCGTTTTGGGGGTTCCTTACTCTAATTAGAGTATATTACAGCCCAAAGCCCTATTCTAATTATTAAGGCCCCTACAGTAGCACCATCCCTGTTTGACGCATTACGTCTAGGTAACGATTGAGAATCGTTTCTCATTTCCCTGACAGGCATAACACACAACCACGGCCTTGCATGATTTTGAGGGCTGTTGAAGCCGAAACCTTTTGTTTGCAATCGTTGTTGTTGCCCATTCTGTGTCGGAGCACCATGTAGTGGCAATCTCAGCTCATTCTGTCAAGCCCTCATGCAGTGGTATTGTTGTTCATCGCAAGTTAATGTCAGGCATGCTGGGATGGCGGCTGATATGACACACAAAACCCTCGATGGCCCAGGATCACTTCCATGCCCACGGCACCCCCCTCGGCGAGAAGGAGGTCACAGCCAGGGCCCAAGGTGTTGGCCCAGTGGGTTTTACAGGCGAGACATGCGGGTTACAGGGATTGGGCGGTGGTTTGAAGGGCTTTAGAGGTTTTAACGGTTGGAAGTGTTTGCAGTCTGCAGGCCTTGGGGAGGTTTTGAACCCTGAGCTTAGGGACTAAAGTCTGGAAGGGTTCGCGATTCTATACATGGGAAACTAGATACTCTGCTCTATGCTGCTATGCTTGTGTGAGGATTACTGACTACTGGATACTTTGCAGTCGTGAACATATATGTGCATGTAGGTGTTTTTTACGGTAAGCTTGTAAATTCATTGTAAACCCAAAGCATCCCAAAACCGCGGAAACCCTAAACGGTGCAATCTGCCTTGGGTTTCATGGTTTTGAGCTTATGTCTTTGTCGGATTCGAACCCTTATCCCTCAGGCTTGAGGCTAAGAAGTTCATTCATGGTAGCTCCCTAAACCCTAAACCCTAAACCCTAAACCCTAAACCCTAAACCCTAAACCCTAAACCCTAAACCCTAAACCCCGAACCCAAGACCCAACCGGCTTCCTCTGGAAGCCTGAAAGGATGGCGGAGAGCCCTTTAATCTCTAGTGGGGTCTTTAAGCTCTAAACGCTAAAGCCTAGGCCCTGCACTCTAAACCGTAAAGACCCCAGAACACTAAAGCCCAAACCCCATATAAAAACTGCACTAAAGAAACACTGAGCCCTAAACTTCTTAGGCGACGAAGCACATTTACAACTGGCCGGATGAGAAGTTCCTGGTGCTCCAGGGGAGGGGGTGGGTGCTGGGTTCACAAGGGGCTAAGGTAGCAGTTCATGTGCGTTTAGAGGTTTCCATACGGGTTCGGGTTTAGGGTTTAGAGAATCTCAGGTATCGTAATTACAGAGTACTTGGTGTCGAGTTCAGGGATCCTCGTACTGATTGAGTTTCGAGTTCAGGGATCCTCGTAATGATGACCCTACTGGCCCTATCAAGTAACAGTAAAGTTTTACCCTAAAGGATGCCATAGGCCTCCGAATTTTCACCGGGAGGCACTTTCTTTATCCTTCTAAGCTCTCAGTCCTAAACCCAAACCTCATAGGGCTGGGACCTCTGCCCAGGTTTCCAAGCCCAAACCCCGAATTCCTGACCGGTAGTCTTGAACCTCAACAGCCCTAAGCTGAGGGCTGAATCATCAGAATTGGGGAATGTGGGAGTTTCCGAAAATTAGGGGTACCTTACTTAACTTCTAATAAGGATCCTACTACTTAGGGTACTATATTCGGGTCCCCCATTTTCGGAAACTCCCATGTAGGAACCTGATTAAGAAATCCTGGGCCTATAACCCCAAAGTAGTAGGAGTCATATAAGGAGCCCTAATAAAGCCCCAAGGTTTCTTAATCAGGTTCGATTGGAACTGAGGGTCGGAATACAGTATACCCATGGTCCTTATATACATCTAATATACTCACCCCACTATCATTAACACCCTATCCTGGTCATTCAGGCTCCTATAGTAGCCGCAGCTACCATCGCCCACTGCAGAGCATATAAATAGAGCAAAAAATCAAAAGCAACTCCACAGACTCTGAAAAGCACCCTTGAAGGAATTCTGCCCACTGCAAAGCGTACAAAAGCCCGAACCCTAAAAGCCCTAAGGCCCTGAACCCAAAAACCTCACAGCCCGGAAGCCTTGAACGCAGGTGCCCGAGGAGGTCACGAAGCACTTCCGCAGCTTGTCTGAGAGTTTAGTAGCCTCAACTACCATGTTTCCAGAACCTACTGTAGCATAGTCGAGGTATATTTCTACTATAGTCATAATAAGGAACCCCGCAACCCCCTATTCTAATTATAAAGGCCTCTACACTACCTGCTTTTGTAAGGCCCAGAGCTCAAACTAACCACTACATACGTGAAGATAAGCAATCTCTCAATGAAGTGGATAGACAAATGCCCTATGTCAGGGCCGAATCACAAGAATTAAATCCCACAACTATGATCTTGGTTTTAGGACCAGTGATTAGACCCCTGAACACGGACGGCCTCCACCAGTTTTTTCGAGCAAAAGACAGCCTGCATGTCCACAGAGGTTCTCGTGTCTTCCTGTGCGCAGGGCTCGCTGATCAGACTCACGCACTCCCCCTTCACATACCCCTGCACAGGGTATGTGAACAAGAGATTAAACGGAAAATTCAAGAGTCCTTCAAACACTCATCAGCAAGCGCCATCTGTTGACACTGACTCTGATCTACAGGTAGAGACAAAAACCAGACAGAAGTCACATTCCGAGCGCTCTTCTATGCTAGAGCTATCTCCTTCAGAGATAATGAATGTCTGACCGCTGGCATCTCGAACGTTTACAGAGCAATCTGAGATCAACAACGGGTTGAATCAGCCTAACTTAGCAGGACCTGACTATAAAAGCCCAATATGAGATTGGCAACCCTTCCGATCCTCAGATCAGCCCATGTTTCGAAGGAAGCTTACAGTCCTCCGACAAGGCTCAAGACTGTCTTCTAAGACTGACGGTGGACAGCCACCCACCGAGAATGATGATCCACGCAAGCAATGCAGCACACCACGCTGTTAACCGCAATCCTCTAAGACCTAGCACCTCAACCGCAGGAACTTCCGCTTCTGTTCCAGACTCCTTTGGATGTGAATCCCAATCTATCTCGGTACAATCAGCACCCTGAAATGCCGACCAATGACCCAGAATTAAGACCCTGAACAACCTCGGAAATCTCTTGAAGACTCCAACCCGGTAGTGGGACCCGGCCTACATCATCCCCGTAATAAACCACAAAGCCCCCTTCTTCGGCTTCGTATCTTATAGGCTGAGTTGAAGATACAACAGCATGAGATTCGCTCGAGACCTCCGGTGATTCATCAAAGAGCCCTTCACGAGGACTCAAAACACTGCTGACACTACTATAGGTCACGATAGAAGGCTCTGTGGTCGACGCAAGTTCAACCTCTTCGTTTGACGACGCCTCATCCGACGATGTATCTTCAAACACAACCGCAAGAGGGATTCTCTCTAACACCGGAACATACGGTTGCCTATGAGGAAAATCATCTAGTGACGGGTCATCTTCGGCATCCTGAGCTGCAATGGTAACATAAGGAAACGCCTCAGTTCCATGCATGATCACTCCCGCCGCAGATGGCGTGGGGTCAGAACTTCCGCTACTTCCACCTTCCTGAACGTTTGGCATAGGAGCCAGCACACTGCCCTGCTCACAACTTCCCGAGTCGTCAACAGTCTCACTAGACCCTCGGATCCCAAGAATAAACTCCTGCACTAAAGCGAACCACTGAGGACCCTCATAAGCTAGACTATTAGACCCCGATCTTAGAACATCAGCAGTGGCACACACAATGCCTACCCGTAGATGCGCAGAAGCTCTCAGCAGGTTCACACACTCCGGTCCCCAGTGACCAAGAAAGCCAAGCAGGGTCTCAGATTGAGTATTCAGAAGGATTACCAAGAAGTGCCTAGGACAAAAACCCCCTACTATCGGGAAAACCGGCTCGGCTAACCCCTCAAACAAATCCTCATAACAACCTATCGAATCCTCAAGCTGCGCATTTACCAACCCATCAGAGCCGCTGCTCCCTCCATCAAGATTCGGCTGCGCTCCGGACGGTAATTCACTGCCGCTGCTCAAAGAAACAGTTTGCGCATCAGGCCTAACCCTGGAGCTGCTGCTCCCCCCAACTAGTACAAGCTGCGCATCAGAAGCGTCTCCACTGCCGCTGCTCCCCCCGATCAGAAGGATCTGCGCATTAGGATCGCTAATATCGCTGCTACTCGATACATGTTGGGAAGACTGCGCAATCACAGGGTCGCCACTGCCGCAATCACCAAATGGACGTACAGAAACAGGAACCCACTGATGCCTATCCCCTACCAGAACAAACCTAAACGTAGCTTCCCCTTGAATCCCATTGTTACAGCTAAGCGTAGCCCCAGTGTCACTCAGCCAGTTCATTATGGCCAGAACCGCATGTATTCTAAAACCCCTAGCAGTACCTCGAAGACACTCCCACGAAGCGACCTGGTACCCCAGGCATGCTAGTAGCACATCGCCCTGAAGCTCAAACAGAATCCAAAGGTAATGTGTTCCTATGTCTGGCTCGGTCCCAACATAAGGAAACCCAAGTCCTTGACTGAGTCCAAGCTCAGCATCTCCAATTTCGATCGGATTTTGCGGAGGATTCTCAATCCCAACACCTGGAACTCCTGGGTTCAAAGGTTCATTACTAGAGCTGCTCCCCCCAACCTGAAAGTTCGACCCGGAAGGAACATCACCCGATTCATCATCCTCAATTCCAGAAAACCACGGTGGGAGAGGGCCATACCGTTGCTGCATGCTAGGTACATCAATAACATCACCTTGCATCAATTGCTTCCTTAACCGAACCCGCTGAATGAAAGTTAAACCAGTATACCGTTCCTTAGCTCTCATCTCCTCTTCAGCTCTACGGACCCGCTCCTCATCCTCAGATTCCTCCTCCTCATTAGAGGACGACGGACCATTCCAGGCACAACCAGCATTATCTGGGATGCCCTGAACAGAATTATCAATTGTTGACAGATTCGGAACCTGGGTTTCGGGCTCAGGCGGTTCGACGAAAGCATGAAGAATCTCGGTATTTACCGGCAATCCATCAGGGCATCTGTAACACCAACTTAGGTACCATAAGCCACCTATAATTATGCACAACCCTACCACTACCCAACTAAACCACCACTGGCCAAACGCCCATATCTCCTGAACACCCCTGAAAGGTTGCCCCAACACGCCAACCGAGCCCAAACCTGCTCCAACAATCACAGCCCTGCCAGTCACAGATAAGGAGTGCCCTTCAACAGGAGGCAAAACAGCCAAAATCGCAAGCCCAGCAAGCAACTCTGGTGAAATCCTCTCAATCAAATCCGCACCCACAGACAAGCGACTTACAACTCTGGCAGAATTGTCAAGGATCTCGGCTCTCGAAGGTCTGATGGATAACATATTCAGAAGTTCTAGGATTCTCGGCCTTGCAAGTGGTTTCGTGGCTAAGTCGGCCAGCTGCATTTGTCCTGGAACATACGAGACGACTAACGAACCCGCGTCGATTTTTTCGCGCCCCGAGGCGGCGCGCATCCTCAGGTGGCGGTTTCTCCAGCCGAGGCTTCCAACAGCAAAGGACCGGACGGTCGCTTGGTTGTCGCATAAAGTTGAGATTACCACGTCGCTGGAGATTAACTCCTCTATGATAGCGCCAACGGACTCGGCAGCAACAATGCCACTGGTAACCGCAACCAGCTCGCACTCAGCGGACGACAATGTTATGAAGGGTTGCTTGCTGGACTCCCAACACAGCAGCGTGCCACACCAAAGGATAAAGATCGCTTGACAGGATCGTCCACCTTCCGGCGCGTGCGAAGCGTCAGTGAACAACTCAAGAGTATTAAGCGTACGGGGTACAGGCGAGTCGAGCCACCAACTTCCGCTAGGTCGTCTGTATTCTATCGCAAAGTCAGCAGTTCCATACAAGTAGTGTAAAACTTGGCGACCTGTCTTGATCACGACGCTTGGCGATTTCACCGCGTACTGGCCAAGCTTACTGACAACAAAAGCTATATCGGGTCGAGTTTTCGAAGACGCCCACAATAGCGCACCAGTCAGTGCCTGTGCTTCCCTGATGGTTTCAAGCTTCGCATCATGTTCAATTTCAGGTTCACTCCAAGCATTCAAAGGCGACGATACGGAACTGTGGATATTGTACCTCGCAAACAGCTCGTTCAAGTACTTATACTGCGAGATGCGGTAACCACCGCCACTCAAAGCTTGAGTTTCCAGGCCACAAAAGGTTGTCGAAGATGCCTCACCAATCCACTCGGGATCAGACAACTTCCACATCTTCTGTATCTCATCAAATAGGGCGCTGAGGATCGGCGACAAAGCAAAGCCCAGGAGATCATCGACGTAAATTATCAAGATTCCATGCCATCTCTCGGTATCTTCCTTGTCGGTCTCGCACTTGACGATAAACCAGAGCGAATCATCACTTACCCCCTGCTGCAATGCGTACCACGTACCATCACACTGAAAGGTCAACGCTCGCAAAGACTTATCCCTGAACCTAGCCCATGCTAAAGGAGCCTGCCTCAAACCATAAAGTGCCTTGAGTACCCGCCATCTATGATTGTGAGAAAGAATATTCATTTCAACAAGGATGTACGGAGGCCTGACAATAATAACCTCATCAGACTCCAATTCTCCCGTCAACGGCGCATGAAGGAAAGCTGTCCGTATGTCAGCGCTCAAAGCTGCCCATCCATTGTAGGCGGCAAAACATAACGCCGTCCTAACAGTCAAGCCCTCGACTCCACTCGCGTAAAGATTATTAGAATCCGGAGATCCAGTAGGGATGTAATTCCCACAAGCCACACACCTGAATCGACGTTTCCCAATTCCAGCCTTCCTTGTCAGGACAGCCTTCCCAGGAACTTGCACCACTCGTTTTCCTTCCTTTATCAACTCCTCAATGTCTGCAATAACAATGCGAAGGACTGCTTGGTTCGTCTGCTCCAATGAAGTAACTTCCTCAAGGGCTGAAGGAATCCACAAGGCCAGCTCTTTCCTCGCCTCGGCAATGCTAACCGTACGCGTCTGTAAAAACACCTCCGCGGCGCAAGCCGGCTCGTCCGAGCCTAATGGAACATCCCTGCAAAGAGACTTCACAATGCTGGAACCACCAACTAGATATTCCTCCCAGAGAAGACCTTCATACCAATCCCTCTCATTCTCAGCAATAACTAGTTGTCCGACCAGCACCCCTACATCGGTACAGACCCCATGTGCAGTACTGAGCTCTTGCGCTAGAGCACGACACAGCCGCGCTGAAGACTCGTGAAGAGACACCGCATTATCGAGCCAACTCTCACCAAGTACCTCGCGGGGACAGTCTATCTCCCACAAGATTTCGGTATCTAGCTCATCCGCATCGTCATCCGACAATTGAGAAACTACCTGACCACCAATAGATTCTTGTCCAATCTCGAGGCCAACCCTTTCGGTGAAGATCACACGATGACATACAGGTCCGTTACCAGAGCTAGACCCCAGACCCTCAACAGGAAATCCTAAGTCCCTTAGCTCCTTCCCATGCTATGACCCATCGATCCTTACCAGACCAAGGCTCAGCAGAATGCCATTTCAGCCCATCAAACTTATAAGGCTTATTGTGAATGTCTTGGATACAGCCCGCTCTGGTCTCACCTGATGGCAAAACCCGAACAACAGGACCTTGATCCCCATCGCCTTCTACCCATAGACCTCCACCCTTAAAGTCACCAAGAGCAATTACCCATACTGGAACCGATCGTTCATTCCGGGCATCTCGATGTAACGGTGCTGCTGCATTGTACGACACGTAGAGGGTAGTATACGGGGAATCCAAACCCTGTCCCTGAACAAACCTATTCAGAAATCGCACCAGGTCTACATTCTCTTTTGCAAACCTCGATACTCCCTTAAAACCCCCTTGACTATACAGTCCAGCAATCGCACAACGCCCACACTTGCCCATCACCTTTCGGCTCGGCCGTGGAATACTATCGACTACCGCCCTCAGTACATCTAAAGCTTCAGTGACCCCTACAGGATTCAAAGAATAGGCATCATCTTCATTAGGGACCCGCATCTTATCTAAGGCCTTAACCCCAACTTCGGTGTCTACTAAGTCCCCACAATCCGACTCAGCCCCAAACTCAAGTGCTTCGGATTCGGATCCCGACGAGTCTACAGGTATGCTCCAGACAACAGACGCATTTCCAGTTCCCTCAGAATTTTCAAAATACCCTGGAATTATCCCAATAGGACACTCCCCCCCAGGTGACAACCTGGACCGTCTCGAGCGGCCTATGGGCCAATGTTGCACTGCCGCAACCGTTCGAACAGCAAAAACCGGGGGACTTTTTTCTTTAAGGCGAAACTTTGGCTTTGGGGGAGGAGAAACAGACTCTACAATGGGGTACACAGTATTTGTCAAGTGCACCTTACGATCTCCCTTCTTATCACGGGTCATAACAAGATGACCGCCAGCGCAATCCGGAGCGACACCAACATAAGTAGCTTCAAAAGTCCGCGGCTCCCAATGTTTCTTATGGCCAGTCTTAAGCCTCTTCCTTGCATGTAGCTTCGTACCAAACGGTATCAGACCAGGCTGCGGTAAATGAAGCTGCTCACAGAGTTGCACAAAGTTACGGCGCGACGCATGCATGACAGCCAGTGGCCAACACCCTGCAGGAAGATCCGCGGCCCTCAAAAGTTTGCGAGCATCTTGCTTCAAATGCTGAACAGCTACCTCGGCCTTATTACCCGCTGGATCTTCCCCAGAAGTTGACTCTGGGTGGATCCCTCGATGTCGAAGCCAGCCGATAAGTGCATGGCTCCGAAGCTCCTTGGCTCTGTCTGAGAAGTACTTGTGGATCGGAAATCCCGCCGTCTCTAGACGGTTAACCAAAGCCTGAACCTGAGCCATAACCTCAGCGCCTCGCTTGGACCGCAATGGTACACCCAGAAAAAGCGTCCTAGTCTTGACCTTCTCACCCAGGCCATCGGAGTCCTTAGGAGGAGCTTGATTACCAGACCCCACGGGAGGCTCGGCAAACGAAGTACTCGGATCAAGAGGCTCAACGGCCGGAAACACTTTATCCCGAACCCGTCTGAACAGAGCCTTTACACTCAAACCACTTCCGGCCTGTTGACCGAGCCCATCCAGCGCTACCTCGATCCCTTCTGGATTTTCCTTTAAATCCGGGACAGACAACTCAGCTCTGACCTCATCTTCAAACTCCGAAGGACAATACTCATCTAGCTCCCCCTCAATCGCACCCTTATCCCTAGACAGAAACTCGGGCCTAAGGTTGACAGGCTCAACCGGTACCGAATAAGCCGCCGCTAAAAAGTACCGATAGCCCTTACCCCTGTCCCTGCCACTAGCAACCGGATCAAACCCTAGGCCATCCTTAAAGGGACCAGCGATATCACACGACAGGGAATACACGCTAGTAACCGACGACCGCCAATGACTCCTCTGCCTGCCTTGCGCTTGGATACATACGGGGCAACCTTTACGAAAGGGTATGTGATCACTTCTGATGTGACGCTTCATCAACTCCTCCTCAGAAAGTTTGGAGAGAAGGACCCTCCTAGCAGTAACCTCATCAGTATGACCCCTTTCGTGATTCCACTGGCTCCAGCACCTAAGCACCTTAAAGACAAGCTCAGGAGCCCATTCCCCGAAAATTGTCAAACCTTTAAACCCCTCAGGTCCACCTAAAACCTCCAAACCTTCCAAACTTTCGAACAGGTACCACGAGGTCGTAAGCAAACCCTCCGACACCGTAAGATCCTGAGACCTACTCCGGTACCGAACACCATACCAATCATAAACTTCCTTCCACACTTCAGCCCCTTTGAATCCCAGGCTTCCCGGTTCACACCCGGCTGGTTTCTCCAACCGACATGGAGGCTCAATAACCAAAAAGACCGAAGGACCCTTAGTAAAAGTTCCCTCACTGCCTCGCCCTGTCTGTCGCAGCCTAAGTTTCACCGCAGCCCTATCCAAAGCCCATTGAACTAAAGCATCGGGATCTACAAGATCAGATGGCGGGGTATCCTCCTCATCATCATCAAACCCAACAGGCTTCGTTTGATCAGCCTCATCACCACCCTGAGCCTTCGCATCCGAAGCAGCTTGAGCAACCGCATACACCACCAGTTGCCTAAGCCATCCTACATCAGCAAGCGACAAAGCCTGAGAGGTTTCTGACCCACTCGAGGCGGTGAGACGATCCCACGACTGTCCTGCCGCACTACTTATCACACCCCCAATCACCCCAGAGGAAGCCCAGTCAAGCACTAAGCTGAACACCGGCTCGCACATAATGTCAGAACCAAATCTCCTATCGAGATCAACAACCCTTCCCGGTCCTTTCCACTTAGAACCCGAGGATGAGAAGCGCAACAACACACCCCCGGCATGCTCTCGCTGCACAGATCTTCTGAACCGATGGTTCCAAGGATGTCCGGTCTGGCCGGAGTTATGCCCTTCATTCGGCAATGACTGAACTACACTGAGGTCTGAGATTTCCGGAAACATGACACGAAGGAACACCTGCAAGTCACTCCGACTAAGTGAACCCTGACTCCTCAACCTCTCACACATCCAGACCCGGATATTGCCAGGACCAACGTCTCGAGGCACAGGAGAAATCTTAGAGCATCTAATCTCCTCCGACCTAGCCCTTTTTTCCTCATACAATGCCAGCAACTCCAATCCTATATCCCTGGTTACCAACGGACAACCCTTATGCACCCGAACTTCAAGGGGACCCCTTACCGGATGCTTCACGCAACAGCCCTTCTTTTTCCAAGTAATGACATAACCAAGTTCAACAAGATACCCAGCTGGAACAATTACCTGACATGAGCCTTCGGTCAGCAGGGTGCCTTGGTCATTAATATGAAGCTGGGTGGTACCCGAGGCTAGGTCTACTTTGATAACCCTCGAATCTTGAAGTTCCTCAACCGACATCGCAGGCCTAAGCCCATTAGTTGCACCGGAGTCAATAAGCGCAAACCGATCGTCCGAAGGAGAAGCCACAGCACTCAACAACCAAGACCGATCTATGCCATACTTGTCAAGCTCCGAACTCCTCAACTTCAGACCCTTTACAGCGGTGCCCTTATTTAGGAGCTTAGCAGCTTCAGCCAACAAAGCATCACGATCAGCAGGCGGAACCGACGAAGCATTCGCCCCTGTAGGATTCCCTCCCGAAGAAGCTGCCGTTTCTCTAGCATCCTCAGTAATTCCTTTCGCCTGAGCACCTGCCTTAGCCTTTGCTTTAGGCTCACCCTTCTTCGGCTGGTTAGGACTAGCTTTCGGCGAAGCCCCTTCGGAGGAATCCCCAGGTACAACTTGCCTGTTCTCAGGCGCGACCAATGTGCACTCTGGTCTATAATGCCCTTTCTGGCCGCAAGCTAGACAACGACCCTGCTTTCTAGCGGTACCCCGATCATGACGAAAATGACACGCATCCCCGAACCTACACCCTGTGGCGTCCGAGAACTTGGTGCACAATTGCACTCCCCCGCTTCCTTCACCCTTACCTTTACCTTTCCCTTTGCCATCTCCTTCCCCAATCCTTGCCACAGAGGCCCCTGCCGGAGGAGGCGGCGGAACAGGTGGAACAGTAGGCGACTTAGCGCTAGGAGTCTCTAGCCTGGCCGCCGCAGCAGCTGCTGCTTTGGCCTTTTTATCGGGTGTAGCTTCAACCGTCATAGCCATAGATTCACATTCAGCTTGTATGAGTCGTACAAGTTGAATGACTCCAGAGACAGACGGGTTATAATCGATTGAACTCTTATGTCTGAACGCGCTTATCCTGAATGCCACCATTGGCTGAAGGTTAAGGAGCGAACTCGTAGCAGCGTCAACCCCCTTTAACAACAAGCTAGGGTCCGGCAAAGTCGCCTGCACTTCCCTTGCTCTTATGAGGTCTTGTTGCCATCTTCTTAGACAGACGATTGCTTCCTTGTATGTACGGCAAGACTCTGGTTGTACTAATCTAGAGAGGAGAAACCCACGTTCCATCGAACCTCCAGGTTGATACACACAGAGAATCCGGTAAAGAATGGAGGCACTTGACATCCATCTATTAGTAATCAATTCCTCCTTGAAGCTAGCCGGCACACACGACAACAACAAAGACACAGCCCGAGACTCCACTCTCTGGTATTTGTATGCGTCATAATTCGCAACGACTGTAGAAGGGTCAAGTGCCAGTCTCTCAAGGGGATCTGCAACTAGCCAACGTTGATAGCTAGCACTAGCAGCACTCTCAACCGACTCAAACCATACCGAAGCCGATGCAGACAGGCCCGCAAAGACCTGACGAGTTTGCGCCAGCCAGTTACCGCAAGTAACCGCGCTTGTCGTTAAGTCAACCGCAGCAAGCTTAGGAAGGTCAACGATATACTTCGCAGGTTCCTCTGGAGCCCCACGTACATAATTCTGCCCAGCCCCACCATTACTGGACCCAGAAACACCAAACTGACCCGAATTCGTATTCGGATACTGGCCCTGTACTGGACATCCTACCTGCGTTGGAACCTGACCTGAACTTACCGGTACTTGTCCCGAACACCCAGTCAGACCATTAAGGCTCTCACCAAAGCCACTAACCCCTGGTCCTCCACACGCTTGCGCACTCCCAACCAGCGACTGCCCTTGGTAACCTCCAGCAACTTGTCCCACTCGAGGTGAGATCGGGGGCGGGCCCGGCGGTGGTCTGATGACTGTACCCCCAGGAGAAACCGGATACCCACAAGGATCAAACCCCGCTGCTTCCTTAACACCCGACCTCGGAGTTAAGAACCCAGATCCTGAAGGATTATCCCCATTCACACCCGAATCCTGAATCGACTGCCGAAACTGCCTAAACGATTGAGCTCTCGGCACCTCACCAAACTCCTGATCTATAGCCCTGAAACTCGGAAGAGGGGGCGGAGGAATAGCCCTTAGACCCGTAGTAGGATTTGCTACGAACCCACAACTTGCCCCATGATCCACATACTCAGATCGCCCGGTTGGAGGCATCAGCCCAAACGGTTGAGACCAGGACCCTCTAGCCAACGTACCCTGTAGCTCACCGAACAACCGTGGATCACCATTCCTGGCAAACTCCTCTATCAGCTGTACACTTTCAACACCAGCAGGAGCCGATCCGATCAGCAGACTCGACCGAGGATCAAAGGAAGCCGGCGAAGCAACAGGAGCCTCATGAGTATTCCTAGTCGCCCCACTATGCCAACTAGACCTCTCTACTTGATCCAGCCTACCACGCAACAACCGATTCTCCTCAATTACCTGCAATAGCAAAGACTCCATCCTATTCGGACTACCCGTTGCGTCAGGCACAAGCTCTCGTTGATCATCAGGAGTTGGCCGCTCTGAAGAGCTCAGAACACCTCGATCACCATCATCTGCAGAAGTAGATGCCATTTCCCGAGCGCGGCCCCTCATTGAGCCAAAGTCTTCCGGATTAGACTGAGGCTCTGGAGAACCCCTGGAGGTACCACCTTCTCCCGCAGTCACTGATCCAGTGTCCTTTTGACCAGTCACAGGTCCTTCCGTGTACTCTAATCTCGCAACTCTAGGAAGTCCCCGCTGAGCATCCGATCCATAATCAGGTTCATCCTTCCGTCCAGATAAATTTCGATCCCCTAGAGCGGATTCGCTCACATCCAACATCCGCCTTGCATCATCATCCAAAGTATGTGGCCTGCTTCTAGCCAGCGCTACTTCGGCTTGAACGTGCTCCGAATGAAAAGGATGTGCCGTGGGCATCGGCTGCGTCGCCCCTGCAGTAGGCGCCACAGCTGCTGTGCCCTGTTCTAAAGTGCCAGGCGAGGATTCGCCTGCCGCGATGATTCCAGACGACCCACTGCCGCCAGCGTTCCCTTGACTCAAGGCTGCCTCGTATTCTTGATCCGCAGTCGGCCTACCCCACTCCGGGTCGCCTTGTGCAGAAGGTCTTCTTTGACGAAACATAGGATCCATGGCTCAGCACAAGACGCACCTACACTAGGCTAGTTCCGAATGCTTGCCAGTCGATCTAAAGCCCTTACAGAGCTAAGGTTACGGCTGATAACCTACGTGAAGATAAGCAATCTCTCAATGAAGTGGATAGACAAATGCCCTATGTCAGGGCCGAATCACAAGAATTAAATCCCACAACTATGATCTTGGTTTTAGGACCAGTGATTAGACCCCTGAACACGGACGGCCTCCACCAGTTTTTTCGAGCAAAAGACAGCCTGCATGTCCACAGAGGTTCTCGTGTCTTCCTGTGCGCAGGGCTCGCTGATCAGACTCACGCACTACAAGCTAAGATCTTCTGCAGGGTCTATAGTCCAGGGTTTGTAGTTTGGTGCTTCAAACAGCCACAACCTACTGTCTTTTGTCGGGTCTAGGTTGGTTCAGGGTTTAGGTTTCTGGACGACATTAAGCTACCATGACCTATTTTCTCTTGCAGGGTCCAAATTTTTCGAAAGTACAAGCGCAAAGTTGCCACGAAGCTTCTAAACCCCCCAATCCCATGTAGAAGGCTCGTTTGGGGCTCTGGATGCGGAGTTTCTGGGGCATGGATAGTTTAGGGTTTGGGGTTTGCGGTTGAGGGTTTAAGGTTTCGGGCTGGGATTTACAGTTAGCGCTTAAGGCCAAGAGGGTTTCAGGAGGCTCAGATATCAGAGGGCCCGTACGCGCCACCACACGATGATGTGATGAGTGATGATTGACTCCGCTGACTTGCGGCTTAGCCATCCCAAGACTACGTCTGTGACAGGACGCTCAACTAGCGATTGAATCAATGCACACGATACTTGAGGGCGATGGGTAATCGGACAGGTAAGCAGCGGAGGTCGGCTAGGCCATACCATGGGAGCACTTACGATGGCGCTTCAAACACATCGTTGCTGGTATAGAGCCTCAGAGATCCCTATTTTAAGTACATGCCTCATCAGCACTTCTACAAACCCTACAAAATCCCTATCCTTCCCCCCGCCTGGCAAGCCCGAGGCCAGCAGATGGCTGGCCGTGGTGGCGCGCAGCGGAAGGATTCCAAGACTCCATCAAACAGCTCTTCGGTACCCGTAGGGTGGGTTTACATGGACCCTACGAACCCTTCCCTAACAACCCTGGATCGCGACCAGGGCACAGCCGCACGGATTGTGCAATAATGAAAGGCTCGACGCTGAAGAGGTTGATGATGTTGACGTTCAGGCTCAACGTCATCCTGTTTGGGACAGCTGGCCTCTCCAAGGCTGAGCGATGAATGCTCGGGTTGTGGAGAGGTGGCGCGACTCGAACTCGCCGCCGTCGACATGTCCGTGCAGGGCAGCCGAGATCTTTGTGTCTGCGAGTGGTGTCAGCATCCTGCTTCGTCGGCAAAGGCAAAGCACCTCTGTGTGGAGTGCCCGCACCTTCGGGACGAGCTTGATGCGAGAACTGTCGAGTCAGGACTTGCCCCTCACTGCCGCACGGTTTCCTTTAGTTGCACCACCGCCCATCTGACCCCGAGGTTAGATTGCTTCATGCCGTCTTGGCATACGCGTGGCACCTTCGGAAGTTCCTGTTCCTGTCCCCGGTTGCCTTAGGCTGTGGGCCTTCCCCCGCGTCCTTTGGGTTTAATGGGTCCCTCGTGCATCCCCTAGCCCAGAACTTAGGGGTACTTAGAACTATTTTTTTATTTTTTGGTTATTATAGTCCCTAAGAAACAGCTAAAAGTATAATTTTTGCTAGGGTTCTAAGTTCAGTATAGAAGGAAGAGTGTTCGATCTGGTAGTTTCCATGTTTCTCTCTCTCGAGAACATCTGTTGCCTGGGGCTCTTGCCCTTCGCCGTGTCAGATTACACCCTCCTTTTAAAGGAGTCTAGGACTGTACCATAGGGGCCTAGACCATTAGCACAACACTAATTTGGGGGTTCAGTATTATAGTTACAGTATAATGGGCCCCCAAACCCTATTCAAACTATTTGGCCCCTACATTATCATTATGGGCTTGGAGAGGACGTCTCAAGGGTTGTATGCAGGGCTCCCGAGTAGCACCCTTTTGCCCCTTTTCAGCTTGCCGTCTCCTTCTTAAAACTGAACACTCGGTAAAAGGGTACTCTGATTATTTTGTTACAGAACCTTGAACCCTAAACCTTAAACCCTATTGTTATGTGTAGAATATATGGACCTCAACAATTGGAATAGGGTTTTGGGGCCCATTATACCATAGGTATGATAAGGAACCCCCAAAAAAGTATTGGTACTAAAGACCCCTCTATTAGGAGCTTTCTCTATCGAAAGACGTAAGAAGCTCCAAGGACTCCTCATGCACCAGCGCAGGTCTTTTATGATCCACCCGGCTGGTTGCAATACAGCTCTGACAGGGGCTCTAGATTCTACTTGGAGGTTCAGGCGTAGTTATAAGTGGGGTTATAAGTAGGGTAGCTATACTTATAACCCATATCAAGGGACTTATCACTCTGAGGTGGGTTCGTATTCTTGTTCCAGGATTTATAGAGTTTACGGTGAGAGCCGGATCCCGGGTTCGGGATTTAGAGCCACTGGGAAGTTTCCGGAAACAGGGGAGCCTAAGATAGTACCCTAAATAGTAGGATCCTTATTTTAAGGACCCCCAAACTACCCTAAACCCTAAAGCCTCAAACTCCCACTTAGACTTTAGGTTCTGGGGATTGGGACCTGGGATGGGCGGATTGGAGTTTCGGGCTCAGGGTCTTGGGTGCAAGGTTCGAAAGGCCCTCGGCGGCTGGGAGCCACATGCGACCTCTGGGACACACAGTTCCGAACCACACTTTATTGCCTTCTTACGAACAAAAACTAACTACGCCCTTTTATGTAAGCAGAAGACCCTAGAAACATTGAAAAGAACGGCGACAGTCGGGTTTGCAGGAATGGGAGAAGATGCTTGGCAGCTACAAGGCCAAGTTCCCCGAAGAGGCACAGGGGTGAGTGGTTCAAGGTTTCAGGGAGTTTCATAAGGTTTCGAGAGATTTCGTCATGGGGCTTTAAGGCTTTATGGGGCTGTATGTGGTTTTAACCCTTGACCCAGTGCGCGGCTGTATTTCCGAGAAGACTCATAAACCCTAAGCCCCTAAGCCCTAAAACCCTAAACCCTAAACCCAAGGGAGCTTTGACTATTGACCCCAAACCCTGAAATCCCAAACCCCCAGATCCAAAAATTTCTAGGATTGAAAACCCTTAAATCCTAAAGCACCCTAGGAGCCCCCAAATCCCTTTGCCGAAGCCACGAAATCCGAAACTGAACCTTGAACCGGCGTTCCGCCAGCAGGGGAGTCATCTCCAGACACTCATCGACGGCAAGCTGCCAGAGGAGCCTCAGCATGTCTTAAGGGTTAAGTAATAAATACCTATACTATTTTGGTGGTTCCTTATTATGATAATGGGCGCTTAGGGGTTAAGGGTTTACTTACCTTGGTTAGTAGGGAATGGAAGAATGGTAGTAATAGTAGTTATAATTGTACCCCATTCCTCCATTCCCTACTCACCAAAGGTAAGCTTAAGGGCTCAAGTTCCTGCCAAACTCCCTTCAAAGCTTTCCCCAAAGCCTGTCAACAGTTGTAAACCTCGCGTCAAGACTCTTAAGCCCAGTTTTGGGTGGCTTTCAGGAGCAAGGGGCGCCCGGAAGGATCATATCCTTTGACATATGATGTCTTTCCCAGGATGTGATTGTTTCAGGGATCGATTTTTGGGGCTTCGTGTTTTTTTGAGTGGGTTTTTCGGTCGGTCATGCTGAAGAGCCAGCAAGTGCGCCAATATAGACTCTTTGTTCACTTCTTCTTAGCCCCAAATGGGAGTTTTCGAATATTAGGGGTACCTTATTTTGGGGTCCCTATGCTGAGGATCCCATTACTTGGGGTACTATGTTAGGGCCCCCTAGTTTTGGACCCCCCCCAAATTGAAAAGACCCAGGCCCACAGGGCCACATCTTTTTGCGCAGACAGTCATCAAATTTCCGGACCGTTTTGATTCGATGAATCTCAGCAAGATCTCTTCAGCACACTCCATCAAGGTTTTGATCAAGAGCACCGGGATGTATCGTGTCATTTCAGGTTTTTCGTCAGTGTCGAGCTTGGGTTCATCGATTTCGTCAGCTACTGGGGCTGGCCCGTAGGGTTTAGGCTTTGCTTCTTGGGGCTGTGGGGTCTCCTCCTATCCCTTTGAACAGCAAGACCAACATAACTTCTTCACGGACAGCAGTTGCTGAACCCCAAAGTTCAAACCTGACAACCCTACGCCCTAAATTCCCAAGGCCAAAGCCTTCAATTCCGAAATTCTAAGCCTCAACTCCCAAGTCCCAAGCCTTAAACCTAAATTCCCAACCGTAACCTGACCTCCTAAGTTCCAAACCCCTTCCCCTCCCGGCCCTGTTCGAAAATCGCGGGCCCTCGCAACGGAGGTTGCCTGAAACCTTACACGATCCTAAACCCTGGACCCTAAACCGAATAAATTTTAGGCTTTAGGGGTTCGAGTTTAGGTTTAGACTGTAGTGCTTTTCGATTTTCTGTTGTTGCGATAACAAATTCCAAGAGATTTTAGAGGGTTGTTGCATTTTGGTTCTAAGGGCACGCAAGATCATGAAGCACCGAGAGGCCTCATTCAGCTTACAAAGCCTAAAACCATCGAGCCGACGCCCTGTGAGTCGTAAACCCTACACCTGGACCCCCCAGAACCTACCATTTTAAGGACTCATACAAGGAAATCATAATAAGGAACCCTAAAAATGTAGGTTCCTTAGGGTCCAGGTAGACCCTAACCTAAACTATGTCGTCTGAGGGTCTATACAGCGTGAGGCCAAAAGCACCTAAACGTATCCTGTAGAACCCAGCCCTTCTTATAGGAAGATGCCTTCAGCCGGTTGTGTTGATGGGTACCTTTGTGGGCTCCTTGCAACCCTGAATCCTAAACCCCCTAGCTTACCTTTAGTTAGTAGGGAATGGAGGAATGGGGGATTATAACTACTATTACTACCATTCCTCCATTCCCCACTAACCAAAGGTAAGCTGAGCCCCTGGGATTTAGACTCCCTGAAATAAACTCTGAAGAGCAGGGCTGGGATCGGCACTGCAAAGAGTTCCCAGCCGACGCCCGGCCGCGTTTCTAAGGGCTGTGGGCTCAACGGCAGGGTTTGAGATGCGTAGGGTCTAGGGTGGGATGTTTAGGGCTGCGCGTCTGGGCCATTGGGGCGTAGGATTGCCTGTGTGGGGTTGGAGGCTTCGGGTTTGGGGTTTCGGATTTAGTAATTTAGTAGGGAAGGCGGTAGTCTTTAGCCCGAACGGCCTGGTTCACTGTTTTGGTGGGGGTCTGCTACAGCTGGAGTAGTTCGGCAAGTTCAAGGCAATCTCAGGGATTCGGGTCTTCAGGTGTCGTGGTGAGGAGAATTGGGATAAAGGTGCATTCACCTATAGAGCCCTTACAGAATCCGTATAGAATCCTTATAGAATTTCGATAGAATCCCTTTCAAATCCTTCTAGAGTTTAGACCTTCAAAGGAACCCGTGTAGGGAGCCCTAAACCCTAAACCCTAAACCTTAAACCCGAATGCCGATATCGGTGCATGTTGCCGAGGATCCCAAAGGGAAGGCGACTCGCCAGTCGTCCAGCGATTGCCTGTGCTTTGGCCTCCATTGGGTAGAGCTTAGAGGTTCAGGCACTTAAAGCTTAGAGTTTAGGGAGTTTAGGGTTTCGGGTTTAGAGCTTAGGGTTTAGGTGATGTTTCGGGTGTCTTGAAATCAGAGTCCGCTTAGGTTCGTTTTTTGACTGTGGTTTTGATTCGGTTCTGCGATGGCTGCAATGCTTTACAGGTTAGAAGGGCTCGACAGTACATGATTTTCGACGGACTGTTCCGGATCCGTGTTACTGTTCGGGGGACCCTGTTTTTTCGGGGGAATCCTTCGGCTGAAACTCGGGTGATCCTTCGGCTGAAACTCGGGTCCCACAACCTATTGGGGTTTAGGGTTAAGGGTTTGGGTTGAGGGCTTAGAGTCTATGGACGTGCCTTTTGTAGGTCTGGTAGGCTTTTAGAACCGTAGTGCCTCGAAGAACGTTGTCCATGATCCCTCGTGGTTGAGTTTCCCGGGCTGAAGCTTGTACACCATAAATGCGAAGATTCGAAGCCCTGCACGCGCCCCACCCCCTCCCGGCCAAACCCCACACCCTTTGAACCCCAAACCCTAAACCCCAAAACCTCGCCCCCATCAGCTGCGAGTAGCCAAGGAACATGATCGGCCAAGGTGCTTTGAAGTCATGTTTGGATTGGCTTGGAGATATTTCTTCTTTCGGGTTTAGGGTCTAGGGGTTGACGGTTTTTATGGTATTGTTTCAGGAATGTGCAGCTTCAGTCCTGCGATCAAATTTTTACAGGGTCTCGGCTTAGGGATTTCTGGTTTGGGGTAGCCTTAAGCTCCAAGACCGCAGAGTTGCAAGGTTCTAGCTGCAGGGCTTTTGTTGCCGTCCCGGAAAGTTTGCAGCTAAGGCTTTCTGGGTCGCGGGGTTTGAGAGTCTTGGAATTTTTGGAGGGGCTGCTTTGGCCTAAACCTGATCCCTAAACCCTAAACTCCCATAGACAAACAAAATCGGAACCATGCGAAGCTCGGAAACCCAGGCCCAAACCTGAAATCCAGAATTCGCTTCAGTTCCAATTCTCCCGGGTTTTGGGGTGTATATAGGGTTCAGGAATCGGAACCCTTAAAGCACTCGCCGAAATCCCAAACCTACAATCCTCCAAAAAACAGATGATGATCCGACGCCCTGGTTCCAAACACCAAGCTTGGGTGCTGCCCCGACACCGTCTTGTTTTTTCTATATCATAAATATGGTTCAACTGCTACTGAGTGGGGGCAGTATCCAGCACCAGCCCAAGTTTGGGGTTCAGGGTTTTGCTTAACTTAACCCTCTGGCACTACCCGTGTTGCAGAAATCAGCGGTGTCCTTGAGAGGAGTGCCGTGGCTTATTGGCGGCTCTGCCGACCTCGTCGCTCGACCTTTTGTGAATAGCTAGGGTCTAGGGTGAAAGGTTTAGGGTTGAGGGTGCGGTTTAGTTTGATGGAAGTTCCTCTTACTGTAGGTGTCAGGAAATGGGTTTCCAGGCAGTTTGCTTATAGCCAAAAGAGGCCGCGTTGTACGGGGCTTATCGGGCCTTGCAGAGGTTTTGCAATTGCGAGCCGCGGACGGGTTCTGGTTTTACTTTGGGGTAAGGGTGCATCCCCAAACCCCAAGACCCTCACAATCAGAATCCCTGCAGAAGCCCCCGGAAACTGAACTGAACGAACCTCTTGGGCCCAGAGCTGCCAAGAAATGCGCGAAACCCAGGCCACCAGCTGCCTCACGACGCCACCTGTCTGCCACATTCCGGGATTTGGGAGCCGATGCCAGACTAGTGGTTCAGGGTTTAGGGTACCCTTTTGCCTTCTTTCGGAACGGACCAGGCACCCAAATACCAGTACGACAGTCGACAGCCTTAAGATGTTGCAGGCTCCGGGTGCCAGCTGTTTCATGAGTCTGTTTGGTTGCTCTCCCCTTCCAGTCCTGAATCCGACGTTTTGGCACGAAAGGTACACTGCTTCCAAGCCTGATCGGCGGTTTAGACAGCGAGCGACCCTTAAGATTGCCGTGAACACTCTAGCACCAATTTCGCCCCGCCCGCGGCGCCTATCATGATCACCTAAACTAAGCTCAAACCCAAAGCGCTATCCTGGATTTATGGCGTACTTCGTGTTAATGGTTCTACCAACCGTAAGAAACATCAACCCTGAACCCCAAACCCGGAAGCCTACCCAACCACAACGAGTAAGGCTGAAGGATGTGGATCATTTCATGCCGCCTGCATCCCAGCCACCTGGCAACGCAGCGCTTTATTTCGATGCTCCAAATCCCTCCCTAAACCGCAAAACCCCGAAACCCTAAACCCAAAACCCTAAACCCCTAAACCCTGAGCCCTAAACCCCTGAACCCTAAACCCTCTAAACCCTGGAACCTAAGCCCTTAAATACTAAACCCCGAGCCAGGTTACTGTAATGGTTCCCTTGGGGGCTGCTGGTGGTTTGGGTTTCTTGTTACATGGTTTCGGGGTCTAGGGTTTAAGGTTCAAGGTGAAACAAAGTAAGGTTTGAAGCTGAATTCTCTCTCTCTCTCTCTCTCTCTCTCTGTCTTTACGGGGAAATGCTGGGCCGTAAAGCTCTTTAAAGCCATTAAACTGCAACCAAAACCCGAAGCCTGAACCCTAAAGCCAAATCTATGCCACTTTAAAGCCCCGAATGCTCTTTTTTTTATAGGGCTGCAGGGTTTAGGGTTTGGGGCTTATGGTACAGGGTTTAGTACCTGGGGGGGCGTTGGGTTCCGGGTTTCAGCGGGCTGCGGCAGGCAGTACATCGAGCGTGCTTTTTGCCGGCTTTTCGATACCGCCACCGCTACAGGCACTGCCCTAAACCGTACACCCCTTACACCCTTGAGCCCTACACAGTAAACGCATGAAACCCCAGAGGCCCCAACCAGAAACTCTGCACCCCTCAAGCGTTTCAGCCCCAAAGCACACTCCTAGTAGTTGAGTAGGCAACCTTTAACCTTTTTTTGGGTAGTATGGTCCCTATATAATCCCTATATAACCAAAAGGTTAACCTCTAGTTCCCCATGATACCCGACAAGTAGGCACTATAGACGCGGGTTTTGGTGAAGAGTTGACGTCCGGTGTCGCATTCCGAGGTGGGGGAGCTATGGCGGACGCGGCTGGACTGCAAAAGTCTAAGGATCCGCGGCCCTTTAGGCCGCTTTTAGTGGTGCCAGGGTTAGGACTCCGGGGCTTTGTATTTAGGGTTTGGGGTTTCGGATCTGGGGCTGAAGGTGGTGGGTTTAGCTAGACCCTTAGGCTAGGGTTGCCCTTTTAAAGGAACCCTAAAACCCCCTACATCTCCCCTCTGCAGGAACACTGAACCCCGAACCCCCCCTTTGAGGGAGCCCTAGCGCCTCCGAGGTTTCTTCGTTAAAGGAGCCTTAAAGACCCCCCCCCCCCTTAAGGGGAAACGTACTAGGTCCTTTTAAAGGAGCCCTAAAACCCCAGAGCCAACCCTAAGCCCTAAACCTCAAGCCCTGACCCCTGAACCCTAAACCCTGAACCCTAAACCCTAAACCCTGAACCCCAAACCCGAACCCCCCCCCCAAAAAAAAAAAGAACACCAAACCCCGAAACCCCTAAACTCTAAGCCTACAACCCCCAGAGCTCCCTTTGAAGACGGGCTTTTGGCTGTGAGGAAACCTCCACTTCGGCATTCGCGAGCATGCCATGGGTTCGATCATGCACCTCGCCAGCCGCTTTTTAGTAGGGTTTGGGGTTTAGGGGTTTAGGTTGTAGGGGTTTAGGGTGTAGGGGTTTAGGGTTTTAGGGTTTGGGGTTTAGGGAGGTTTTTAGATAACTTCATGCACCTCGCCAGCTGTTTGGGATCCTTGCAATAAGGATCCTACTATTCAGGGTACCATATAAGGGTCCCTTATTTCCGGAAACTCCCAGCCGTTTTTTAAATAGGGTTTGGGGTTTAGGGTCCAGGGTTTTAGGAGTTTTGGGTTTAGGGTTTCGGGTTTAGGGTTTGAAGTTTAGTAGTAGGGTTTGGGGTTTAGGGAGGTTCTTAGATAATTTCATGCACCTCGTCAACCTCATGGTAGCAGCGCTAAATCCTAAACGGAGGCAGTGGTCTTGGACGCAGACCCAACTGGGTTGTCCTAAGAAGGGGAAGGGCCACGCGGATGTTGTTTCGATTCTTTCCTTCGAAGGCTGGACTCAACATGCATTTGCCTGCTACGACTCGTTATTATGATGACTATGATATCCATCGTTGCTGCCGTAAGGGCCACAAGTCTTTTTTGTGAATACTATTGCTTCTCAGAACTCGCGCTACAGTTGCAATTGTGTTTGTGGCAAAAAGCCTGGATCCTTGGTGCTTGAGGCACCCCTATAGAGCTTTAAGACTGCTCAAACCGCCCTTTGATGCCATCAAATCGGAATTTAGGATTTCGTTTTTGTGGTTTAGGGTTTCGGCTTCTGGGTTTCCGGGCTTAGGGCCTCGAGGTTTAGGGGTTTGGAGTGTCAGCTTTTGGGCATGGGGTTCGGAGATTAGGTTTGTTGGTTGGTTCAAGTGTTCCTATGTTTTTGATTCTTCGTTGTAGTCTCGGCTGTATGTAAGGTTTTTTGTAGGTGTTTAATGGTGTTCCTGAGGTTCGCTGCTAGGGTTACATAATAAATAAAATTCTATCAGCAAAACAAATAGCCATAGGTTGTGCAAGTCTCGCTATTTAAGGTATAAACACAAAATATACCGATTATACCGCAAGATTGGGACAAAGGCATCTTCACAGAGTTTTGGGATCATGTTGGGGAGTCAGGGTTTGGGTTTCAGGCATGTTGGGCGGTTGGGCTTATTGTGGGATTTTGGGCCTAAATCCCCGAAGCCGAACCTGCTTTCTGGGCATTGCCAGCAGCCACCCAGACCCGAAGCACCAAGCATCAGGGTCAAGGGTTGAGGCACTGAGCCCCATATCCTCCTCCTACCTTTCTAGATTTTTAGGATCCCAGATAAGATCTTGGGGGGAATATACCCCTAAACCCCAGACCCCCAAACCCTAAACCCTACACATTTGACGTATCTGGGAAGGGCTGGGAACGACCCGAGCCGTAAGGCACAACTGCCCAGCCCTAGACCCTAAAGCCCTAAACCCTAAACCCTGAACCCTAAACTCGCAGGAATGGTTTGGCTCTTTCGAAGCTTCGGCCCTTTGGATCCACCTTCCTAGCTCCCTGGCTGGACTGTCCCGCGTTTCATGAAAACCCTGAGCCCTAAACTATAAGGGTTTCGTTTAAAGGGGTCTGGAAGGACTACTATAAGGGTATGATGGGGCTTTAGCATAGGGGCCTCAATCATTACCTACACTAATGTGGGGGTTCCTTCTTATAACTATAGTCTAAGGGGCCCCAAAACCCTGTTCTCATTGCTATTATGGCCCCTATAGTAGCCGACACCCTATCATCCTTTAAGGCGGAAGGACGAGGATGCAAGAACCCCCCCTAAACGGCTGTGCCCCATGAGACGGAGGTGGCAGTCTGTGCGCGGGCCCCACCAATTATTCAGACCCCTGCACCAATATCTGGCTGCAAGGGTCCTGTATTGGGGCCTTAATAATTACCTATATCATGTCGGGGGTTCGATATACTAGATTATAATATGTCCCAAGACCTTACTCTATTTCTTAAGGCCCCTATACTATTTCAGGGGCTCCTTTTTGTAATTATGGTATAGTCTACCCCGAAACCGCGCTGCATGGCTCGTGATACGCAAATCGCTTCATTTCCTCGGCACCAAGGTTTTCAGCGACTACATGAGGCCGCCCATACGCCTGTCTGCCATCATGGAGACTTGCCTGTCCTTTGCAAACGTCTGTAAGTTTGGTACTGTAGGGGCCTTCATAATTAGAATAGGGCTTTGGTGGTTCCTCACTCTAATTTTTGCATAATCTAGCCCCAAACCCTATTGTAATCAACAAGGCCCCTACATTAGAGTGTATTCAACACTTACAGTTGTCGTACAGTAGTAGGCTGAAGGCCCAACAGTGGAATTCGCGCACAGTCTACCCCCTGGAAGGATCAACAGTTCTATGTTTCGTGGAACAGTAGTGTTAAGTGGAGACGGGCTCCATAATTCTTACGACGTCTCCATGAACTCGAAACCAACAAGGCAACCCCTGGACTCCCTCAGCTCGTATGGAATCCATCGAGAGCTCTTGTGGGACCGCTGTAGGACCCTATACCCTAAGCCGTCAACCCAAAACCCTATATATGCCCCAAACCCTTAAACCCCTCAACCCCAAACCGCATAAACCCCAAACCTCCGAACCAACCCTGAAACCCTTCTGTCGAAGCCTAGAAGAAGAGCCCAGGAGATTCCTTGCATCTTCATCTTCACCCACGACTCCATAGGCCGACCTACACAGGGGTAGTTTTCTAAGTTCGGGTCCCTTTTGGTTTGGAAAAGAGCATGGCACCGTTACAAAAAAGGACCCGGAAAGGAGCCTAGAACTGCCCCCAGGCTTGGTTGGGTGGGTTTGTTGGTTTTAGAGGGGTTGAGGGGGCTCTCCATAAGTCGCTTAAGTACGACTAGTAACAATCGGTAAGCCCTTATAGTAAAAGAGTATGTTATTTCCGCTTGCTACGGTGGGTAGCAATATGGTATTTCCAGCAGCTATCGTCGTCTGTGCAAGTGCGTACCCTAAGGCTCCATAGTAGTTCCTTTTTGGGGTTCATATTTAGAATCCTATAGGGTAATCCCAAAAAGGAACTACTATGGAGCCTTAGGGTAGGGCTGTGGAGGGTTTGGGATTCTGGGTTTATTGTGTCGGGCTCAGGGTTCGGGGAGTGTCAGGGTAAAGGCTGGAATAGTCGTCTATGACGGAGGAAGTTTGGGTTTAGAGGTCTAGGGTCCGGGGTTCATGGTTTGGGGGAGATTGGGTCGAAGTTGTAGTCGATCGGGTCGGGTTCTGAGGGGGGCATCGGATGTAGACACTTACGGTGGAAAGCGTTGCGAAACTTACGCTTGGTTAGTACTAAGGTTACTAAGGGGTACTTAGAATTTATTTTTATTTTTGGTTATTATCATCCCTAAGAAACAGCTAAAATTGTAATTTTTGCAAGGGTTCTAAGTTCAGTATAGAGTAGGGAATGGAGGAAGGGGGTAGAACTATAACTACTATTACTACCATTCTTCCATTCCCTACTGACCGAAGGTCCGAAGGTAAGAAAACCTCACTACTGTCCGTCGAGGGTTTAGGGTTTAGGCTTCTGTGTTTCGTGAGTAGTGCCATGATGATTGCTGTCGCTAGCGCCGTTCGTAGTGGTATCGATCTACATGCATCCTTGGTAGTATCAGGGAGACCCCTTAAAGTTAACCCTTCTTAACCCCACTTCTGGATCCGTTAGAAGCGATCTTATTCATTCAGAGGGTCCACATCCCCAAGGGTCCCCCTAATCCTAACTCCAAATGTACTCCAAGCCCTACAGCTCCCCCAATGCCCAAGACCCCAAGCTCTGAAGCGTAAACCCCCAAATCAGCCCAACACCCTAAAGCACCACAAGCCACCGAACAACCACGCCAAGCCCACAATACCCCTAGTACGGCTTTACTTAGTAAAAAATATGACATAGTAGTATTAACCATCATCTTCAGCATCTTCAGCATCATAATCGAGACATCAAAGCCTCATCAGAAAGGTGTTGGGGAGGATGGTCCCACTCACCAGCCTGTAGCTTCTTGGACGCAAGGGCTCTTCCTACATCTTGGAGCCCCGAACCCTGAGACCCTAAACCCTGAAACCCCGAGACCCGAAACCCTAGAAACTTTAAAAACCCTAAACTCCAAGCCCGAAACCGTAAACCTCTAAAGCCCTGGAGCCCTAAAGCCCTAAAGCCCCAAACTTGGGAGTTTCCAGGAATCCCGAGATTTTGAGGTCTGTTGGTTTTGGGTTTAGCAGCCAAGTTTAGCAGTTGGGGCTTGAGGTCCTTGAAATCGTGGGAAGGTGCAGCTAAAGGGGGCTCAAAGTGGCATTAAGGTTTTCGTTTAGAGTTCCAGGTACTTTTTTGAACTAGGGTAGGGATTTGCCGGTTGGCTATCATATGGCAGCTTCAGGAAGCCAGATAGGGGCCTTAAACCTGATTTAGGCACTCCTAAATCCAAAACTCACCAAATGGGTAGCTGTCAGAATCATGGTACCGTTTTGGGCACCCTAAACAGTAGGTGCCGTACGATATTAAGGACCCAACCACCAAAATACAGAAGTCTAGCATATCGTAAAGCACCAACTGGCCCAAAACCATTTACATTACACGCACGCGCACACACACAAGCATCAGAAGAAGCTCTGAAAACCACGAATGAACACCCGGAAAGGCTATAGCCAGCAGAAGCTCTTGAAGGCTTTACCTTCAAAAGCCCGAGAAAACCCAGTCCGAGGAGAAACCCAATCAACCCTGAACCCTCAACTCTTAAACCCTCAAACCATTAAACCCTAAAGCCCTTAAGCCCTAAATCGTAACACCCTTAAACCCCCCTAAACTCCCCTAAACCCCCCTAAACCCCCGTAAACCCCCCTAAACCCCCCTAACCCCCGCTAGACCCCTACAACCCCTTAAGATGCCTGAAACCATCATCCTGAAGTCTGAAAATCCTTCAATTCCCTCGAGCCCCCCTCCTAAACCCCAAGCCCTGAACCCTACTCCCTAAACCCTGAGTCAAACCTCAAGGAGCAGCTGATAACCGTAAGAGTAGCAATAATGGCAAGAATGGAGGAGCTCATTACTATTAATTATTCAATATTAACCATGTTGCTAATAGTATAGTAAATTAACATCAGTCGTTATAACAACAAAAGAAAGCCTCAAGGAGCAACTGGGCTCCCTCCGATCCGTTCCCGGTTTGCTGGTCTTCCGCCCCTGCGACGCCCGGCAGGGGGGTTTTCAGTTCCTGGTTTAGGGGCTTAGGGTTGTGGGTCTCAGGTCTAGGCTTTAGGTTTAAGGGTTTAGGGTTGGGGGTTCAGGGTTTAGGGTTTAGGCTTTAGAGGGGTGTTTAGTTTTGGTTGAGGGGTGTTTTGTAATAGGTTTAGTTGTGTTCAAAGTTTTGGTGTGATGGGGGTCTGTGGGCTCCCCAAGAACAGGCCTAAACAAATACCAATACTACTTTGGTGGTTTCCTTATAACATGCCCCTTTAACCCTATTCTAATTAGTAAGTCCCTAGATTGCTTTCTGAGAGGAGTAGCTAGCGGCCCCGCTAGTTTTCGAAAAGCTCCGCCCTTCCAATTTGGGACTTTGGGTTCTGCCTTTGTGGGCTTCAAGTCTTTTCACGGATGTTAAATTTATGAAATACGGCTTTTCATTGGTCAGCGGTCCTATCGCGGCGCTGAGCCCCAAACCACATAACTTAAAACTTCCTTCGAAGCAAGCATCATCCCATCAACCACGAGCCCTGATATTCCCCAAAAGCTTTAACCATAGACCCTAAGTCGATCTCGACTCGACTTGATTCGCCATGGTAGGTTCGTGCATCCAAGCATGCAAGGCCAAGAGCGTCCAACCTCATAACCAAAAGCCGTAAACCCGTATAGTACCCTTTATGATACTTCGCATAGTACGCCCTTAAAAGGACCCTTTGTAGTACACCTTACATCCCTGCTCAGCCGGGCTCTGTTACTCCGAGCAAGGACGCCAACGAGTGTCTGGAGATGTGGAAGCACATCACTCCTTTGAGGGCGCGGGCCTGATACAGGGGCCTTAAGAGTCAGAATAGGCTTTCATACGGTTCCTTGAAAATGGTTCTAGAAGGTTTACGACAAGGGCGTAGTTTTGGGGGTCCTGGCGATCAGAAATATGCTTTTGGGGTATGCTGTTGTATATAGCGGAACGTAAGCGCAGTAAGACAACCGGGAGCCCCTGAGGGCTTCTGGCTTTTATCTAGGGGGTACAGGTTTCAGGGGGTGGGGCTCGGGGACAAAGTTTGGCCTTTTTTGGCCGTTTGGGGTGGTAGGCTTTGGGATTTGGCGACTCAGGCATAAACCGACCTTCCCTTTAGAAGGGTCATAGTGTGGATCCGAAGATGACAGTAAAGAGGAGTGGGTTTCGAGTCAAGAGTCTTTGCAGGCAACCTTTTACTCTTCGAGGGCTTGGGGCCGTTGTGTCAGGAGGTTTCGCATCTATCTGCAGGGGCGATGTAGGGGTTTTGGGGTTTTGGGGTGTAGGTGTTGAGGCGTTGACTCTGACAGCTGCCAGACAGCAACTTGAGTTTGACATGCTCAAATGACGAAGTGCCGTAAAGAACACCCTGAAACTGGCATCTTAACTCCGTGTCACACCAAAGCAGCGGCACCCAAAGGGGCGGACCCCTCAAAGCAAGCCGGAAACCCCCAAACCCTGAACCCTAAACCCCCAAACCCTGGCTCAAGCAAGCACTCCGACGCCCCATCCCTGACGTTGTCTGCATCAGCTCACTTGAGAGCCATGAATCGCCGCCGAGACACCGAGGATGACGAGCCCTTGGAAGGACTTTTCTTGAAGGAGCGCGAGGATGGCCACATTCTCAACAAGGTGAAGGACGAGGCCAAAAAATGGAAGGCCGCTTACTTGGCCCAGAAGGAGAAAGCGGAAATGGCGGAAGCTGCGACTTTCCGCCAAAAGGAAACCGCAAAGCTCGCGAGCAAACAAAAACGGCGTGTTATCAAAGAGTTGCAATGTCACGGATGCTGAGACGGCCGCCCGGGTGTGCACAGATGCCCCGTGGCTTGAAGCCTGCCCGACCTGGTAACTAGTGTTGTCTTCCTTGAGGGTTTAAGTGAGGTTGGATACTGTTTTGTACCAGGGTTTCGGGCCCCTGGCTCCTCCACCTATGGAATTTCGGATGCTCTGCAGACGGAAAAGGGCCCATAAAAAAAAAAAACCAAACCCTGAACCCTAAATCCAAACACCCCACCCCCAACCCTGAACCCAAAGCCCTAAACCCTAGACCGTGAACCCTAAACCCCAAACCCTAAATCACAAACCCTGAACCCTACAACGAGATCCCTTGTAGGAACTTTTATGAATGGATCCCTTTAAAGGAATCCCTAAGCCAGGCGCAGCCGTCGGTGCTCGTCCTCTCGCGGCAGCCGCTGCCGACTCTGGACCGAACGAAGTTTGCACCGGCGACCGGCCTCCACAAGGAGGGCTCCGGATTTAGCCGGTTTAGGGGTTCTTTTCCGGGGATCCATAAAGGGGAACTCCAGAAAGTTGGAATATGGTTTCATGGTAGGATCCCCTATAATTTACCATAGAAGGGTTAGGATAATCATATTCCAACTTTCTGGCTTATACCTTAAGGGCTCTACAAGGGATCTAGAGAGTGTAGGGGTAGGGGGCTCCCGGTGTTGAGAGTTTAGGCGGTTTATGGTTGAGGGCTCCGGGTTTAGGCGGTTTAGGGTTTATACGGGTTATAGGGTTAGCGTTCAGGGTTTAGGATGTAGGATTCATAGGGTTTACAGGGTTTGTTGGGTTTATGGGGCTTACAGGGCTTGAGTTAGCGCAGTCAAGGGGGGCAATGCAGATGTCCGAGGCTTCAGCCCCTATGTCATCATGTTTTGTTACCGCAGCCATAGATCCAACATTGTACGGAGCCTAAAACAATTACCTATATAGACCATTTTGGGGGTTCCTTATGATCTTTATAGTATCGGATCCCTAAACCTTATTCCAATTCTTAAGGCCCCTATAGTACCCGAAGCCCTACTCTAGTAATCAAGGCCCCTCTTTTCGCTTTGATTCGGGTTGAAGGATGGCTCTGTGGGTCGGTCCCGGGACGGGGTTGGGAGTCGGTGATGTCAGCCTTTTTTGCAGCGAAGCTCGGTGTTCAGCGACTGCTACTGTTTGAAGTACTACAACATGGGGCTGCTTGCAAGCCCTACAGTCGCATTCGAGTAGAAGTAGAAATAGTAATAGCAGTAGCTTGTAGTTAGTATGTGGTTCCCATATACCTTGTATACATCCTATTAGGGTTCCGAAGAGATGTTTATGTAGGTATAACCCTTTTTAACGGGCTACCCAGGCAAGCACACATGAAACTACGCTGTCAACCCTGAAAGGCAAACGTTTGACCTTGCCACGGCGCGCCTGCGCCCTGAGAACTGCTCATGGGCACTATGCAAAGCTCGCGAAGTTTGTGTGCAGCAAAGTAATCCGGGTACCAACACAAGCGCCGAACTGGGCGTGTGCCACCTGCTTTTGGGTCTGGATGTGGTTCAACAAGCTTGAAGCGCCGATGGAGGCACCCAATGCAGAGGCCAAGATTCCAGGCAGGATGTGGTCCGCGAAAAAATGTGGAGCAAGGCAAGTGACGCGGACAAAGCCGTCGTGAAGAAAGTTTGCATCTCACCAACGAGGAGCTTCGGCTCGCAGAAACAACCCCAAAAAAGCTGCTTGACAAAGTCGGGGACGCACAGTGGGATGGCCACTATCGACAACTGCGACGCATGATGCGCCACCGCGAGAGGGCAGGCAAAATCAAGAAGGCCAACCACCTGTTATCCAGGCAGCAGTATGCCAATTTGGAGTATTTGGAACTGCATGTAGGGACTCACACTATAACCCTAAACCCTAAACCGTAGAGACCCACGAGACCCAAGAACTACAACAACTCTTCATCCTTGCGAGTTGGGAGCCGAAGCCCCGGAAGGGTTTAGGCCATTCCCGATGGTTTAGGGGTTTATGGGTTTGGACCTGACCAACCTACCTTTTTAGGGTTCCTTATTATGATGTCCTTATAAAAGTCCTTGAAAATGTAGGTTCTTCCGGGTTAAGGTAAACCCTAAACCCTTCGACTGTGTTAGGGCTTTAAGATGGCACTTGGGGGGTAATGCCGAACTGGCCTCGAGCCCCAAGCCCTGCTCAGAACTCCAAGACCTTCAACAAGATGTACTTCATAGAACTCTATAAAGATTTATAAGACTCTTTGAAACCTTCTAGACGCTATAAGCCTAATTTCGTAAATCTCACTGCCAACAGGGGGGCTACATACTCTCCGATGCGCATCTCGGCCGAATGCAAAGATCCGAAAGGAAAGCAGTTTAGAGTTTAGGTATAGGGGTCATTGCAACAGGGTTCAGGGCTCTAGGTGAGGATCGGGGGATTGTTATTGCTACTGCTGTTGTCATTACGAATGTAGTTCCCATATGTTCATATTTCGTTACTGCCATTGTCCTTACGGTTATTGGATAATTAGTAGTATTATTGTTTCTATTGGCATTGCTATGTTTTGCTCTTTGGTTGCTATTAATATTGACAGCTTTTCTCTTGTCACTATCGTTGTGATTGCCAGTCTTATTGTCAAGACGTAGTTTCTTAACCCCAAAACCCTAAACCCCAAACCCCATAACCCGACCCCCTAACCCTAAACCCCAAGCCCCGCACCCTGAACTTTTTCAGGGGCACGGCTCGGTCTGAAAGATTGGGCAATAAATGAGGTTCCTTAGGGCTGCTTATTGTTATTGTTTGTATTACTAGCACATGAAAGGTAATGTTGTTCTTTAAAGCTTGTGATTGTCATAATTCTATGATGCCCCAACACCTGATTGGATTCATGTAGATTTGGCCCTACGTTCCGTGGCAGTATTACTTCCCGGGGTTCCCAGCCTTTTTGGCGTACAGAAGACATGCCTGCGCGAAAACTGACTGGCTACCCTAAACCCTAACCCCTAAACCCCTAAACCCCGAAAACCCTAAACCCTGAACCCTAAGCCAAAGGAAGCTTCCAGCTACGCACAAAGACCTGAAGCCGAGAACCCGGGCCCAAAACCCCCCAACCCCAACCCTAAACACACGCTTGACCCCCAAATCCTGACTCCGAACCTACAAAGTAGAAGCCTGAAAGTTGGACCACTATTCTCCCCATGCCCTTCACCTAAACTCAAAGGGTTCCTATCACAAATCATCTTGCACGCCTGCTCCATCTTTATGGCTTCTACTCTAAGTGCCCCAGCCGCAACTTCAGGGTCGGTGTAATGAAACAACCCTAAGCCCAAAAACCCTACTTGGAGGGTCATGGGTAGTTGCAAGTGGGGGTATAAGTCCCTTAATATGGGTTATAAGTATAGTTACCCTACTTTTCACTCCACTTAAAGTATCGTTACCCTACTTTAAACTCCACTTAAAGTATAGTTACCCTACTTTTCACTCCACTTAGAGTATAGTTACCCTACTTTTGACTCCTCTTATGACTACCCATGAACCTCCAAGTAAGCCCTGAACCGCTGCCGAGTTCTACGAACGGCACCCCGGATGTGATCCTCATGGCCACAGGCGGGGACCGCAGGGGCGGGCGGGGGGGGGGGGGGGGAAGAGTCTTATATATATATATATATATACATATATACATATATATATATATATATATTGTGCAAGAGGTTATGTAGGGGGTTTAGGGCTTAGGGTGAGATGGGGCGAACTTGAGAGGGTTGCATAAGTTGTTTTCATCGGGCTCAGAGGGTGTCAGATAAGTTCGGTCGGTAGTCGGTACTTCTCGGCTTCCATACAGTTTTAGGGCGGGTTAAAGGGTTTCAGAACTGTTTTTCAAAATAAGGTGTCAGTCAGCCCCTTCCCAACACCCAAAAAAACGCCATCCCTTCCCCACAGCACCCCTAAACCCTATACCCCTTAGGAACCGTTATATAATCCTTAAAGGTACCCGAAGCCCTAAATCCCACGCTCCCTTTGCCTGAACCCACGGCCCAGTCCAAGCTGCGCTCGGTGCCGTTTAGAGCTCTTAAGGCATCGAGGTTTTGGGTTTGAGGGCTTAGGGGTTGAGGATTTTATGGTTCAGGGGTTTAGGGTTCATTCTTTGGGTGGGGTACTGCAAACGCAAAGGCTTGTGAGAGTGATGTTGTTTAGTGGTGTTGGGGGGTTTTCTGAGTTGCCTTGTTTGGCTGCTTGGAATGGCTTTATGTTCTTTCTTTAGTATGGGTGTTGTGGGGTTTGGCAGGGCTGCAATTTTGTCGTCTGAATAACTGATGGAGCAAGAGTCCTCAGGTAGTTGCACTAGAAAGCCCCCACGCCGGTAATCCTAAACTCCAAGCCTGCGCTCCCCTCCCCTCCCGCCGCCAGGCAGCGAGGTCCACTTGATGCTGCAGGCCGCTAGTGTGCTGTTGGTATAGGAGCCTTAACAAGTTGCTTAGGTTCTCTGAGGGTTGCATTGGCGATGATTGAGGGACCCCAGGGATTGAGGATCAGCCTAAACCCCAAATCCCTAAGCCCTGGAACCCTAAACCCTATCCTAAACCCCTACACCTAAACCCTTAAACCCTCAAGCTTAAACCCTACTGAAAATCCTGGTCATCCAGAGCCAAAGAGAGGCCCATGATGCGCTGGCTGCCGAGGGCACGAAAGTAAGGCCGGGCCCCTGAAAGCAACTCAGGGGCTTGGGGTTAAGAGTCTTTAGGGTTTTAGGGCCAACTAGGGTTCAAAAGTTTAGGGTTTTTACGGTTCCTAAACCCCTAAACCCTAAACCCTAAACCCCTAAACCCTAAACCCCTAAACCCTAAACCCCTAAACCTAAACCCTAAAGTTAACGGAAGGCTTTTGCCTCGAGCTTTCAACCTCAAGCAAGCAGCTTCATCCACCAAACCCGGAGCCTAAATCCAGACTCGCTGGGCTTCAGGGCCTTTCGTAATCCTGCGGATTTGGGGCCGACAGCTCTGCGGTTTAGGGTTTGAGATTTAGGGTTTAGGGTTTGGTAAAGGGTGTAGGATTTAGGGTTTAGGGTTTAAGATTTAGGGTTTAGGGTTTGGGGTTTAGTAAAGGGTGTAGGATTTAGGGTTTAGGGTTTAGGGTTCGGGTTTTAAGGGCGGAAGAAGGGCTGGGGCTTGATGGGTGGCGGGTTTCCACAGTCGGATCTGTATTGGAAGACCCTTTGCCTTTAACAAGGACCCCCAGGTATATACCCTTCATATAGCTATTATACCCCTGTAACTATAGACTTCTTAAAGGGCCCTTAATGCCGACTGTCATAACCGTTAGACTGGGTAGAGCTATCGTGTACCCAGAGACCCCAAAGTAGTTCCCTTTTGGGATTACCCGAGAGGGTTCTATATGCGAACCCCGAAATGGAACTACTTTGGGCCTTTGGGTAACAGCTTAGCATGTTGTAAGGTCAAGGTTTGAGGGTCTATAGTGGTTGCGAATTGAAGTTTTGGGAATGGACACTTTGCTTCCGGCGGTTGCACACGCTCCAGCTCAAGCTTCAAAACTCTACCTCCCAAAAGTTGTGGCACCGCTGCTCGCAGGTGATCTTTGGATTCTGGGTGTCGTGGCAGCTTTTTGGGTACTATAGGGGCCGGAATAATCAATTACCGATGCCATCCTTAACCTAACTTGAGTAGAATATACTCCCAAGCCCTATTCTTGCTATTAAGGCCCCCAGAATGTAGGAACCTGATTAAGAAACCTTGGGTCCTTATTAGGGTTCTTAATATGGATCCTAGGATATTGGGGTTAAAGGGCCAGGGTTTCTTAATCAGGTTCCTGCATTGGTAGACGAGAAATCGTGGGTGCAGCCCAGCCCTAAACCCTAAACCCTAAACCGCAGGTCTGTGAGCATGCCTTCGATCGAGCTCTTCAAGCAGCAGTCGCAGGACTACATCGATAGCGTCCCTTGGATGGAGATTACTATAGGGCCTAACTAGCTACCAATACTATTTTTTGGTGGGTTCCTGATTATATACAGATAGTATATAGTATACCCGCAAACCCTAGTCTAATTATTAACGTCCATGTTGATCTGTGCAGCAGCGTGCTCTTGCTGGGTGGCCTTGCGCCCAGATCGGGGACAGAATCCTGTTTCTGCACATGGTGCGAAAGACTATACTAAACAAAGCATCGCAGGTCATAAAGCGCCAGCTACTTGTAACTCCCAAACCCGATCAGCAAGACCAATGCCAGCGCTGCAAGCAAAATCACATTGAAGCTTCTGGAGGCACATGGTGCTGGAAATAGCAATTGAACAGTCAGGAAAGAGAGTACCATGCATGTTGACATTGCCATGTGGATGTTGACGATCGTCATTTAGTTGATGCCTACGATGGTTGTCATGACGACAATGTGGTGATGGCCATGGCGATGGCGATACTGTTGCTGCTGCTGCTGCTGCTGCTGCTGCTACTGCTGCTGCTGCTGCTGGTGCTGCTGCTGCTGCTGCTGAGGCTGCTGTAGCTGCAACGGAGATTCAGACAACATCGCACGATGGGGTATTTTTGCGGTAAATTTGCCAAGGTTCGCCAGCTCCGCATAGCACACTGAGCGAGCTGAACCGCAGCGCTGAAGAAATATTGAGCGTCGCTGCCATGTGTTTCATGTGGCTTCGCCCCAATGGGTAGCGTTTGTAACCATATCGTGACCAACGATGACGACGACGATTGCCACGCAACAGCTCCAGTGAAGATTCGCTGGACTAAAACTGTCAGCGATGACGGCAACATAAACAGTTGCGTTTACAATCGCATACCACGCTGCCACGATGACGACGTTGGCTACGGATGTTCGAACTTGACTTGTTTTGGACGTGTCGCCTCGCGTTGCACAATGTCGCTGGTGGAAAGTCTTGCTGCCACAGCTTCGCGTTGCCGGATATGCCGGACTTTATTTGGCAACGTTCGCTGCCACGGTACCTGTCTGCGTGGTGGTGAATGGCAGTCAACTATTTACATGACGTTTTGTTTGTCTACATGGTACGATCCGCGCTCAGTGCGTTGGCAGGATTTAGCACGTTCGCGGAAGACGACATTAGACGATAGACGACAGCGCTGATCGATTTTCATTTCCCTAAATCCAGGTGGAAACACACATGCACATTCCACCCATAGCGAAACTTTCGATATCTTTCGATGCAGGAACGTTGGTAATTAATCGCTGCACGCATTCGGATTCCAAACACATCAAACACAGAAGCATGCTTACATGTATTTGCGCCGCATTCGTTGCATGACCTTTCTCAGAGCGTGCGCGGGTGGAGATCAAAACCTGTCGACGACTGTGCAATTATATGCAACATGTGCAGGCACGTTGGAAACATTGAGCGAATTGCACAGCCCTCGTGCACGTCGCGGTCGAGATACGAAAAACGCCGTGATGCTTTCTGTCTCCGCGATACATCCTTCTTGCTTGGCTAAATCAACTATACTCAACGCGTGTCGACGAATTGCGTTGAGCGTGCATGAACGTGCGGGAAGATGGAGCGAGTTGCACAGTCGCAGTGCGTACGCAGCCCTCGTCCACTTCACGGTCGAGTGACGAAAAACGCCGTGATGCTGTCAGTCTCGGATCGCCTCGGCGATGATCAAAACTGGTCGACGAATTGCATTGCAATGTCTGAGTATATGCTTGGGAACATTGAGCGATTGCACAGTCATCACAGTCACAGTGCGTACCCGACCCACACAGTAGAAGGAGTATTGCCGGCCTATGTCCGAGGAGTACAACCCGCGGAAGGATGTCAGCCGGGCTGACCGGGAATTGCAGATGTACTCTACCTTCCAAAAGAAGGTGGCGCGCACGTGTGGCACGGTTGCAAGACAAACAGCATCGGCCATGCTTTGTAAGCGATTTTGTTTTGCCTTTGCGAGGCTGTGCGAAGCCTTCACAACCTCCACCGTGTTCAAGCACTTCCAAGGCTTTGCCGAGGTTGTGCGCAAGACGGCGTTGGCGACCGAAGCCGTTGACACAGTTCCGCGACGTTGGGCCCTCGCTTTGAGACGCCAGCCCCGAAGAGGGCCGAGGAACAGGTGAAGGAGGCCGAGAAGGCCCTCACGGCTGCTGAGGAGAAGTACGATAACGCCGACACCTTTGTTGCCTTGGCCGCACCTTGGCTGCCGCCTTGCGGGCAAAACACATGTTTGCTATATCCAACATTATCCGACTCAGGATTATCAAGAAGAAAAGCGGCGCCAACTCCTCGGTCCGACAGGTCACCTTGCCTACGACGGCAGGGCATTTTGGGATGCCGACGGCAAGGTGACCATGAAGCTGTTTTATATGCACCCAAGGACGCTTGAATTTACAGCCTTAAATTCTGGTTCTGGCCGCAGACGGAGGCGGCTTGTATGGGAGGGAAGGGCTCCGGCATGAGGCATGATTGGCAACTACTGTGACTCCGACCGTAAAGTACGATGAAACCTGTGGTTGAAACTCTGTGGGAGTTTCCAAAATTAGGGGTCCCTTATGTTGGGGTCCTTATAATAAGGATCCTGCTGTTTAGGGTACTACATAAGGGTCCCCAAACTCCCATGTGAAGAACTCACAAACACAACGACCTTCAACTCCGATGAACAAACTGCTCATAAACAGCTTTTACGGTCCTCAAAAGACTCTCTAACCAAGCCCTTTGATTGAAATGCAGATGTCAAAATCCTAAAATTCCAAAATTTGGGGCTTTAGCAATTTTTCTCCTCCCATCGTCCATTTACGCTTCGACTGTAATGTACCCGAAAACATGGCCTCCTACTTCTAAGCCCCTAAACCCAAACCCGTAGCCCTAAACCTGAAACCCTGTCCTGGATCCTCATCCCTAATCCCTAGACCTTGTGCCCTTATCATTATCAATACAGGGGCCTTTATAATTAGAATAGGCTTTTGGGGCCCAGTGGCCCCTATAGACCCCTTTAAAGGAACCCTACCCTAGGGATCTAAGGACTCCTTTTTGTGAGGCTTTTGGGCCTAATGACCATACTATATAGGGCTTCGGGGCTATTTTGATCCCTCAGGCTAGACACTGTACTTAAAGACTTAGGGCTTTTGGGCTATTTTTGATCCCTAGGCTAGTCTGTACTTACACTATTTTCCTCGATTGTGAGGTTCTGCCGAACTCCTGCCGGGCGCGGGTGTCCATCGAAGCGAGCCGACGCGACTCTTGGGGATCCTCGGAGCAGTTTCTGGGTTGATGGGTTTATGGTGGTTTAGGGTTTAAGGCCTTAGGGTTTAGGGTTTATGGTGGTGCAGGGGTTTAGGGTTTATGGTGGTTTAGGGTTCAGGACCTTAGGGTTTAGGGTTTATGGTGGTTTAGCGTTTAGGGTTTATGGTGGTTTAGGGTGCAGGACCTTAGGGTTTAGGGTTTATGGTGGTTTAGGGTTTTAGGTTTTAGGGTTTATGGTGGTTTAGGATTTAGGGCCTTAGGGTTCAGGGTGGTTTAGCGTTTGGGGCCTTAGAGCTTAGGGTTTATGGTGGTTTAGGGGTTTAGGGCTTTAGGGTTTAGGGTTTATGGTGGTTTAGGTTTATGGCCTGAGGGTCTAGGGTTTATGGTGGTTTAGGGGTTTAGGCTTTAAGGTTTATAGCGGCTTTGGGTTTATAGTTATTTAGGGTTTAGGGTTTATGGTGGTTTAGGGGTTTAGGGTTTGTGGGCTTTCTGAAGTGCTCTTGTCCTAAAAGATTCAGGGTTTTACAGTGGTTTAATTAGGGGGTTCTATGAAGGTTCCTACCGCACCCGATACAGAGCCCTACAGAGATTGGGCGTCCCTAATGGCGGGCCTGGACCGCCTGGTATGGGGTCTCTTTGATTGGTCTTAGAATGCCTTGATGTAGGAACCTGATTAAGAAACTCTGGGCCTATAATCCCACAATAGTAGGATTCATGTGAGGAACCCCAATAAAGGCCCAAGGCTTCTTAATCAGGTTCCTACATTATGGAACTGAGGGATCCCTGGCTCAGTTATAGGAAATCCAACACCGAGATACTACACCTCTATAAAGCTTTATAGGAAATCGTCAGTGCGATACTTGTATGTGTTTCTTATGATCAAGTGACCTTTCATACAAACCCCTGATATTGAGGCTCCCCTAAACCGTAAATTTCCCCAAGACTAAACCTAAACCCTAAACCCTTAACCCCTTAACCCTGCATAAACCCCTAAACCCCACACCCTAAGCCCCTTCGCCCTGAACCCGTAAACCCTACAGAAACCCTCATAAGATTAATCCCCAGGATTTTTGAAGCCTTCGGGTTCCGATGCCTCGTGTGCTCAGGAAGCCTCATAGGGCTGGACGGAGAGCACGCAGCTCGTGCCGCAGAGACTCTGGGGTGGCTTCAGGGGCTTCAAGGGTTTTATGGCCTTAGGGTTTCAGGGTTTTTACCAGGGTTGCATAGGGAGTTGTATCGGCCAATAAGCTTATAAACACCAAGCCTTCCCCAATCCCAAAGCCTAAGCCTAAGACCCAAACCGCAGACCCCAAATTAGGTCTTAAGCTCTTGACACCTCCGAACATGTTCTGTTCCGAACAGATTTTACCTTAAACCCGAAGCCCCATATGCTGCCAGACAGAAACTGTAAACCCATCCTCATCCCTATCCCGAAATCCCTAAGCCAAACTCCATAAAGCCAAGACCGTACACCCAAATCTCAAGTCCCTGAAGCCTTGTAGACACCAGGCCCTAATCCCGCAATCCGTAAAAGGTTGGTATGATCATTTTCGGAGCGTCGGGGCCCATCAAGAAGGCCTGGAAAAGCGGACTGTGCTTTTTAAGCTTTAGGCGTGTAGGGCTTTCAGAGTGACAGATTTAGGGGTTCGGGGTTTTGTGGGTTGTTTTGGGTGTAGTTGACTGATGTGGGGGTTAGATTGTCGTGGGGTTTAGGTTTTTTTTAGGGATTTGCGAGTTGCGGTTGAGGGCCGTAAGACTTCAGGTTCAGAGTCCAGGGTGTGAGGTCGGATCTTTCTGTGCATGTGTTGCGAAATTGAGGTAGGTTCAGGGTTTGGGGAACCCTATAAACGCTGGCTTCCGGGATTGAAAGTGTCGGGTTGAGGCAAGGATATCGCTGCGATAAAGGAGCCTCATCAGCTCGGGTTTAGGATTTAGGGTTTAGGGTTTTGGGGTTTAGGGTTGAGGGGTTTCCTCATGTCAAATCAAAACCCGAGCCACTACCGGTCTTAAGCCCGTCGCCCTCGACACGAAATGCTCTTCCTGGTACATACACCCCGAACCCTGAACCCCTACACCCTGGCGCTACCGCGAGCGAATCGTTGGGCACTCTTTGGAACTAGACTGGGTTCTTGTCAAGGAATCTCGAAGTTACCATAAAAAGGAAGCCATACTATTAACCATAGGTCCCTATCATAGTAACCTATATAGATTAAATTCACTACTGTAACAAGAACCTAGTAAACTCCAGACTGCCCTTCAGGTCCAGACTGAAAAGGGCTTCACTGTCGAAGCCGTCGTGAGCGCCGCGAGGCACGCTGTACCTATCAGCAGGTGTGGGATTTTGGGGCGTGGCCCTCACGATGACTGCGGACTCAGAATGATATCAGACTCCACCCCGCATCCTTATTTTATTTTCTTTTATTACTGACCCACTGTTGCTGACCCGATACTCATCGCTGCGGATCCGAAACCCTATCAAGAACAACCGCCATGGGAACACTGGCAAGTCATTGGAGGTTTGGGGTTTACTAACTGGGACTGGGGTGTAGGGCACATCCTAAACCTTAATATTTTCCAAACACGCACTCCTCGATTTCGCCTGTCGCCCAGCAGGCGAGTCATGGCTGGCGCGCCAAGAACGATATCCTCGCGGGCGCAGGTGCCCTCCGAAGGTCAACGCCAAAACCGGATGGGATTAGGGTTTCGGGGGGGTTAGGGTTTAGGGGTTGGGGGGTAGACTGTGGCCTACAGAAACGAAGGAGGAATGCCCATCTAGTCGGAGAGTAGGTGACCATTCGCATATCCCTCTGTATATAAGTTAACCTTGAGTTCCTCCTATGTACGTAGGATGCTGGACAAGCAAGCTATTTAGAGGAAGCTAGAGCTCAAGTTATGCAGCCCTAAAGCTTGGAACCCTATACGAGCTCTCTGGACTTGCGACCCAGGGCCCTGCTGTGGGTCGGAACTGGTGGCAACTGTTGGCAATACTGTACCCTTACTATACCCTGACAGTTGTGGGAGTTTCCGCAAATCGGGGACCCTAATATCGTACCCTGATTAGTAAGATCCTTCTTATCAGGACCAAGGTCCCCCTAATTTTCGTAAATTCACTAATAGTCATTTTGAATAAAAACATGATGAACCCCAAACTGCAAGTCTGATAAATCGATCCCCATCTTGGCAGAGGGATCGGAACTATGGGCACAGAATTCTTTAGAGCTCTCGAATATGGTTAAGTGGCGTGGAGCATAGACCCACTTCCCAAAATGTTACAGTTTGTTCGAACAGGTTCATGCTTCTATCAAACCACCAAAACCTTGTAAGCCCTTATCAAACCCATCAACTCTACCCATAGGCCCCAAAGTAGTTCCTTTTTGGGATTACCTAATAGAATTCTATATAGGAAGCCCAAAAAGCACTTACTTTGGGGCCTATGGCTATCCACCCTCTATAGAGACTACAGGATGCCTCAAGTTTGAAACAATGTACCTGGCAACCCGTAAGTTTAGCCCCAAGGTAAGGTTTCCACAAAGGGTTGCTATGAGGGTCCAGCATCCTTTTACACAAGCCGAAGGCAGCACGTAAAGACGGCTTGGGTTGTAAACCCTAAACCCAAAAAGCCCACAGGAGCCCCCCATACCCGTGGGTTGAGGATCCAAGTACCAGTGAGCCAGGTTTTGGTAATTACTTCCGGGGGAGGGTCCTTGCAGTAGGGACTGCATTATGTATAACCCTAAACCCTAAACCCTAAACCCTAAACCCAGTATAATCTATGCTAGGTTTACTTCCCTGTTAAGTCTGGAGATTCGAGATTCTAGATCTATTGAAGCACTAAAAGCCCGCAGCCCCGGCCTAAACTATATACTCAATGACCCCTAAGTTTCATAAGCCTTGCGCAACCTATTCAACATTCTTTCGAAGCGCCCTGAAGATCTTTTGTGTAGAAGCCCGGACCAACCCGAATCCCCAAACCCACCACGCATGCGCATGCACAGGCACACACACACACACACACACACACACACCAAAAGGTACTTTTGAGCTGGAAGAAGAGGAAGCTGAGCCACTAGCGCCCCTGCGCTGAGGTCCTCTAGCAGCTCTTCGGGTTCAGGGATTCAAGGGCTAAGGGTTTAAGGGTTTAGGGCCAGGGATTTGAGGGTTAAGGGTTTTGGGGTTTTGGGTATTGTAAACTTTAGGGTTTAGGGGTTCGGGCTTAGGGATTTAAGGCTTACGGACCTTCAGGCTCTTCCACGAGCTTCGGTGGCGTAGGGCAGCTGAAACGACCCTAAATCCCAAGGCCTACAACTGCAATCTCAAAGCCGTAGAGCTTACGGTGCTTAGAGGTCCCCAAGCCCTAAACCCTGAGCTTATAAGTCTGAGAGGTTTTAGGGTTGAAGCTTGACCCATCCTTCCTAAGGTCCTAGACGGCCCTTCACGTAGCAGTAATCGCATACTCTAACAAGCGCTAGCATATTGATGATCCTGGTCGTGATGACTCCGCAATCGCTATGTATTTCTAGCAGGGCTAACCACTCCCCCCCCAACGCCCCCAAAACCCTACGGTAGCTCTCAAGGCCCCCTCCAAAAGAAAGTTGCGGGTTTCGACCCAGCTCTTTGCGCGGCCTCCGTGCGGGAGGCACCGTCAGACCCCAAGGGCGTAGAAGTAGAAATCAGGGCTTGGTCTCCGATGCCTGGAAGACCTCATCTCCTCGATGTTCCTTTAAGGGTTCCTTTCAAAGGGAGCTATAAAGACTACTATAGAGGGTATTATGGGGGGTGAAGGGTGTAGGGTTTAGGCTTTAGGGTTACTACTACTAGGACTAGGACTCGGACTCCGACCAGGACCAGGACTAGGACTAGAACTAAGACGAGTGTGCACTTGGGCGACGACGACGAGCAGCAGTAGCAGTAGGAGTAGCAGTAGCAGTAGCAGTAGCAGTAGCAGTCACAGTCGCAGTCGCAGTCGCAGTCGCAGTAGCATCAGCCGTAGCCGTAGCCGTAGCCGTAGGCGTAGGAGTAGGAGTAGGAGTAGGAGTTGAGTAGGAGTAGTGGTAGGAGTAGGAGTAGGAGTTCGGCTTCTACATCTTTTTGTGAGTGGGGGACGCACTACGTCCCAGCATTCGCGCTAGCTATGGTACCCTCACTCTATAGACGTTGCAGTCGCTACAGCCGCGGCAATAGTGATTCTAGAAGGCATGGTTAGGCATGGTGAGTAAGATTGATATGAGGTAATCACCGGCAGGGCTTCTTCGAAGGATTGCTGTCGCGGTTCCAAAAGGCTTCTAAAGTGTGGTGTGGTTCAGCATAACTACCGACATTAGTCCTGCAGCCTATTCTAATTATCAAGGCCCTACAGTACTAGTTACTAGTCACAGCCACAGTGACGGTTATGCTGAAGGCATTGGTAGTGGCACCAGCAGCAGCAACGACAGGAGCAAAAGTATTCGGGCTTATCACGAGAAGCTCTAGCAGACATACTTCATGATGTCAGGAGTCAGTAAAAATAGGAGCTCCTAAAAGCTTGACAGTGTGCATTGCCCTGCTTGTGAGTGCGAATGTTATGGTTATGTTTCTGTGATCGAGGTGATGATGGATATGATGATGATGATCTTATGTTTCTTTGTTGCAGGTGTTGACTTTGGAAGGCCTGCTTTCTGCAGCTATGCCAGTGCTGCAATGATGACTCAAGACAAAATCGACCCCTAGAGACGAAAGCCCTAAACCCCCATCGCCAGTTTAGGGTTTTATAGGGTTTAGGGTTTAGGGTTTAGGGTCCCGCAATCTTGAGTGCCCCTCAACCGTGAACCTTGAACCCGCTCTGAGTAGCCTGCTCCTAAACCCTAAAACCCTAAGCCTTGCAAGCCCTACCCCGTAACCTGAGATTCCTCGACCGTGCCCTGTTCAGATTCTCCCGCTTGTTTTTTGGCGCTCTCTCTTACCTAGGGGGGGGTCCCCTGATCTTCGAAGGAAGCGTATTTTTCAGGCTTTTAGACAGGATTCAGGGGGCCATGAACCTCATAATACCCTGAACCCGAAACTGTCCGGTGAGCCTGGTCCCCATTCCCCCGCATCTTCAACATATCATCATACACCCAAACACTGCATCTCGACACTTTCAAGGTTCGTGCTCTTTGTTGCAGTGGGGATCCCCGATTTATTAACGGCCGGGTGCTGAGCCCTCAAGGACCAAAGGGCCCTGTAAAGTAGGGGCTTTGTTCGGTAAAGAGCCCAATGATAGTTACAGCCAAAGTCAGAATCTGCGCGAAACCGGCATGAAGATTACATAATCCTTGTCCCTTTTTCAGGGCACCCTTGGTCCTGAATTAAGGAAGGTTTCGTAGGTCTCTTGACGCTGATCGCTGTGAAGCGCGCGACGGTGGGTTGAACCCACAATGTAAAGGCCTGGAGCTTGAGGCGCCCTGCCGAACAAAAAGAGAGCACGAAGGGGTTTAGGGGTTAATTAGGTTTAGGGTTGTTTGGTTTAGGGTTTAGGATGGGTGTAGGGATCTAGGGTTTAGGGTTTAATATAGGCCGTACTATAGGGCCTTGATGATTTTAGCAGGGTTTGGGGGTATACTTTGACAGGAGGAGTATATTGAAGCAGGATACTTGCAATACGGGACCTAGGAATAACATTGGTCTGTTCTTGGCCTAGTATTTAAGTAGGGCTTTCTATCTAGCAAGGGCTCCAAGTGTTTTCGGTTCGAGGGTTTGGGGCTGTGACGTGTTAGAGCCTCGAACTTGTGCCTGCGAGTTCCCCTGTTCAGGATGTTCGGCTTTTGGGGTTTGCGGGTTTAATTTTCAGGGTTTAGGAGGATTGCGGGCTTGAGTTACAGGAGTTTGAGGGTTCGGAGCTATCCGCCTCACGACCAGCCCGGCACATGGTTGAATATGGTTGAATATGCGGGCCCGAATGATTAGAATGGATCGCGTTTGGGGCATACTATATACTCTTCTTATATGACGGAAGCTCTACTTTTGTGCAGAAGAACTTGAGCTACACTATATTGATCATTATTTTGGCCCTATCGCAAGCCCTAAGATCCGACAACACGAGCTCCTAAAGGTCCTCGTATAGTACAGGTTATGACTATATTATAACATATATATATATAATATTAGAATATCCCCCAAGGCCCGTGCATTGCCAATAATGTTGTTCTTGCAAGTATGACTATGGTGAAGTTGGTTGCAGCTTCCATTTGTTGTGATTGGTTGGTGCTCATAGCAATATATCGGCGAGAGCTTCTCGACACCCACGCCTTGCATGTCAAGCCTTTGCACTTCAGCCTTAACCCCAAAGCCCCCAGAACCCTAAGCACCTCAAGCCAAAGCCCATAATTCCCTAAAACTAAAACCCAAAACCCTAAGACCCGAAAACCACTACCCTAAACCCTAGAAGCCCTCAGGTCCTGAAGCCTTAAGCCGCAAAACCAGCAAGACTTCAACAGAGCCGGTTGGAAGCCGAGCCCCGGGCTTCGCACCATGAGTTCCCTTAGCCGCAAGCCCCTGGCCAGGGCTTAGAGCCTCTGTGTCATGAAGCTATGAGCCCGTAAAACCCGGTCGATCTGAAGCCTTAAACCTTAAAACCCTAAAGCCCTCAACCCTAAGACCCTAAAGCCCTAAACCCTAAAACCCTTAACCCCAAAGCCCTAGAGCCCTACACCCTGCGCTCCGGCGGAAACGCCATGACCTGCTTTGCGGACCTGCTGACGCTCTTCGGAGCCAGCTACGGGCCGCCTTACGGCAAGGTTTGGGATGCCATGTAAAGGAGGGACACTTAATAAGGACCCCTAGGTATATACCCTTAATATAGCTATTATAGAGGGTAGGGATCCCCATTAAGGGTCCCTCCTTTTCCCCTTTGATAGAGGGCCGCCATGCAAGATAGGTGGTTGTCAAAGTTAGGGTCCCTTTTTGGGTCCTTATCATATTATTATTAACGGACATCAGTCGGTCGATTGCATGAAGCACTCATTGGTGCACGTGAAACATGAATGGACACAAACAAGAACCTAGAATTTGTCAAGAACAACAGTCAAGTCATTCACCAGCTCAGTGCCAAGATGCAATCACAGAAGCATCACAAGCCACGACGCGCTTACAGCGGTCCTTATCATAATACGGCACCTAATACTTAGGCACCTAATACTAGGTTACCCAAAAAGGGGCCATAATTTTGACAACCACACCACCCATGTAGGGACCTTAATAATTGAGAGCGTACCAGACTGGAATGATTAGGATAGGTTTCCCTTAGCGTCCTAGACCCTAAACCCTAAACCCCTATATTCTGTTTTGGCTGCAGGTCTCGGAGCTTTGACTCTGGTTTAGCTTAGGTAAGGGCTTTCAGGTTCGCGGGCTGTCCATACCACGACCCTAAACCCTAAACCGCTAAACCCTCAACCCTAAACCCCTAAACCCTAGACCCTAAACCCAAAACTCCCCAAAGAAGCCCGCCAACACGCTCAGGTACTCGCGATTTCAGGCCTGGCAGCGTCAGCGACGCCAGGTGCGGGTCGCCTCACTGCAGCGCCTTGCGCGCCGCAGCCCCAGCGACAAGGTTGTCAAGGTACACGGAGGGGCTTGAGTAATGACGAAGACTCTTCCTGAGAGTTTCTCATATAATTGTTGAACTACTTACGGCCAGATCGAATTGCTAAGGCCCCGATGACAGCGATAGCGGGTGGAAGTTTGCGGCTTGAGAACCCAAGAGTATTGGGGCTACGCTCTTCAGGGTCCTCGGGTGATTAGGGCTTGGGGTTTCAAGGATTTGGGTTTGGAGTTTCAAGCTCTCAGGGTTGAAGGTTTCAGAGCTTCAGTGAGATTGAATCCAAGGGTAAAAGGAGGGACCCTTAATAAGGACCCCCAGGTATATAACCCTTAATGTACACTTAATATAGTTACTATATACCCAGTATATAGCCCATTATAGGGTAGGGGGTCCCCATTAAGAGTCCCTCCTTTTCCCCTGTGATTGAAGGGTGTTTTGGGGCCTCTGGTCTCATGCATCATGCCGAGAGGCTCTCGGGTAGTCCCCTGTCCTTCTTGGTGGGATTTCTTCTCCTGGGCTTCTTTAGGGGTTAGGACGTTTGGGGCCAAGGGTCTGAAGTTGAAGGTTTAGGGGTCGAGACGGTCTAAAGCTTGGTGTTTAAGGCTCAAAACCTCGTTCTACATAGATGTCGATAGGATCTTTATAAATGTCCCTAATGTCGAGTTAACCCTATCCCTCCAGGGACGTCATAGTTAGGGCCCTAGACCCCTTAAGGACCCCATAATAAGGTCCCTGGAGGCATAGGGTAAGGTTTCAAATTTAGGGTTCAGGTCGGTTTGTAGAGTCTCTGGACCGAGGCAAATGGCTCGGCGAAGAGCTGGTCGCCTCTGGCCGGGAAGGAGGCTTAGAGCTTTCTCGAAAATTAGGGGGGGAACCTTATTTTGGGGTCCATATAATAAGGATCCTACTATTTAGGGTAAGTTTTCTCGAAAATTACTTACCTTTGGTTAGTCGGGAATGGAGGAATGGGGTACGGTTATGACTACTATTACTACCATTCTTCCACTCCCTACTAGTACTACTACTAACCAAAGGTAAGATTAGGGGTGCCTTATTTTGGGCTCCTTATGATGAGGATCCTACTATTGAGGGTACTATATTCGGGTCCACCATTTTCAGAAATGGCCTAGGGTTTACGGTTAGGGGTGTTTTTGGGGTTGGTCGGTTCTGGTTGAAGAGGTTTCCAAGTTGGTGTCTCATATGGCCCTATGCTTAGGGTCTACACGCCCGACGGCACGCTCTCGAAGGCCTCCCGATGAAAGCTCGTTTGGATTCATCAGCAATCCTGCAAAGCAGCCTTATCCAGGCCCCCTCATGGAAGACTTAATTTATTTCCTCAAATCCTACACCCTCAAGCCCTGAAGCTAGCCCCGTAGTTGGCTAGAGTTTTGCTTTTGCAGTGGATCCGGAACCCTAATAACCCTAAACCCTGAAGTCGAGGCCCTGGCCTCTTGACTTCTTGTACTATATGGGGGTTTCCGAAAATAGGGGTGCCTTATTTTGGGGCCCTTAGAATAAGGATCCTACTATTTAGGGTACTATATTAGAGTCCCCTATTTTCGGAAACTCCCATATCATGGCTGCCACGTTGTGCTGTGGTTATGCCTCATTCTGCTTCCGGTCGTATGGGTGCTACCATCCCTAGAAGTGGTGCAAGCACCAGATTGACATTCGGCATCATCACGCTTTATTCATAGGTATTGTTTAGATACTAACACTTAGAATCCTTCGTATCTCTAACCTTTTGCCCAAAATACTGCAACCGAGATCTGATACTTTCCAAGCCCGAAACCCTAAATCCCGACAAAAATGTGACTGAACCTTTGCGGCAGACACGCTGGACGCCGGTAGCGATGGGAGCGTGGCCAGCGCGCTGAGTCTGGTCCTTGAGGGTTTGTTCTCAACGTTTAGGGTTGATCGAGGGCTTGTTGCGAGGTTTAGGGTGTCAAGGGTTGCTGTAGGTGCCATGGTTGCGTCCAAGGGCAAAGAATGATTGACAACAGGACATTCTTGCACGCCCAACGTACCACTGCTGCGTGAGCCAGAAGTTTGCACGGTGCCCGTGAATGCCCAGTCCCCATCACAAATCCTTCTCGCCCAGCGTGCCGGAAAGATGCCGAGGCACAGACTATGACTATGACTCAGATCTACAGAGTAACATCTCTGTTCTGTTCCAAACGATACTCTGTACTCCCATAGTCTATGTCTATATACTTTATACTCTGCACTTCAAACTCTATACTCTATGGTACATATACTACATGGCACGAAACTTAGAGGCACTCCACTGTGAGAACTGTGACAACACTCCGCTGAGGTGCTGTTTGCCACTACGAGGCGCGGGCGTGGCTAAGAGTACAGGAGACTTTTAAGCCTTGCGGGCTCCTTCAAAGGGATCCAGGGTTCAGGGTTTGCGGCTTGGGGTTTCAGGGTTTGGGGTTTAATGGTTTGGTGTTGAGGGTTTAAACGTTTAAGGGTTCTAGGGTTTAGGATATTTGGTTGAGGGTTCTCAGTGCTTTGAGGTTGGCACCGTCTGCTTTGTGATCGTTCTTCTTCTGTATGGTCAATACTCAAAATATACCAGGAACATTTATGCCATGTAGCTACAGGGACTTATGCAGCGCAGCAACTTGTCCTGATTACGAACTAGGCTGTCATATTCACCTAGAGTCTAGAGTCTAGATTCTAGATGTCTGTTGGCTGAAGTGTTGAAACCTCGTCCCTTCAACCTAACCCAGCGGGCCATGTCCGAAACACTTATTTCGGATCTTCAAGCGGAAATCCAAAATTGTAGACCCTATCTAAGACCTACGTTGTATGTGGGTTTGACACTCCCGAACCCGAAACCCTAAACCCCTAAACCCGAAATTCTAAACCCTAGCCCCGAAACCCTAAAGCCGAAATTCTGAACCCGAAACCCTAAACCGTAAACCCTAACTTCCAAACCCTAAACTGTGCCAAAACTCCCTGAATCCTTAAGCGCGGAGGCCGCGCGAAAAAGCGCTGCAAGCGCGGACCTCTGCACACCGCCGCCGGGCTACCCGGGTGGATGAAAGCCTGCATAGGGCTTCATTCGTATAAGGGTTCCTAATTATAGGGTTTTTATAAGGGTTCCCTTAAGGGATCTATAGGGGTTCCTTCAAGGGCTCTTTTAAGGGATCTAGTTATAGGGTTCCCCTGAGGGTTCCCTTAAGAGATCTATAGGGGTTCCAAGAAGGGTTCCCAGAAGATCTCTAGGGGTCCCTTGAACGATTCTTATATGGGTGCCATGAGTCTTCTACGCGGGTTGTAAGAGTTTCACAAGGCAGTCTGTTCTCCAGGTAGAAGGAGAATGTTTGATCACAGACCTATATGGGTGGTTGTCAACATTAGGGTCCCTTTTTGGTTCCCTTTTTTCGCACGGCACCGTCACCTAATATTTAGGGTGCCCAAAAAAAGGCCATAATTTTGACAACCACCCATCTGGGCTTCTCCACATGGGCCTGAATCGGTTTAGGATGTCGGTTTGTTCGTGCTCTTCTTCAGTCCAGGAGGGGTTTCGGACGTGGGTTCCGGGGAGTAGTCAGCAGCAAGGTGAGAATCACAAGTAGTAGTCGTAGTAGTCGTAGTAGTCGTAGTAGTCGTAGTAGTAGTAGGAGTAGTAGTAGTAGTAGTAGTAGTAGTAGTAGTAGTAGTAGTAGTAGGGTCTTGGGTTTATGTCCCCAGGTAGAACTTCACAGCGAACCCCAAAGCCCTTCTTGAAGAAAACATATGTTGGATGGAAGGCCGCGTGACCGCATGGGACATAGCACTTCGTTACACATACACTCCCTGAGCCGTAAACCCTATGCCTTCATGTCCCCAAGCCTAGACAATCACACCCTGAACATTCACACATTAAGCAACCAACCGAGTAGTATAGTGGGTTGCCTTTAATATTTTCGGTGGTACTGTAAACCTTATGTCATGCGGGTAGCTCCTTAAATTAGGATAAATGCCTTCTGGGCTGCTTTTCATAAGGATGCCACGCACTGTTTTTTGGGATCTCGAAGCGATCCTAAGTTGGAGAACTACCCTAAGGCTCCATAGTAGCTCCTTTTTGGGGTTCATGTTTAGAATCCTATAAGGTAATCCCAAAAAGGAACTACTGTGGGGCCTATGGGTACCCACAACATGCCCAAGGTCTCCCTTAAGTTCCGTCCCAAACCTTCACCCCCCCCCCCCCCCCCCCCCCGTGAAAAAACCCAAAGTCCTCAACCAGCCCATCCCTAAAACGTGAAGGTTAAAACCCTTATATATATATATATATATATATATATATATATATATGGGAGGTGGTCAAAATTGTTATCAAAATTATGGTCCCTTCTTGGGTCCCTATTATAGTACGGCACCTATTATTTAGGGTACCCAACAAGGGACCCTAATTTTGACAACTACCCATAAAGGTGCCATTATACCATAATCATATTGAGGACCCCCCCCCTCCCCCAAATAAGGATTGGCAACTATTTAGGCCCCTATATTAACTTCCGCCATAAAGCCCACACCCGGCGGGTTTGCCTGGCAGGTCGGCGGCAGACTTTTGCCCAGCTTTGGCCTTGGGATTTGGGGATAGTTGGGGTTTTGTTTCGTTTGGGGCTGAAGTTAGGATTCAGGGGTTTAGGGCTTAGGATTTCCTGTGGGCTTCATTTGCGGTTCCGCGGTTTAAGTTCAAGGTTTGAGGCTTTCTGGCTTTAGGGTGTTGCGGTTTGGGGGTTTAGAGATTTCGGTGTGAGGCTGTAGTTTTGAGCTTAGGGCTTTGGGTTGAAGGTTTAAGAAATTACAAGTGGCGGCATCTAGGGGTTTGGGCATGACGGGTTTGAGGGTCTGGATGTTTGGGCTTTGGCTTGACTTAAGCCACTCGGATTGTTACTCGCTGCGGGCCCGTGCAGAAGCCAACACCCATGCTTAGAGTCTACTTGTAGTACCATGCCACCAACCCTTCACATTGTCGAAGAGCAAGAAGCCTTGGTTCTTGTTACAGGGTTTAAGTTCAGCTGCCAGAATGGAGACCTATCGTACATAACAAGGTTTCCTTACCATGATAACTTAGTTCAAAGCCCCTTGACAAGAGCGCAGGAAGCTGAAACGCAGCGACACCGCCGTCAAAACGGCAACCTGACATGGTCCACGGATCCGATGGAGCTTCTGGCTCCCTCAACACCTCCTCCTCCTACTTCTACTACTGCTACCACTAAATCTACTACTCTACTACGACGGTCATGCTATGTAGGTTCAACATTGTTGGCGGTGTTACAAAGCTAGATACCACTTCTGCATCGTTCGTACAAACCTTGTACACCCTAAACCCTGAACCCCTGAACCCTAAACCCCTGAACCCTCGACCCCTAAACCCTGAACCCCTGAACCCTACACCCCCAAACCCTAAACCCTAGACCCCGAAACCCTAGACCCCTAAACCCTAAACCCTCAAACCCGAAACCCTGAAAATTCCTTACCCCAGTACCGGCCACTGCAAAGGCCGCTGTGACGGTGGTTCCCGGCCCCTCTGCCTTGCCGTGGCCTCAAAAAAGGGCTGGGGATGCTGCAAAAAGCTACGGGTTCCTGCGGCTTCTGGGGTTCTTTTAAAGGGGTTCCTAGGGCCTAGGGTTCCGGGTTCCTTTGAAGGAGGCCTATGGGTTCCTAGGGTTCCTTTAAAGGGGTCAGTCTATAGGGTTCCTAGGGTTCCTTTAAGGGCTATAAGGGCTACTATAAGGGATCTATAAGGGTACTGTAACATAGGGGCGCTAAACAATTGCAAATACCATATTGGGGACGATTTGGGGGTTCCTCATATATTTAAACTGCAACCGGTATTAGGCGAGGGTTCATATGGTGTTTATGCAGAGAGGTGTTTCATGTTTGTGCTGTTTACATGCTGACATGATACATGCACAATGTCTCCGAACATTAATAAAGAGTATGTGTCGGCACATATATGTATTAATATATATATATATATAGAGAGAGAGAGAGAGAGAGAGAGAGAGTGAGAGAACCCGTAGTTTAGGGGGGATCACTGGGGAGCTTCCTATACATATATACATATTTATGTATATAGAGAGAGACTACATATATATGTATCTATATATAGAGAGAGACCATGTGTGTATATATATATATGTGCATGTATATATATATATATATATATATATATATATGGGGAGAGAGAGAGACACACACACACTCTCTCTCTCTCTCTATATATATATATATATATATATGGACTATATATAGTCAAACTTCAGACCAGGCTTAGCTCCGAAGGCCTGTGATCCAAATCCCGAGCAGTGCATGGCATCCCCCAAAACCCTAAAACCGAGCCCCGGATCGGATTTCTAAACTCCAGGCCATTACCCCCCCAGCTTCAATCCCACTCTCCACGTCATGTAACACTAGAAGCACCAGTTTGGGAGAGCCTATGGGAGATATGCGAAATTACAGGATGTGGTGCAAGCTCCTCCGGAAACAACCCAAACCCTAATCCTTACACCCCGCCCCCTGAACCCTAAATCCCAATACCAAGCCCGAAACCCTCAAAACCCTAGTCCCGAAACCCTACGCCGTAGGCCCCAAAGTCTAGACCCCTCAACTTTGAACCGCTGCACCCCGACCCTAAATCCCTAAATCCTCAACTTTAAACCTAAGCCCTAGATCCCTAAACCCTAAATGGCCCCAAATCCTCAACATTTAAGCCTTAAGCGCTCAACCCTGGATCCCTAAACCCTGATCCCAAATCCCTAAACTTAACACTACTCCAACCCTACGTCCTCGTGTCTTCCCGTCTCTCGAACTCGAGGCTTCGACGTGTAGGCCTGCAAGAGGAGGAGGCCCTGACATGTCCGCATTTGCTGTTTCAGAATGTCTAGGGTTCAGGGGTTAGGGCCGGGTTTTGGGGAGGTTAGGGCGGTTAGGGACTAAAGAGGTTAGGGTTGTGGGTTTTCGGGGTGGAGGGGTAATGAGGTTTGGGGGCTTAGTGGTTGGGTTTCGGATTTGAGAGCAGTATTGCGATGACGTTCGCTCCCTTTTTGGCAAAGGAGCCCTATGGTGTTTAGTTGGTAGCTTTAGGGACCCCAAAAGGGACCATCATGTTGACAACCACCCATGTGGGGGCCCAGATAATTACCAATACTATTTTGGTGGGCATTTGATGTTTTGTTGACGCTTCGCTTGTGTTTTCCCTTTCTACCTTTTGCTGTTGTTTGCGTGTTGCGTTTTGCTTGTTTGTGGCTCTTGCGCTTGTCTTCTTCTCTTCTTTTCCGCTTCGCTGCTCGCCTGCTTCGGTCTTCTCTTCCTCCGCTTTTCTGCTTTTCAGCGGTTCTTTCTGCCTTCTGTCTGTGTTTCCAAAGCTTGCCGTTTTCTGCTTGTTCTTGCTCGTGTTTTTGTTGTTTCGTTTTGTTTTTTCTGTTTTGTTGCTTGTCTGCTTCTTTGCTTTTCCGCTTCTCCGCTTTTCTACTTCGCTCCTATGCTTCTCCACTTGTAGGTTCTGATTATGAACCCTACATTATGGGAATTACAGGGACCCTGCAAAAAAGGAGCGTTTGTGCTTGTTTGTTTTTCCGCATCTCTACTTCGGATGATGTTCGAATCTTCAAAAAATCTAAACCCTATGTCAGCCTGTAAACCCTGAAACCGGTCTGGAGGAAACCCTTGAATCCCCTGAACCCTATACCCTAAGCTCTAAACCCGAAAACTCTAAACCCGAAACCCTAAAACCCTAAACCCCAAACCCCGAAACCCTAAAACCCTAAACCTCAAACCCCAAACTCCGAAAAACCTCCCAAAGAAGCCCTGCAGGCTCCGGACAGCCACGCCGAGGATCTCCTCTGCGCGGATGCGAGGCCCGGCACTCCCGGGCAGTTCGCGTTTTTTTTGGGGGGTGCAGGGCTTAAGGTGTAAAGGCCTTTTTGGGGTTCATGTATGAGTCTTTAGGGAACTTTAGGGTTCTCGGATGGCACAAACCCACTGGACATCGGTTCTCTCTAAAAGTCTTGGGCATGTACTGGCCTGCAAAGATCCAAGCGAGCAACCCCAAGCACTAAACCCTCATGGCACATCGGCACCGCCTGCAACGATGGCTTATCCTGAGGGTCGCATAATGTAGGCAGGGCCCATAGGTCTGGGTCAGAGATCGGTGTCAAACCGAGGCGACGGGCATAAGTGCAGCAACGGGTCGTGAATAATTGCTGAGAGGTTCATGCCTTCCCACGAGAAGGGTTCAACGTTTAGTGTTTCTTGAAGGGTTTTTAATGTTTTTGGGTGGGTTATCGAGTTCTTTGAGTTCCATACGACATCTATAGGTGTTTATAACGCTTACCGGGCTTTGGGCTCAGGGCCATCGGGTATGTCGGAGGCACGGACTGTAGATGTAGGAACCTGATTAAGAAACCTTGGGCCTTTATTAGGGTTCTTTTCATGAACCCTACTATTTTGGGATTATAGGCCCAGGGTTTCTTAGTCAGGTTCCTACATTATGGCACTATTTTCGGGGTCGTGGCTTGAGGCTTTAGTGCGGGAGTGGGTGTCTGGGGTGGTTCGGTGCTTCGCGGTTTAATGTAGTAGCCTCAATAACTACGTATACTAGCTTGGTGGTTCCGTAGCACACTTATAGCAGAATATACCCCAAAACCTTACTCTAAGTATTCGGGTCATGATATTAAGAGCTTTGTGGTGCAGGCTTTTTGGGAATGGGGCTCTGGGAAAGTAATCTTCAGGCGCTGGCTCCGGTCGGCAGCAGCTGGAGTCGGGCTCGCAGTTGGTTAGGAATTCGGTGCTTCCCCAAAAGGTTCTAGGGGGGTGTAGTTCCGGTGTGGTGTTTAGGTGTGAGGTTCCAGTTGCCGCGTAGAGGGCAGAGGGACCAAACATTACGGATGAGGCTCATAGGGCTTACAGGGTAAGGGGAATACGTCGCTGTTGAGTACAGAGGTCTTCGCAGAAGAGTTATCGTTGTCCTTTCTCGGGCAGCGTAACAGGTGTACCGCTCCTCCTTGAATACATAAAGTCAGTCCAGCGAAGCTTTAGGAAAACATGCACCACAGCCTTGCTCTGGAGATTCAGCAGAGGGACCCCAAGTAGCGCCTCCAAGACGGACCTGCAATCTAAGAAATTTCCAAACCGCACCACGTTGGAGGTTTGAAGATATTTCAAGTCCTGCGCTCATATATTGTCTTATCGCTGCCATGTCATTATGGTGCAACCGAGGACCTAGCCCCGAAAACCTAGTCCAATTATCAAGGACCCGAACCCTAATTAACACTAGACTCAAGACCTTTACATGAACTTACCACCGGAAGGTGGGTTTAGAGCCGCTCTTGAGGAATTCGGCAGACCAAAGTCTCAGGAGTCGGCGGGCTGAGAATTTTTGGGTTCGCGATTTCGGGTTTTGGGTCGGAATCGAGCAAACGGGCGGATGTGTCGGGGAGTCAAAATGGGGGCCTCCATAAGACGAATTTGCGGGCTCCTTATTAGAACTATAGTATACTGGGCCCCGAAACCCTATTCTAACTACCAAAGGCCCCCATGTTAGAGCTAGAGCCTGTCAGGCACCCGGGTTAATCCTGCAATGGGGCTCGAGTTGAGTTGAGGGGTATCTTTCTTAGCTCTGGTCATGTAGCGTTCACGGTTCTGGACCCTAAACCCCAAACCCGATGTCGGGCTAAGTTCGCCCCAAGGCCTAAATCCTACACACCCTCAAGCTGAAATCATATTACAGTAAAGCCCATAAAGTTGGAAACCGGATTAAGGCCAGCTAGTGCTGGGGTTCCCTATACATTACTCTTAAGGATTGAGGCTATGGGGTTTCCAACTTTTGTTCTTTTACTGTGTCGACTCGGAACTGATCAGCCGAGGTCGCTTCCACAGAGGAGCTGGCAGGCAGACAGAACTTCTATCGACAGCTCCTCATGCGCCCAGAGGCCTGCAGGGGCACCTGGCGGTTCATGGGTAGTTATAAGGGGTCTTTAAAGGGATCTATAGGGATTCTACAAGGTATAGGGTTTAATGCCTCCTTGCAAATACAGGGGACCAAAATAATTACCAATGCTATTTTGGGGGGGTTCCTTTTGTAATTATGGTTTAGTATACTCCCAAACCCTATTCTAAGTATTAAGGCCCCTATTTAAATTCGTTGTGTCGTGAACCTCATGGGCCCCATGAGCCCCAAACCAGAAACTCTACCGCCCCAGTTCACGGCCCCAATGCCGTGATTCAGCTTCTCCGCAGCTACAGTAGAAGCCCAAAAGGTGGAAGCCTCAATCCTTACGACCCGAGTCCTCAATGAACTCTCTCCAGTGCAGGGATTACAATAGGCTCCCCTAGACCGTATACTACATGCTTTAAGCTGTCCTCTTCGGGGGTGGTGTAAAGCGTTTGTGATTAAGGCGACTAAGTGAGGGAGGTTGGTCGTACATTGTCCGCGGTGTAGGCCCCAGCGTGCAATAACTACCAACTCGGAACCCAAAGTGCTGAAAAGGTGGCGAGAAGGTAGGTCGGAGAATCCGTAGTCCGAAACCTGTAGAAAGGATCCTACTCGCAGCTCCCATCTACCTTCATCCTGAGCGCGGCCCTCACAACTCCCTGTTGACAGCCAGGGCCCAAAACACGGTAACATAGGGGCTTTTAAATTATTACCAGCACTATTGTGGAGGCTCCTTAGTATAATTGTAGTGTCATGGGTCCCAAAAAAACAAAACAATTAGTAAGGCCTCTATATTAGAGCTGTCGGAGGAGTTTGGTGAAGATCCAGATTTCTTCGCCCTCCTGGCGAAGAGCCCAGGTTCTGTCCATGCATTGTCTTAGAGTTTAAGGTTGCGGATTTAAGGTTTGAATTATGGGTCTTGAGGAGACTCCAGCTAATTAGCTCCTGGCCGCCCTGCAAACCCAGTTTCCGAAGCTAATGTAGAAGCCAAAATAAGTACCCGGATTATTCCTAAGGGTTCCTTTTTTTGCTATAGTAGCAGAATAATGAACCCCAAAGCCCTATATTCTATATCTTTGGAATGGAGCCGTACATCCGACGTTGTAACCTGAGCATACGTGGGAGTACATTGGGCCCGCAGTGGAGTCCACTATAGGGGCCTTAATCATGGGAACAGGGTGTCGAGGAATTTTTGGGTACACTAGTAGACTATGGTATGCTATACCATAACTGCAAGTATCCCTAGTATTGCTAATCATTCAAGCTTCTATGTTAGATATGTTCTCACCAAACTCGGGCCTGCAGCGAAAAATCTCACCTTGCACTGAAGCCCCAGTAGCCCTGACAAGGAGCCCCCGTGCTCACCCCAACCCTACAGCTAGGGACCCACAACAAAACAGAAGCAACAGCCCTTTACAGGGACGTCCCTACTTTCTACTTCTGAGGGTCTTTGCACGGGCTATTCGCTTGTTTGGGCACAGTAGCAGCGCTGGCTTCCAAAGCCAACCGTACATCATGAAGGCCCGTCCGCGCTGCATCACTCTGCAGCCCTAAACCCTAAACCCCAAAGCGTCTTTGGGGGTTTAGGGTTTGGGTTTCACGGCACGCCCCGGTCGTCTTCTGTGCTTGCCAAGGCCGTCCTTTGTGATCGGCTGGAAGAACTTTCAGGTGGCTGAGGGTTTAGGGGTCGAGGGGTGAGGGGTTTAGGGGTGTGGGGGTTCAGGGTCTCCGATGCTCTTGGGGTGAGGGTTGTTTCTTCAAGTAAGGGGACTGGGATACAGAGCAGCACGGGGTGAGTGTGTTATACAGGGGTCTGATGGTCCCTAGTATATATATATAGTTACGGTAGAACGTACCCTCCCACATCCCACATTACATTGTTCTGGCTTCTTTTGGACGGCGAAGATTTGGAATTAGCTTTGTAGGAAGCAGACGAGTAGGGTGTGTTCTGTCTGGGCTGTGCTGAGCGGTGCTACATAGAACGCGAGGTCCTCAAGCCGAAGACTCTACTAGCCCCACGGCCCCTCTCCGCAAAGAAAGGCTTAAGCAACTATCAGGCAACTAATCACTCGAAGCCATAAACTTTGTAAACCCCAAACCCTAAACCCTCTAAAGTAAAAGCCAGAAAGTTGGAACATGATTATCCTAAAGCCTTTATGGTAAATTATAGGGTATCCTACCCTGAAACCATACTCCAACTTTCTGGAGTTCCCTTTAAGCCTTAAGTCCCCGTCCTCAACCCGCACTATTCAACCCAAAGCATGGAAACTTCGATCCCTTGAACCCATTGGCATTTGCCAGTCTGCTATTCGGCTCCTCGGTTAGTGCTGCACACCAAACCCACCGAACGAACCTAAGCCCCAAAACCCGAACCCTAAACTGTTACCTCTAGGGCATAGGGCTGTATCAAGATTTTTTTGTTTGGGGCTTCAAAAGGTGTGGGCTTTATGGTCTAGGGCTTCCGAAATCTGGTGTCCAGTCGAGGAGGTTTCGGTTGAGGCCCCTTCCGCCTCGGACCTATCTTGGGCTCCCTTGTCTTCCGAAGTTCAGAGGCCTTAAAAGGTGGGATGAAGATAGGTGGGGGAATCCCAAAAAAGAGGCCTTATGTAAGGGATCCTTAATCCTACCTACCCTCATCCCACCTTTTGAGGCCTCCGACAAGTTCACATTTCCAGCTTGTGCGATGCCTGTGGTGGAGGTTGGGCTAATCAGTGGCAGGACAGTTGCTTTGGACGCTGGCTTGGATGAAGAGGTGGAGACACTGAGGGAAAGAGCACAGAACGCACTGGGAGTCGGCAAGGGGCGGCTGTTGGATTCATTCGGACATGTTCTGGACGGACGTGCCTCAATCGAGAAAGCCAAGCTGCAGCATGGTGACGCGTTGACTTTGCACATCAGCAGAACTCAAGTTGCACGCAGCTCCAAGGCATTTGCTGCCATTGTTGGCGATGGATCCGTCGTGACCTGGGGGAGTCCGACTGCTGGCGGTGACAGCACTGATGCGCAGGATCAGCTAAGGAATGTCCAACAGATTCAAGCCTCAAGCAAGGCCTTTGCTGCCGTTCTTGGAGATGGATCCGTCGTGACCTGGGGCGATCCTATCTGTGGAGGTGACAGCACTGCTGTGCAGGACCAGCTGAGGAATGTGCAACAGATCCAAGCTTCTGACTGCGCTTTTGCTGCGATAACTGGCCATGGATCAGTCGTGACCTGGGGGAGTCATAGGCATGGGGGTTGCAGCATTGCTGTGCAGGAGCAGCTGAAAGACGTGCAACAGGTTCAAGCTTGCAGCAAGGCCTTTGCTGCCATTGTTGGCGATGGATCCGTGGTGACCTGGGGCGATCCCGTCTGCACTTACAGCAGCGAAAGCACCGAGATGTGGGAACAGCTGAAGAATGTGCACCAGATTCAAGCCTCCAGCAAGGCCTTTGCTGCCATTCTTGGCGACGGATCAGTCGTGACCTGGGGCGATCCTGGCCATAATTGGTACGTCGGCTATGGTAGTGACAGCACGGAGGTACAGGACCAGCTTAAGAACGTGCACCACATTCAAGCTTCCAGCAAGGCATTTGCTGCTCTTGTTGGCGACGGGCATGTCGTGACTTGGGGTGATTCCCGAGGTGGAGGCGACAGCACTGCTGTGCAGGACCAGCTGAGGAATGTGCAGCAGATCCAAGCCTCTGACTGTGCGTTTGCTGCCATTCTTGGCGATGGTTCTGTCGTGACCTGGGGGAGTCGCGCATACGGTGGTAACTGCGCCGCCGTCAAGGACCAGCTGAAAGCCGTGCAACAGATTCAAGCCTCCAGCAAGGCCTTTGCTGCCATTGTTGGCGACGGATCAGTCGTGACCTGGGGCGATCCTTTCTGTGGCGGTGACAGCACTGCTGTGCAGCACCAGCTGAAGGACGTGCAACAGATTCAAGCCTCTCACTTTGCCTTCGCAGCCATCCTTGGTGATGGGTCCGTCGTGACCTGGGGCAGTCATCTGTACGGTGGTTACAGCACATCTGTGCAGGGTCGTTTGAAGGACGTGCAACAGATTCAAGCCTCCAGCAAGGCATTTGCAGCCATTGTTGGCGATGGATCAGTCGTGACCTGGGGCAGTCGTACTGCTGGTGGTGAAAGCAATGATGTGCAGGCCAAACTGCAACGCTTGCAACAGACTCAAACCTCCACGTCTCTGTGTTGCTGCCAGTGTTGGCAATGGCTCGGTCGTGCCATCAGGAGATCCTAAACATGCAGTTATGGCCATGGTGAGGATAGCACTGTGCTGTGCCGGACAAGCTAAAACGCACACTGCGGCTACGGTCGCTGATATACTGTTCACCGGGCCGGCCGGGCGAACGCCACGCTCGACTCGGGTTTTGATGTATACTGTAGTAATTAATATCGTATACTCTTGTAGAATAGTACTGCGGACCCCAGCCCCCCAAGGAAACCTGTTCTAATCTTAGTTGTTAGCGTTCCCATATTACGTTCAGGGTTTAGGGATCATGAGCTGCTAGCCGGTCACGATAATGCCGCATAGCACGCGACATGCATCGGCATGGGCATCTACCGACAGATCACTCGCCGGAATGATCTCAAGCCCTCAGCTGCAAACCCGAATCCTGCGCTAGAACTACAAGCGAACAGCGGATTAGATCCGAGTCTTACTGCAGCCCGAAGGCCCGAACCCCCAAACCGTGGAACTGTAATACCGAAGCCCTAAACCATGAAGACCTTGACCTGCTTCGACCCCGTCCAATCAGTTCGGCTTCGATGGTATCTCCTGACCTCCAAGCCAAGACCACCATACACCCCAAGGGTTTGGGGGCATATTAACCTACTATAACAAGGAGCTCCCAAAACCCTATTCTAATGATAAAGGCCCCAATATATACATATACATATACATATACATATACATATACATATACATATACATATACATATACACATATACATATACATATACATATACATATACACATATACATATATACATATACATGTACATATACACACACATATACATATACATATACATATACATATACATATACATTTACATATACATATACACATATACATATACACATATACATATACATATACATGTACATATACACACACATATACATATACACATATACACATATACATATACACATATACATATATACATATACATATACATATACATATACATATATATATATATATGAATGACTGTATCTTCCCTACACCCTCAACCCCACCCTAAACTAGTAAAGCTCAGCCCTGCCAGCCGGATCACTACATCCCAAGAGCCCCAAAACAGACCCAACCCTGAGCCTCGGAAAGTGAAAGAAAACTAGCTTTTTTTAGGGTTCCTTTATGTTTCACCCTACAACACACCCCAAAACAGTGTTCTAAGTATCAAGACCCCCCCCCCCCCCCCCCCACATTTTCGAACTCGTTGTTTTCCACACGGCTTACCACGACAGTATCGAAATCTGACTGCGGATTCTGCGAAATCCAAAAGGCGCAAAGCCTGTTAGCTGTTTATCTCTGTCAGTATCACTTGAAGTGACATCCGACCCAGGGATTGTCACCTTAGCCTTCCCCTTGAGCGCCGGAAATCCCGCCACGAGCCGGCACAAGCCTTGACTTTTTTCAGTTTTAGCTTCGGGGCTTTAAACCGTTAAGTGTTTGTTGAAGAATTCCTTTTGCTGTTTAGGTTTCCTTATTAAGCACGAAGGAGTTCCTTTACTGTTTAGGGGTTCCCTCTAAATAGAAGCAGTTCCTTTGCGGTTTACCCTAAGCCCTAAAAGCAAAGACGGCTCCGAAATAATCCAGGGCGGCTCTCTGCAAAGTCGCGAGACTGCGCCTCCCAGCGGAAGCCCAAGAGCTGTGCGCTTTTCGGGGGAGCTTTGGGTCTAGTCCTTGGGGGGGTCGTGATTATTAAGATGCCGTAATGCGTAGTGTCGTTATGAGGATGATGGTGATCATACGATGGTTTCTGCTATTGTCAGTAGATGTCAGCAACTTAGTAGCATTGCTCGGTGTTGTTCCTATTCCTGTCCATGCAATGAAACATGGATGTTCGTGTATCAGGAATGAAAGGATGAAAGCACAAGAAGTGTCGTGAAGGAACGGTCGCAGCTTGACTGCGTAATGCATGGAAGACGTTTCAATCGGTCATCGAGATGCTGGTCGCAATCGAACAGGGTTCGAAAGGGTCGCCTGATTGAGGATGCTCTTTCATCCGGCAGTTTACGGATACTACTTGCAGCATAACATACCGCGTTTCAGCACGGTGACTGGCCATTTTCCATCGCATATTCCGAGAAGGACTGCATTATCCAGGTTCGGTAGCGCCTCAACCTGCAATTCAGGACCTACCTCATCAAACCCCCATCCATGCATGTCAGGCCCCATACATGTCGGTTTTCGACATGGGATATGTTCGTTTGGAAAAAGTGGCAGACTGATGCCGCTGCATGACGACACTGATAGTATCATGCCGTTAAAAGGTTGAGAAGCTTCTCGGAGATATATCATTGCAGAACTCAGGGAAGATCCTGTTTACTGGCGATCGCAATGCCTGTAACATGCTAAGTTTGCACATGAGACCTTCAGTGCCCGGAGCAGAAACGGCAAGACACAGTTCGCGACATTGCGTGTACTGCCACCAAACGACATGGCCAGGAGGATGATGGTGGTAACTTGTGATCGTCATGGTCCTGAAACGACTGATGAATGAAGATGACGCTGATGACCATGACGATGACAAGCCAAGCATTGGCAGTACCGCCCTGCTGAGCTGCCACTAGGCATGAGCAACCTGATTCTGATGGTCACAACTCAGGGTGGCAACTTCAAAAAGCCCTATAGGCCCTAAACCCTGAACCCTAAACCCTGAGACCTAAACCTTGAACCCTGAACCCTAAACCCTGAAACCTGAACCGTAAACCTTGAAAGCTGACCTAAAATTCTTAACCCTAAGAAGCGGAATGGCACGCGAGGTTGGGCCGTGTTCTGCAGATCGGCAGAGAGCTCTTAGAGACCCTGCGTGGGCCTCCGTAAGGGGGGCTGGGTTCGTGTCTTAAGCACGGTTCAGGGTTTAGGGTTTCAGGATCTAGGGTTTAGGGGTTCAGGGTTTAGTGGTTTTGGGGTTTAGATTCAGGCTACTACTAAACAGTAAACCCTAAACCCGAAATCTGCAACCCCGTAACCTGACACATCCTAAACCCTAAACCTTGAGCGCTGAACCCTATAAAGCTTATAAGCCCTAAGCCGCCCCATAAATCCTAAACCTTATAAATCCTAGTGGAACCTATAAAAGAGATCCTACAATCCCTCAATACACTGCAGACCTCCCTGCCCTGGTTTGCTGGTAGCTAAGATATCGATCCTAGCGAAGCTACCGCAGCCCATCCTTCTGTAGGGCTTTGGGTTTGGGCTTTAGGCAAGAGTTTCAACACCAGAAAGCCTGCGGTTGAGGGTAAATTTAGGTTTGCGGGCCTGAGGGTCTTTGGGGTTTGGGCTTTGGAAGTTGCTTCTTCGGATGTTGGCTTCAGGGTTCAGGGGCTTATAGAGTTAGCACAACGCACCCATGCGTCTGTCGAAAGGGATATATCCCCGATGACTGGACCTTGCATGAGCATGGACGCTTTTCAAAGCCAAGACCAGGTTGCCGATCCTGGTGGTGTCCATCTGCAATGCGGTGTCCTCCAACTCGTTGCCTCGTGGCCACATAGCAACCTTCTGCTGCTCTATTTTGGGTTACATATACTGTAATCCCCGCATCTTCTCAATCGTTATCGTCTGGCTCGGCTAGGATACTCGACAAGTGAGACTTACTATTAAGAACTAGTATCCTTTTTCCACTTTGTGTTGCGGGAGAGGGGTTGGGGGGTGCGAGGGGGGAAATAATGCTCACAGACTGCAAATGTTCTCGCCAGATTACCGCTACCTCACTGACCTCACTGCAGGTTCCAGGAGTACGGGGTGTGTCTTTCATCTTTACCGTGGCCCTGCAACACCACAGTGTATTTTTGGTAGAGTATACCGTTACAAGGTCCTTGAATCCCGAAATACGTTCATCAGGTCCGAGCCGAGTATATAAAGCCTAGAGCATCAATCCTAATCTTTACTTCCAGCAGGTTTCCGGAAGGAAAGTGTCAGGAATCGCCCTACAAATCTATTCCTACACGGCGCGTAGCGCGAAAGCCGCGGAAGAGAGCCAAGAGCCTTGCCGGAACCAAGCAGATCGATCAGAGTTCAGGATTCAGAGTGTAAAGTTCAGAATTTAGGGCTTTAAGTGTAGTGTGCATCTGCATGCGCTGGGATACTGAAGGCCAGTATCCCAAAACTGTGAACAGCAGAAAGAAGAAGGAGCGAAGTGAACACTGGCTGCATCTGGAAGTATGTCCGGTTGTTTCAATGGAGACGCCAGCAAGCCGGTTCTTACGGTACTCCGGCCTTCGTGCACGCCAGGTTGAAGTGTTTGCATGACAACGTTTTGCAGAAACTGCTCTGCAGAATGTGTGTTTGTCCACAGCCCGGGCGAAGTTGTGCTGCTGTGCACGACCCCCCACGGGGATTCGGTCATTGGGCTCACATCCCCCCACATCTTCTTCCATATGCCTGTGTTTCATCGTGTTTCCCCACATGTCGCAAAGTCCCCGCCACCAAACGCGAGTCAGATACCGGGAGGCATCGTTGACATATTCTGGCACAAGTATAAGAAGGAGTCTCAAGCACCAATAAAGTATAGGCAACAGTTCAGGCCCCTTTGCTACTGTTGCATAGCCCTTATCCCTGGCCCCTGACACCAACCCTAAACCCTAAACCCTAAACTGAAGCCTAAAAGCTGATATCACTCGGGCTTCGAGATGGGAGCCCGCCCGAAGCCTGAATACATCCGCAATACCCTGGATCCCGATCTTGAGACCTACCCTCCACCCTGAGCCAGAAAGACTCTGCGGGTTCATAGGGCTTAAGGTTAAGGGTTTAGGGTGGTAGGAATTGTAGGGTTTAGGGTTCCTAAGGATTTAGGGTTTGGGGTTTGGGTTTTTAGGATTTAGCCCTCGCCCGAAAATAGAAGCCCCTTTCGCCCTCCTAGAGATCTCAGAGCGCATCGGATCGAAGCCGAGGCCTTTGTTGAGTCGGCGGCCGAGCCGACCGGCCTCTTTGGGTTTCTTAAGGGTACCTAGAAATAGTTTTTGTTTTTTGTCATTATAATACCTAAGCAACAGCTAAAATCATAAAATATATTTTTTGCTAGGGTTCCAAGTTCAGTATAGGTTTGGGGTTTAGGATTCCGGGCTCAGCATTGAGGGTTTAGGCAGGGTTTAGGGTTCTGGGTTTAGGGAGTTACCGTTACTGAGATCCAGGTGTTTAGGCTCTAAATGGGTTTTGTAGTTCCTGAGGGATCTATATGGGTTGCATCGTCCTGTCTTTGGACCAGATGAACTCTGAGAGAGTTTGTGGTTGATATCCACTCATATCCCACATAGGGTTTACTGTAGCAATTTAGAAGATAGTTTGAGCCCCATAAATTGGAAAACGTGTCGGGTTTTTGATGGTTTGTGGTCGAAAGAAGGCACATGACAAGCATTCGGGGGACATGTTGGATCTTGTAAGCAGGTCTTCGGCAGCTGTTGTGTGGACGCCGGTTACGGTCGAGAGTTTGAGGTTTTAGGGGCTTTGATGCCTTCGTGACAGTTAGGTAACGGCTCCTCATGGCTTGCATTCTCCACCCTTCGTATTGGGATAAATGTTTTCATGTATGCTCGATAAGTCGAAAGCAACACACCAACCCACAGGTTCTGAGGAGCTGACATATGCAACAACATCGAGACCACAAGCATAGACAGATCAATTAGATAGGTAAGTAGCAGAAGATACGTAGATGTACGTAGGCTCTTCAGGGTCTATTTGGAGTAGGGCTTACCTCTTGTCTGCGCTGCCGTGTTCGAGGTGATCCTACCTGACAATGTCGTGGGCATCTATGTGGGTGTGCGCGACTGGTGCGGTTTAAGCAGACGCAGGCAAGCATACTGCAGGATCGACAACATCTTCCTGGAGAATGCTATATGGCTTCTCTTGGCCTAGCTGACCTGCCTCCGCAGCCGCATGCAAGTCGCAGACCAATCCGTATGCAACCCAATCGCGTTCATCGATTCAGTGTCCGCTGGCATGCTAGGCTTTTTGTGGTTATGCTGGACGGCCAGCACATCGCAACAGCACGGGCCCGGGAAGGAGCGCCGCCTGCTCCGGAGTGGTTTATCCAAGCTGTTCGTGTGGCCTGTTGCTCATTCCAAACCTCCTCAACATGGTTCTGTTTCGTCCGAGCATCCGATCCGTTCACCGGTGGAGATGACAGCTACAATCAAATGCGTCATCTGCAACAGGGAATCCGGGCTGCTCGTGCCTCGCTGGTGCGTGTGCCCACTGTGCAGCACGTGGGTCTGTGCAGCCCATATCAACTGCTGGACTACGTTGGAGGCAGCTGGAGAGCTGACGAGCCTTATCCAGCTGCTATGCCTTTTTTCAACAGCAAACAAGATTTTGTTCAGAATGAAACGGACAAGAACGTTGCAGTGGTGTTCAAAGTCATGCGGGAACATTGGACTTCTTGCAAACGTCGCCTGTGGCTGTGGCATTTCTACCACATCCTCGTTATCGAAAGTCAATATCGAAGAGACTGTGGGAACGCATCATGTATCGGGCCAGGGCAATCATTGTTTTCTTCGATCAGAAGCAGCATTACCTGCTCGTCGCGTTGCTGCACGCAGAGGCCAAACATCTGAAGGTCGGATGCAGAAATGCTTTGCAGCACTTGCCGAACCCCGAGGAGTACGATAGCACCGATGAAGAATGGCGAACACTGGAACACGCTCTTCAGCTTCATCTAGCTTTGGTTTCGCAACAAAAAGAGCGCGGCGATCCACCGAAGAAGTCCTCCGTGTCCGAGAACGAGGAATGGAAGGACATTCGAGGCGGGTCACTGCGAGCTTCTCCGCCAGACGCGGCCAGCATTTCTGTGGAAACTGTTCTCTTGCACATGGTTGCGCGTCAGCTTGAAGCGGTCCGAAGCAGTTGGTCGGCAAGAGAAAAACGCAGTTATGAACCTTCCAAGTGATTTCATGTCCTTGCCAGATGTTCAAACTGATTGCAAATTACTGTCTCGATTGACTCGACATGACCGAGACGAGCGCATTCATTTCGTCCTATATCAACCCTAAACCTTAATCAAGCCTGAGTTCCCTTTTAGCCTGACAAAACTTAAGACTTAAACCCTATAGGCCGCAAGCCTTTCAAACCCTAAATTAAAGCTAAGCCCTAAACCTTGTAGACCCTGTAAACCGCCAAATCTTCGACTTTTGGCCAATATAGCGGCCTAAATAATTACCAATACTATTCTGGGTGTTCCTAATTATGAAGGCGCCCCAAAATCCCGTTCTAGTTATTGTAAACCCCTAAAGTATTCTGTCGGCGCACAAGGCATCGAAGCACTGCTGAACTCCCTGCAAGCTTTTAAGGCTCCGGCTTTGCGGAGCTTCTGTGGCTTAGTTAGGGTGTAGGGGTTTACAGGTTATGAGTATAATAATAATCGAAATGGCATAGTTAGGGTTTAGGGGGTTGTATTATAGGGTATCGGGCTTTGTAGGGTTCAGGGCTTTGTTTGTTTTAACTCCCAGGCCCTGAACCCTAAGTACCTCTATCTTGTGGTCCTAAACCCTTAACCCGAAACCCAGCAAGATTTAGGTCATAGGCTTTTCTCGCTTGTTGGCTATGCAGGGTTTCGGGAGCCAAGGGATTGCGGTTTAGGTTTGCGGGTTTTGTGGTTCAGGTTGAGGTGTTGGAGTTTATAGGGCTTAGGGGCCTCGCAAACTCTGAACGCGAAAGACTCCAAAGCGCGAAGAGCTCTCGTTGCACCACATTTCGGACGATGGAAAGCCATTCAGGAAGAAGGTTGGGTTTAGGGTTTGCAGGGCTGACAAGGGTTTGTCGGGCATGGTTGCTTACAGGGTTAATGTGCGCAATGGGGCGTGTAGGGTTGAGGCTTTCGAGGTTTCGGTTCGTTTTGCGATGCATGCGCGCACGAGGGTTCCGGCTGTGGGATTCAGGGTGATGTCGGATTCAGAATCTAGGATGGCCCGACCGGAACCAAAATTAGACACTTTGCGATCAATTCCCCTCTGGGGCATCTACGTGTTTTTATCGCCAAGATTTATCGAGACAGAACTTAGTATAACAAAGCTCGGCTTCATGGTATACAAGTCCGAACCGCATGCAACCCCATAACCCTCAGGAAAAGGCCTGGCAAAGCCTGAAAGCCAAGCCCTGTTGCGCACAGGAAACGCCAGCAACGGCAGAGTCCGCACTCGGATCGAACCGAACCGAGAGGGCTGTTGTAGGGGCTTATCAGGGTACTAGAGTCTTCTGTGAGGTCTTACTGTGTTTCTGAACATATCTGTAGTTTTGAGTTTACCGTTTGTGGTCTACGCTTTGGACCGAGTTTACTAAATGTGTGATGTTTCTGGGGTGACCAATGCTTCACAGGGTGCTCTTAGCAGGCAGTAGTTAACTGGAGCACTGTTGTTTTTGGGTGGGGCTGCTCCGGTTCGCTTGGAAGTGTCACCCCTAAACCCTGCAACCCAAAATGTGAATGCTACAAGCCACAAGGGCAAACCCGTTACTATAGGGGCTTGCATAATTACCAGTGCTCTTTTTGGGGTTCCTTTAGAAGCCCCAAGGCAAGCGCGCTCAATACCCTGAGCCCTAACCCTACAGCCTCAACCCCTGGGGGTAAGTGTCTGATCCCGAGACTTCTACGAGAAGCATAATCACGAATGAGTCTGAGTAGTGATATCCCTTAACATGATCTGATCACACTATATTACCGCTGAGTACTCGAAACAACCAAAGGGAGTTTCCGAAAATAGGGGACCCTAATGTAGTACCCTAAATAGTAGGATCCTTATTAATAAGGACCCCCAAATAACGTACCCCTAATTTTCGGAAACCCCCCATATTATCATGCAAAGAGTTTTGTCTAGTGATAAGGGCCCTTGTAGCCTTGTTAGACTTGTTCGAGGCCCTCAGAGGCCCTGGGTCCGGGCTTGAGGTTGTGGAGTTCGGGCGAGTTTAGGGCACAAGGTTCAGAATTCAACGCGTTTGGCTTCAGGGTTGTTGCGGTTTAGGTTGAAAAGCTATTCTTCGAGTTGGGTAGAGGTGGCCTTCTACTTCAGCATCGTTGTTGGATCCTCAAGAGACTATGGCACTCTAGTCGTAACGACTTCAAACGGAGGGGATCATCAGAAGCCTTCTGAAGGAACGTGCAGTTTTTAGATCAACGACTCGTAATAATCACCCATCGTCATACTGCCTGATGCCAGTGCTGATTCGACACAGAGCACAAGTTAAACCGTAATGCTGCCTTCAAAGTTTAAAGCTGTAGGGTGCTTCGCATCGACCATCGCGGAACGACAGCAGCTCTGTGAACGGGCTCTCACTTAGTCTCATAGCCCGAACCCTTCTCATAGCAACTTATGTTACTGTTTAAGCCTGGTTGCACTGTGTGCCTAGCGGAGTTAGCCTCACTATTGTTGTCGCGAGTCCTACCAACCCTCAACCCCAAAGCCCGAAGCAACTGTGAGGCTGTGGCGGAAGGACTGCGGCCGCATGCTTGAAGCGCTTGATCCTGAGCGCGTTAACCCTACGCTCTACAGCTTAAACCCCCCAACATAGGGGTCGCAATAAGCAGGAGTATCAAAATTTTAGTCGTTGGGTTTCCTACATGATGCTTATCCCACGAGGCTGGTTTTCCAAAATATCCACTGGAAAAGCTTGAAACTGACAGAGTGCAATGACCAGAGGCCAAAAGAGACCCAACGTAAACACTACCCCGAGCTTTACCTTTACACTTCCTTACAGCTAACTAGTTTCCAGGCTCAACCCTAAACTAGGTAGTATTATGTAGTATTATTTGAGAGACCCCTTGAAAGGGTACCCCTTGTGAACCCTACCTCTGGCTCTCTTAAACGGGACCTTATTGAGAGGGTCTTTATCTTCAAGGGTCCCCTTAATCCTAACTCCCATAAACCCTGAAACGCCTGAACCCCTAAACCCCTAAACCTACCTTTCTTTGGCCACGAGGCTGCTACAGTCCCCCCATTTCCGGGACTTCTGGCACCTGCGGGGTGGCCCCAAAGAGAGCCCAGGCTCCGGTTTAGAGATGGGTTTAGGGTTTAGGGCTTAGGGAGCATTAGAGGGGGTTCGGGTCTAGGGCTTAGGGTCTAGGGTTTTGGGTTTACTTATTGTTCAGACGGGGTTTGATGCCTTGGGTTTAGGGTTTAGGGTTTGGAGGGGCTTTGGTTCCAGAGTTTAGGGTTGTGGGTGTAGAGGGGCCTTGGGTTCAGGGTTTAGGGTTTAAGAGACTTTGGGTTTTAGAGTTGGGCCAAGGGCTGATAACAACCTGTAAAACCTTTCTCACAAAGTCCTGCTCTCCTTCCGTATCATGACACCCTGGAAGTAAACCCTATAACCTGTAAGGTGTCTTTGGAGTTTCTGTTTTGTGCATGCAATACTTTGCTCTTGAAGCGGACGTTATGGGATCTTGTAAGGTTTACCATCAACCCTAAACCCTAAACAACCCTAAACAGTGAACAACCCGAAACCCTGAACTTTGGACAGGTCGGCCGGCGTTCCAGCTCACCGACATGTGGCTACAGCTGGGGTCTCGGAGGGCAGAGCTTGAGAAAACGCTTTGGGGCTCAGGGGCAGCCAAGGGTTCCTAGACCCCATGTAAATCCTCAAAACCTAAATCCCACATCCTTAGAACCTAATTTAAACCCGAAAGCCCTAAAACCTAAAACCCTACATCCTTAAAACCTAAACCCTAAAGCCTCAGGCCTGAAGCTTCAAGCTTCAGCCCTAAGCCGAAGCCTTAAACTCTCAGGCCAGGGCTTATAGCCAGGCTAAGGCACTATGGTTGATGATATAAATCCTGCATTACCTTAAGGACCCTAAACTATGGGAATTTATGGTATATTCCTCATGATGGGTCATGCAGGATTTAGATCATCAATCGGAGGGAGAAGAGTCTATGAATTCCACCTCTTTCAGAGGCTTCGGATTCAAGGCTTTTGGTATTTCTAGGTTCAGGTTTAGGGGTGTAGAGTTCAGGTGTCCCGGAGTAGGGTTACGGGTTGAGGTTTGGGATCAGAACGCAAGATGCCACGAGATCCTCGCAATGGCGAGTGCTCAAAACGCTGCGACTGTGCCTACTGGGGAACCTAGAAACACCTCATGAGGACCCTGAATCGCCCTGCCGGGCGTCTCGGTGGGCTCTACGGCGAACATGTTTCAGAGGTAATTACTAGGCTCTTGTTAAGGGGTTTAAATCAAGTTACCATAATGTAGGGTTCCTGTAAAGGGTTCTATAAGGATTCCTGTTAAGGGACTTAATAAGTTACCATAGTAAGGAAACCCAATTATGTTTACCTTAGATCACCCTTATTATGGTAACTTAAGTAAATTCCTTAACAAGGACCCAGGAGGTAGACCCACACTTCCGAACCTGCCAGCTGAACCTGCGATCAGCAAGAGTCAGAGCCCTAGGTTTGGGTCTAGGGTTTATAGAGTTTAATGTGGGGGTCTAAATGAGTAGAATAGGGTTTTGGGGGTTCATACTCTAATATACCCTTCAAACCCTATCCTAATTATTAAGTTAAGGCCCCTGTATTAGGCCTTATGTAATGGTGCTTCAGGGTTCACTCAAGAGCACAAGACCCTGAAAGACTTCAACTTAGACAGCATCCAACATACCAAGTCCAAAACTCTTTGGGTTTTACTTAGGACCCTAACCTCCAGGTTCCGAAAGTCCTGCAAACTTTGCGGGGACAGTCTGGCTGCAGGTTTCGGCACGCTTGGGATGAGGCTTTGGTGGACCAGTCTTCTGCGCTGCCCGAGGTGGGCTTGCATTTTGCGTGTGGTTGCCGAGCCCGAACCTAAACCCTACACCATTGACCATGAAATCCTGAACCGAAACCCAAAACCAGACATCCTAAACCCTGAATCATAAACCCTGAGCGCTGGGCTGCTGTCGGATCTGAAAGGATCCTCCAAAGCTTAAGTGAGGTAGAGTATAGCAGTATACCTAAAGGTGTAGAAACTACAGGTGCTGATGTATAAGGCTTCGATTGGCAAGAACTTTAGTGTAATCACAGGGCCTTGGAAGGATCCCTTCGTTGTTCCCTGTTCCGCCAAATTTCGAGAACTTCCCTACCCATGTAACTAGTATTTTCCAGCAAGCTAAACCGGAATTCGGGGAATCCTTAGCAAACTTGCATAGGAACTTCGTGTCGCCGCTGAATTTCCCCTTACAGGTCCCGCAGAACAGCACTAAGAATACGAAGCCCCCATTAGCAAATCGCAAGCAGCTACAAAGACGTTGGGAAGGAAACTTTAAGACCTTGTAAACAAGGTGGGGCAATGTGAAATTTGTTAGTTTCCGTTCTGATGGTTCCTCTAGAGTTACCCTAGACTCCCTAAACCCCCAGACCCTAAACCCTATAGACCCTAAATTGGGGGCCCCCCTACTTCGACCCAGTACTTACCTTTGGTTAGTAGGGAATGGAAGAACGGTGGTAATAGTAGTTATAATTGTACCCCATTCCTCCATTCCCTGCTAACCAAAGGTATGAGTAAAGCAAAGTAGGGTTTTCGCCCATTTCCCTGAACCCATAGACCCTAAACCCTAGACCCTAAATTGGGGGCCCCCCTACTTCGACCCAGAGAAGCAAAGTGGGTTTTCTCTTCGGCGCGGGCAGGCCAGTGGCATCCACGATCTCTTCCGACCCTCCTGCTTTCGCGAGGCCATGGGCTGCTTTTAGGGGTTCCTTTAAGAGCTCCTTTGGGGAGTGCTTTAGGGTTTCCTTTAAGGGCTCCTTTAAGGGTTCCTTTAAGGGCTCCTTTGAGGGATCCCTTATGGGTGTAGAGGTCTGGAGGCCTGAGATTTACGGTTCAGGATCTCCGGGTTTAGCTTTAGGGTAGTTGCGAGGGTTCTTTTAGAAAGCTCGCGGCTTTCACTGGCCTTCGTGCTGTGGCCGGGCAGTTGAGCAGGTGTTGGCATTTTTCAGTTGCTACTACTATGAGCCATCGAATGGGGCCAGGGGTGGTTCTGAGGCCACCACTAAGCGCCCCACATGACGTATAAGGGGGGCTTCATAAATCTCCCGATATGAACTCCCTACAATAATGTGCACTCACCGATATTCAGCTCTAACTACTCCCGTACATACTCACCACAAGTCTAGCATGGACCGTACTTGCTATCCATCTTGATCGCAGGGCGCAGAAGCTCGGAATCAGAAGCCCAACATTCGAAAGCTTTCCTAAACACTGCGGCTGAACCCAGAAAGGCGTAGCCTTTCAGGCTCCAGTACCTGTGGGCTTTAGCTGCTAATAAGGGGTTCCCTTCTTCAAGGTCCACAGTGAGGATCCTGCAAGTTAGAGTCGATATTCTATTTGTGCCCTTTTCTTTTCGGCAACTAACACTTCAAACCACGAAGTGCCTACGAATTCCTTAAGGTGCAGCAGTGCTACCTGGACCTCTACAAGCGCCTTCCTCGGACTTCGATCTGGTGTCTATGGTGTAGATTTTGGGGGTTCCATCTTATAGGGTTTAGGGTCATTGGACTTTGGAAACCAGTATCCGGGTTTTAGGGTTTTAATTTTCAGGGCTTGGAGTCTACTATAGGGGCCTAAAGATTTCCCTATACTATTTTGATGGTTCCTTACTATAACTATAGTATAATGGGCCCCAAAGCCCTACGTATTCTAAGTATTATATTACCGTTCTACGTAGTCGCTCGATTGCTTCGTTGAAGAAGAGGATGCAGCGACTGGTCATCCGCAGGAAACGAAGCAACTACATAATGAACTCTTCAGATCCCAGGAGGAACCGTTAAAGGGATCCTACATGGAGCGTGTAAGTTGTTTGCCGTAAAGCCCAAACCCCTGAGCTGCCAAAAAACCAACTTTTTTGGCCGGGCCCTGTAAATTTCATATCAGTGCTTAGGATGAGAGCCTACAGTTGTGGTAGTTTGGGGTACACCCTGAAGGTTTGGCTTGGTTGCTTGGGGCTGCTCGGGATCTATCTACAGGTTAGGAATGATGCCTTACCAAAGTGTGGGCTTTTCTAATCACTTGACCTAGCCCCTTTGCCCTTAAAGTGGCCCTGTTCCCGAAGTTAGCCACGAGCTCGAGGCACCTCGACAATTTCATCACCTTCTTGTCCATGGCGCTCCTATCAAAGTGCTTGAATTTCCTGCCACTCAGACATGGGTGCGAGTCGATTTAGAGCTCAGGGTGGTATCGGGTTTGCCCTTGCAGGTTGCTTTTGGGCTCACGGCTGCTTTACTGCTTGGTCGTTGCGACAAGAGTCGAAGCCACGGCTTTGCGATCGTGACTAAGCAGGAGGGTATTGTGTGTAGAAGGTCTTACAGTGAGTTTAGGCGTTTTTGATGAAAGAATTGTTGTCGTTCATTGCATGTGCTTTCAAACGAAACGGTTTTGCGGATTGTCTGGCAGGGAAACCCGCGTTCTTTGCCAGGTGACGCACTACCGGCGGCTGGCAAACATTGCTGGCGATGCCGGCATGCGCCCTGCCCTAAACCCTAGAATCCGTACCCAGTTCTAGGCTCTATTTGGGTGCAGAGAGAGAGGATAAGGAACTCAGAAACTGCACCGGGTATTGTGGTTCCCGTGCCTGCAACGGGTGTTTCGATCGGTCCTCCTCCGCACATAATCGTTCGACGAGGCTGTCGAGAAGTGGATCTCAAGCCTTCAATGCCGGCGCGAACATGGAGCGAGCAAAGCTACATGCAGCAGAACAGTACAGGAAGCGTCAGTTAATCCTGGACGCGGGTGTTGCATTCTATCAGTGTGAGAGTGTCAAGGAGATGGTTGACGACACGGAATCATGGAATGTGCAAGGCCGCTCCTTGAGCTCCAAACCTTCAAAGTCCTTACGCAGCACAGGCCCGACGCCCCTTACTCTCCGAACCCGTGTAAAACTCGAAGATCCTCAGCTGCACACGCCCCTTTGGGTGCTTAGCCGGCTCTAGAACTGCAGAGGTACCATCTCAGGACAAGTCTTCACCACCTGCTGCAGGAGATTGAGATGTCCATGGCAGGATTCTGAGTCTGCAGGTAGGGATGTCTGTAGTTCAGCAGACTGCCTCTCCGATGGATACTGTGATTCTGGCGTAGACTTTACGACTGTTAGATTTGGAGTACATACTGCACATCCTGCGTTTCGATCATGCGCTGGTCCTTTGTTGTGTCATTCCCTTGTTGTCATCGTTAGCTCCTGTTACACATGTCTTACTGATGCTGTTGCTGTGGTCGTGCTTGGTGTTGCAAAAGTTGGTGTTGCAAAAGTTGGTGTTGCTGCTGTTGTTGTTGTTGGTGGTGGTGGTGGTTGTCGTGGTGATGGTGGCGGTGGCAGTGGTGGTGGCAGTGGTGGTGGCAGTGGTGGTGGCAGTGGTGGTGGCAGTGGTGGTGGTGGTGGTGGTGGTGGTGGTGGTGGTGGTGGTGGTGGTGGTGGTGGTGGTGGTGGTGGTGGTGGTGGTGGTGGCAGTGGTGGCAGTGGTGGTGGCAGTGGTGGTGGCAGTGGTGGTGGCAGTGGTGGTGGCAGTGGTGGTGGCAGTGGTGGTGGCAGTGGTGGTGGCAGTGGTGGTGGCAGTGGTGGTGGTGGAGGTGGTGGTGGTGCTGGTGGTGCTGGTGGTGCTGGTGGTGCTGGTGGTGCTGGTGGTGGTGAGGTTGGAGTTGGTTTTGGTGTTGCTGTTGGTTTTCGGTGTTGTTGCTTTTGTTTTTGTTACTGGTGGTGATTCCTTGAGATTGCCACCCAGACTTCGAAAGGTCATCTCTCAAAGGCTGCCTGCAGTGCTGATCGCTCTGATCCCGCCACCCATGCTGTTGTCTGTAGTGTCAATGTTACTGTCTGACTTGCCCTTTGTGCTGCCTTGAGTTTCGGTTTAGAAATTATCCCTCAACCCTGTGAACCTTGCCCCAAGAAGCCAAGCTAACACCAACACCATGTTGTTGCACTGCAGGCGCAGATTACGGCTCTCTCGCCTGTGGCCCAGCTTTCCTGCTGTCCCCAAAACCTAAACCCTTATGGCCCTATAAGCCCTGAGCCCTAAAACCCGAAGAGGAACTCGGAAATTGTCCCTTGAGACATATACCCTAAACCTTAAACCCTTCCGATTGTCTGAGTTGTCTCTGAATTGACGCGCTCCAAAATCTCAACCTGTCGACAGCAAGATGTGTTCGTGATCGGAGGCTGGGAGGAAAGATGGCATCATATGGGTAGTTGTCAAAATTATGGTCCCTTTTTGGGTACCTTAGATATGAGGTGCCGTATTATATTATGGACCCAAAAAGGGAACATAATTTTGACAACCACCCATATGAGTAGTTGTCCAAATTGGCGCCGTATTGTTTTGGGGGACCTAAACAAGGACCTAATGTGTAGAGCTACCCATATGTGGCTTTCTTGGACATTTTGGAAGTTGGAGCTTACTTCGTCCGAGACTCCTGTATCAGTTACAGCTGGCACTCGTTCTCGACAGCACCAGCTTGCCTTCTGCGTCTGAGGGTAGAGTTCTTAATGGCGAAATGTGTACCGTAGGAATTGGGTTTGGCATTCAGGGTTTTCTCGGCTTTTGGGATACATCCTAGCGTGCTTCAGGTTTTGATCGGGGCATCGAGTTACCCTGAACCCTAAACCGATCGCGTTGTTTATTCGGGTTGTCCTTTGGGATCTTTTGTAATGTCCCCTACTACTACTTTGTAGAGAACCATAATAGTCATATTTTTTTTACAGGGCTTAAAGGACAACTCGGTTATCTTGCTCCAGACCAATTGCTCGTTCTCGAATTGTCTGGCTCAGATGATGGTGGAAGATGCAGGTTAAAGTAGAGGGCATGATGAAAAGCCTTCGAAGACCCGATAGCTTAAACCAAGAACAACCTACCCCTTTAAGGACTTAGATGATAAGGAAATCGTAGGAAGGAACCCTATACATGTATTTGTTATTCAGGGTTGCGGTAAATCCTAAAGCTTCTTCGGATCATAGTCGGTTTGCCCCAGTCTCCATAGCCGAAATTCTGAACCTTCTATGATGCTTAGAGTTTTTAGGGGTTTAGGGATGTTCTATGATGTCTCGCCTTTCAAACTCTAAACGCTAAGCTTCAAAAAACTTAAAACCTGGACCCTAGACTCCCTAAACCACCAAACTCAAAGCCCCCAAACCCCTAAACCCCTAAACATTATTCACCCTAAACCCTAAACCCCTAAACCCCTAAACCCTAGACTCCTAGCGCCTTAACACCCTTAAAGCTAGCTCCCTGTGCCCGGCAGCGATGGGCCGGGAGTAGGTGCGGAGCCCCGTCTCCCGCAGAGGAGCCATGCCGGGCATTCCCTTGCCTCTTGGCCACATCTTTGGGGGTTAGGGATTGTGGGATTGGGTGTTTAAGGTTCAGGGGTTTAGAGGGTTCAGGGTTTTTTTTGTTTGGGGGTTGGGGGTTTAGGGGTTTAGTAGGGGTTTACGGGTTTCAGCGGTTCGGGGTTCAGGGTTTAGGGTGTTTTTTAGTTTGGGGGTTTAGGGATTGGGGATTAAGGGTTTCTGGAAAACCTACAGTCATCTGCGGTGCAGTTTCAGATTCTGAAATCGGGCGTTTGGTATGGATGCTGGTAGTTCCCATTATACGGGAACTCTTCATGGGAGCTGGGCAACCAGGTTTCTACAATGTGCAGCTTTTGGTAGCTGCGGTGTCGGTAAACCGTAACCACCAATCGGCAAAAGCGTACTCAAAAAAGGAGCAAAAGCCGTATATGTTAAGCCCCCAGTCGGACTTGCTCTGTATCCCCGCTCTGAAACCGACTCAGTCCCTGAAGTGCCACAAATCCCCAGCCCACTAAGTCTGCTGCCGAGATAGCGTCTGGAGGTCTTGCTGCAGTTCACACCTCTACCCTGAAGCCTAAAACCCTAAACCCTAAACCCCTAAGCCCTAACCCTAAACCCTTAAGCCCAGAAGCCTAAACCCTAAACTCTAAACCTATGCTTAGATCCTCAGCCCCCAACCAAAAAGCTGAACCTCGAACCTAAAGAAGCTAAACCCTGAACACCAAAACCCTTCCAGTAAGCCTTGAACCCGAAACCAGACAAACTGAAACTCTGAACCCGGAACCCAAACACCCTGAAGCCTAAACCCTAGAACCCTAGAGCCCGAACTCTTCGGTTAGAGAGCAAAAACCAAAAACACTGCTCTTAGGTTTCACCGCATCGAGAGCGACACGGTTTTCGCCCTGCTTTGCGACCTCGTGGTCTTCTGCAACCTCGCCCCTCGGAAAGACTTACCTTTGGTTAGTAGGGAATGGAAGAATAGTAGTAATAGTAGCTATAATTGTACCCCATTCCTCCATTCCCTACTAACCAAAGGTAAGCTATAGGATTCTGAAGGCCCCTATATTATAGTACCCTTATAGATCCCTTATAGACCCCTTTATAAAACCAAAGGTAAGACGACAGGAGGTTTAGGGATCCTGAAGCCCTACGTACGGGGTTCCAGGGTTTAGGGGTTCGAGGTTTTAGGGTTTAGGGTTCCTCAAACCGTCTCAAACCCTGTTCGGGGTTTAGGGTTTTAGGGTTTAGGGTTTAGGTTATGAGCCCCGGAAGCGCTTCTTTGATCCAGGTGGGAGTTTCCGAAAATACCGGGCCCTAATATAGTACCCTAAATCGCAGGGTCCTTATAATAACGGCCCCCAAAAAAAGTACCCCCCAATTTTCTGAAAATCCCAAACCCTAAACCCTTAAACCCTAAACTCCTAATAGGTTATGAGCCCCGGAAGCCCTTCTTCGACCCAGGTCTACATCGGAGTGGAAGTGGACTTTGGCGATCACGAGGGCCTGAGGGCGCCTTGGTCCTGCTTTTGTCACGCTGGGCTGAAGGGGACGTTTCCGAGATCCTCACAAGTACTACTGTTGATGATATAAATCCTGCATTACCTTAAGGACCCCAAACTATGGGAATTATGGTATATTCCTTATTATGGGTAATGCAGGATTTATATCATCAACCGTATAGGGGCTTTCATAATGAGAATAGGGTTTAGGGGGTTGATAATTATGGTAAAATACACTCCCCCAAACCCAATTCTCATTATTGAGGCCCCTCCAGTAGGCGAAGGTGACATGCATTACAGACTCTGGAGGTGATCGTCATCATCATCATCATCATCCCGAAGCCCTACCTGGACCCTAAGGAACCCACCTTTTTCAGGTTCCCTAATATGATTTCTTTATACAAGTCCTGAAAAGCGTAGGTTCCTTCGGGTCCAGGTAAACCCAAAATCTCAAAAACTCAATGCCCTGTAGGGTCTTAGGGGTGCCGGGGGCAGCTTTGAGGCATGAGTTCATGTAGGCTCCCGGTGAATAGCCCCCGGATCCTACTAGGACAATCAGGGGTCAGGGTTCGGTTCCAGGGCTTCGAAGGGCAGGGTGACCAGCTTGTCGGACTAAGGTGGTGGGGTCCTAGCGGCTATGACCAGTGGCGGTTCAGACTTACCTTTGGTTAGTAGGGAATGGAGGAATGGGGCTCAATTAGAACTACTATTACCACCATTCTTCCATTCCCTACTAACCAAAGGTAAGTAGAGTGTGGCAGCATGATTGATGATTTGTCCTTGGTCTCCTGGCGTGGTACGCTCAGGGCCGGGCCTGCTTCTCGGTATCGGGTTGGGGTTTCGGATTTGGGGTTTTCGGGTTCATTCCGAAGCAGCAGCAGTCACGGGAGCTTCTTGTTGCGGTGCCCAAGACACGCTGTATCCCGAAACCTGGCTCCCAAATCCAAACCCCAAGCCTGAACTTGTCTGTTGTACACTCTCCTCGCCGTGAAGACTGAACCGATTTCCATGACCCCTTCTAGAAAAGCCAGCTCGTTTCAAGAGCTCCATGCACAAGCGAGTGCGCGTAGCTTAGGGTTGAGGGTGGGGCTTGGGGTAACTGGCTCCAGGGTTAAGGGCAGGACATCAGAACAGCGCTGCCCATGATTTCACGATCACGTGACACCCCTAAACCCTAGTTAACGGCTAAGCCCACAGCGTGCAACCTAGAGCCTAAGGCTTAAACCATCTTAAACCTAAACCTTTTGTCCCAAACGGATGATTACCTATAATTACTATTTGGCCTATACTATTTGGGGCGGGATCCTTATTACAGTTATAGTATAACATATCCCAAATAACACTGTTCTACTTATGAAGGCCCCTATATTGGGGGGTTTCCGAAAATCGGGGACCCTACTATAATGCCCTAAATAGCAGGATGCTTATTACAAGAACCCCAAAATACGGTACCTTTAATTTTCGGAAACTCCCATATCATCCATCAGACGTGAGATCGCCTGTGCCCGGGAGTTTAGGAGCCCTTCTTCTGGTGCCGGGTGGGCTTCTTGCGTCTTTGCAGAACTGAATTTGAGGGTTTAGGGGTGAGGGTTTAGTGTTAAGGGTTTAGGGGCTTTGGGTTTATAGGTTTCAGGGGTTCTATAATTATGAGGGGTCTGTAAAGGGTACTTACTATAGGGATTAGGTTTAGGAGGGAGCTAAGTGAAGAAGTCCCTCCAGGTGCCTCCTTTCTACTAGTGTAAGGTACCCCTGGGCGAAGTTGGGCTTGTTGGTTTCAGGGCCTCGAGGTTTTAAGCGTTTAGGGCTGGAGGGTTTAGAGTTGAATAGGGTTTGAAGAAACAGAGGAGCATCGCTCTAGACCGAGGTTTGCAGGTGTGTGAGGTTGCTTTTCGGCTTGTTTCCAAGGTTTCTTCGGGGCACGAATCAGATATCGTGTTGGGTGTGTAGGAATTTGGGGTGGCAGTCAGGGAACCTTGCAGCGGTGGAGTTTAGGATTTCAGCTCTTCGGCTTTCGCACGAGCAGTGAGCAGTGCACTGCTCCTGCCACAGTTCTCTGCAGCTTGACCCGGGCGATTATGCGCCGCAGTGGTCGTTTTACTTGTTCACTTTAGGTCATCCTTGTCATTCTCACTGAACTCTTCCCTTTCTTCCACAGAGAGCAAGAAATTGCGGCAGACTTCGGCAAAGGCGGGGTTCGGCTTTTTGGGCGCAAGCCTCCTACTCCTACTGGTTTTGCGATCATGACTGTCATCCTGCTGATCGAACGCTCAGCCTCAAAGCTAGAGCCTGAAATCCAAAGCTCAAAACTTGCAGCTTCATCCCAGACACCCCAACAAAGGATAACCCTAAACTCCTAAACCCGAAGCCCTGCTAAACCCTAAACCCTAGAATCCTAAACCCTGAAGCCTAAAGCCCTATAGTATTCGAGCCCCAAAACTCTAAATCCCTAGAAGCTTCAAGTCCTAGTTGAACAGTTGAAGTCCCCGAGCCCTACCAAAAATTGGGGGTAGCCTTATCTTGGGGTCCTTATAACAAAGGTCCCACTACTTAGGGTACTATCTTTGGTTCCTTATAATAAAGGTCCCACTGCTTAGGGTACTATGATTGGTTCCTTATAATAAAGGTCCCACTGCTTAGGGTACTATCTTTGGGTCCCCTCTTTTGGGAAACTCCCACCTCATCCCACAGAGGATCTGGTGTGGCCTGGAGTTCAGCATTCGGATCTTGGGGGCAGGGACAGACTTCCTGAACAAGCGGAACCTCTGCGAGATGATCTTCGCCTCTCGCCGGCGATTTCTCTTGGGGTGCTTAGAGTTTAGGGTTTAGGGTTTAGGCAGGGTCGTTTTTAGGGTTACTGTGAGGGGTCTAGAGTAGCGCTAAACTTGAAAACTTTATGTCTGAAAAATCCGTACTAAACCGTGAACCCTGATTTGGTAGCTTCGGAGCTGTTGCAACCTAGAGTTTTTCTTTGCTTTGTTGAATTTGGCTTAAACTCTCAACTGGCTTCTTTCTGGCCCGCTATCTGGAGCTGAATGTCGGTGCGCACTAAACCCCACACAGGAAGAGGCCCTTAAACAAAAAGGCCAAGAAAATCTTTATGCCCTCCTAGCCTCTCATAGCCCTAAGAACCCCTTCAGAAGTGCAAGAAACCCTATAAACCCTAAACCTCTCAACCCCTAAACCCCCAAACCCTAAACCCTAAACTACCCCAAACCCTAGAACCCTAAACTGCCCTAAACCCTACAAACCAGGTGTCCTGCGCCGCTCTGTAACAGTTGGATAATATTCATAATATAGATATATTAGGCCCTTAATAGTAGGCCCTACTATGGACTGTTACTCTATGTTTGCAGTATCCAACCTATAAACCCTATAAACCCTATAATAAACTCTAAACCCTATAAACCCCAAACCCTATAAACCCTAAAGCCTATAAACCCTAAACTACCCTAAACCCTCTAAACCCTAAACTACCCTAAACCCTCTAAACCCTAAACTACCCTAAACCCTCTAAACCCTAAACTACCCTAAACCCTCTAAGCCAGGTGTCCTGCGCCGCTCTGGATGTGCTGCTCTACGACGAGCCTGGGTGGCTTTGGCGCTTCAGCGGCCTGCGGAGTCCCTGGGCTTCGGGCTGCCAGGGCCTAGCTATTCCTAGGGTTCCTTTAAAGGGGGTCTATAGGGTTTCTGGGGTTCCTTTAAAGGGGTTCTATAGGGTTTCTGGGTTCCTTTCAAGGGTTATAAGGGCTACTTATAAGGGATCTATGAGGCTCCTATAAGTGAGGGGCTTGAATAGTTACAAGTACTATTTTGGGGGTTCCTTATTCTTACTATAGTATGATGGGACCTAAAACCCTAGTCTAATTACTCAGGCTCGCATAAGTTCCACTTATACGTTTAGGGATCTTTAAGGTACCTATAAGGCCTTCCACAAGCGCTGCTTTTGGGCACGCAAGCTTTCGCCAGCCTTTCTGCCTCCATGCTCATCTCGGTTCCTGAGTAGTACTCTTCTTGAAGGGTTCCTTAAGAGACTCTATAAGAGATCCTTAAAGGGTTCTACAAGGGATCTATAGGGGTTTGGTGCCTACTAGGTTCCTGCGTGGTGCCCTTTTGCCCCTTTTTGGCTTAGGGTCTCCATATTGAAACTGAATCTTAGGAAAAGGTTATTATTATTACGGGGTTACCGAGGAGCCTAGTCACTATGTGGACGTACATACCTAGATATTTATGTACATAACATACCCGAGATTACGACATAGCAAAAACAAAGTGAAATCATGTGAACTTGGATTAATCTGCCACGCTCATTCACCCCTCCCTCCCTTATGAAAAGACAAAAAGCAAGCTTACTCAGGCTGGCGGATGCTGCGAGTCTACCAGTTTGCACGCACGTCAACCAAGCTCAAGGACGGTAGACCGACGGATTGTAAACCTGCCTGCTCTGCGTTTAGGTTTAGAGTTTTGGGGTTTGGGGTTTAGGGTTCTCGGTTTTTAGGGTGTGAGAGGTTATGATTACCCGTTCTGTATTGCAAGAAAGGCATCTTCCCAACTACGTATTTGTTCTTGAGCGTTGTTGTGATTGTCGCTGTTCTTGGCTTGGATCTTGTCAGCTCAAAACCCTACCTAAATCCCAGGCGCTATGCAAGCCCCAAGTTACATTTACGAAAAAAGGAGCCCAAGCGCCCCCACCACAAACCTCCACAGCACCAACTCCCCAAACCCCAAGCCCCCCAAAGCGGATCCTGACCCTAAGCTCCAAGCAAGACAGTAGGCTCGGGAAAAGCCGACATCAAGAGGCATAAGGCCCCAAAGCCTTCTGAAGCCTTGCATAACCCCCCAACCCACCTCACTCAGCACTTAGGGTTTAGGGTTTATAGTGTTGCGAGTTCAGGGCTTAATGTTTAGAGTTTAGCCAACCAAAGCCATCCCAAAATACTCAAAACCACTGTCATGTCTCAGGAGCTTTCTCTGGTGCTGGATAGCATGATTCGCTCCTCGAAGGCCTATGGGGCCTTACATTTCGGAAGTCGAATTACATGGGTGGTTGTCAACATGATGGTCCCTTTTGGGGTCCTTATTGGAATACGGCACCTAGGGTACCCAAAAAGGGACCATAACTTTGACAACCACCCACATGTCTCTTTTGCTCCGAAACATCAACCCAGGCCTTTCTCGTCAGAACAAGGTTCGCGGCGCATTGTACTCCAATCGTTTGTCCAGGCCCTCTTGTACCTGGCCGGTGTGATGGGGATCGTCTACTGGTCTGCCGGAGCCTGGGCTCGTGGGATCCTCCAGAGCAACGGGACCCTTGCCCCTCGGATCCTGCTGCTCTTTTCTTCGGCTTTGTAAAAACAAAGATGCACGATTTGTACATGGTATACATATATATATATATATATATATATATTTCTGTATATTTATTTATTGTATCATCTTTTCCTTTGTTGGGTTGCTTTGTTCTTTATTGATCTTCCATACTTCGCATGGTTTATATGGTTTCTTCTGGGTCTTTTGTACGGGAAATTAGGGCTTCGGGTATTTTTAAGTGCTTTTTGTTTATGTCTCCCGGGGTTTGGTTCTGGCGGACACGTCGGGGTTGCACGGGGCTTTTGCAAGTGTTTGCCGATTTCTCACCGCCAGTTCCCCAAACCATAAACTCCTGAAGCCTTAAACCCCAAGCCCCCACAAGACGACCACCTTACCTACAACCGCAAACCCTAAATCCTTGTTTGGGATTCGTTCGGCGGTGCATTCGCCTTTGATTGAAACGTAAGCCTTCACGTGAGCGATAGGACGGGAGCCTCGATGATGTAAAATCTGATCTCTGCTCAAAACTCTAGGGGCTTTTGGGTTTGGGGTTCATGGTTTAGGGCTTTGGATTTAGGGTTCATACTTTGAGGATTTTAGCTTTGGGGTTCATGGCACAGGGCTTTGGGTTTGGGGTTTGGCCTTTATAAGTTTAGAGTGAAGTTGACATCCCGGGGCCAGAGCTTAGAAGCACCTAGGACCCTCAAAGTTAGAAGCCGAAAATTCCGCGGCTTAGGGCCGTTTAGGGTATGTTCCAGCTTCATGGCCTCCTTTTTCGGAGGGGCCACCGGGACGAGGCTTCGTTTCAGCGGGGTCCACTTTATACGTACAAGGAGGTCTTCATCGGCCAGTTCCAATTCTTCAAAGTGTGATGAGAGCTGCCCCAAAACCTTAACCCCAAACCCTTGCCCAGGATCTGCTAGACGAGGACAGGGTCGACGAGTACTGGGGTCAGTCGCTAAAGGCGGCCTTTACCATGTTCCAGCTTCTTGGCCTGCAAGCCCCCTCAACGGTAATGTAGGGTCTGAACCAGTCTTTAGGAGACTTAGGAGCAAGTATTCCTTTGCATTTATGTTACGGTTGCAGCAAGCATGATGTCCCAAACTCAATTCATGCTTCAAGGCCTCTGTACTAAACGAAGCGGCCGAAATCATGGTGACTGTGACTCTGACTCTGATCATGACAACGATGGTGGTGGCGATGCTGCAGCGACGACGACGACGAGGACGAGGACGAGGAGGACGACGACTACTACGACGCTCAACAAGGAGTACTGGTGATGTTGGTAATGATGACGCCGAGCCTCCGACGATTTTGTTGGCGAAGCAAAGCAAGCTGCAGCTAATGATCGTCAGTCGCATGACCACCGTCACCATCACCAGCATCGCGGTCGTTCTTAATTGCTCTCGTCGTCGAACTGGTCCTGGTCGTACTCCTCCACTTGCACCTTCTGAAGTGCTTCCATCTCCAACAAAGTTCAACACGTTTGCACCCGCAATAGGGGCCTTCATGATCAGTCTACAGTATTCCTTGCGGTTACATACGGTAAGCAAAGACGACTATACTGCAAAACCCCATCCTATTTATCCAGGCCCCTTTTTTAGCCAAACACGCAAAGCATAGTCCCTCAACCCCTAAACCCCCACACCTATACCCTAAACCCTAAACCCTACGGTCTCAACACCTAGAAACCCGAAGAGCCTCAAAGCCCAGGCTATCCGGTGACGCCCTGGAGCCCCGAACCCGAAATTCAGAACCTCCAGACTTCGAATCCGCAGCTTTAAACCCAAAACATGATGGCCTTAATCATTACCTATAATATTTTTTGGGGAATTCCCTACCATAACTTTTGGTACAAAAGGCCCCTATAGCACGCAAGCCTAAACTCCCTACTCGCTCCCCGAAGTTCTTTGCCCCGGAAACCTGAGGCTATCCACCAACGATGGCTGGGCGGGCGACTGGATCCTTCAGGGGGCGTGTTAGGGGTTTAGCGTCTTCAGGGTTTGGAGCTTTAGGGTTTAGGGGTTTAGGGGTTTTAGGGGTTTTAGGGTTTGGGGTTTAGGGTCTTTAGCATTTGGGATTGGGGCTTTGGGGTTTTAGGGTTTGGGGTTTAGGGGTCCTTCAGGAGTACCCTTGTCTGTTGCTCTTTACTCACAAAAAAGCTGGAGAAGCACTGGAGAACCAGAGACGAATGACGGGAACCCTGAGAAACCCTAAACCCTGAACCCTAAGAAACCCTAAACCCTAAAACCCTGAACCTTAAAACCCTGAAACCCTGAACCTTAAAATCCTGAAACCTCGACCACCGGGCCGCCTAGGATCCGTCGTCCGCCCGATCCTCAACTTGGACATTTTCGGTGGCCTCCTCCTCTTGATCTACACCTGGGTCACGCCTCTTGGGCAGGGGGGGCCTCTATTTCTAGTACATGAGTATATGAGTAAATTAGTATATTGGTAGACAGTGAATTAGCATATAAGTATATTTGTAATATACTAGTAGATTAGTAAAATAGCATATCAGCACGGCAGTAAATAAGTATTCGTATATTCGTAGAGCTGAGGGTTCAGGGTTTAGGGTTGAGGGCTTAAGGGTGTTGGGTTGAGGTTCTGTACGCTTTTGGAGGGTTCTACAGGGTTGTAGAGGGGTTTTGGAAAGTTGGATAAGAGTCGTGTAAGAGTTTTTTTGCAAGGGTTATTCCTGACTTTGACGAAGTTTAGGATTTCAGTGTTTCGGGTTTTGGGCTTTGTGGTTGGGTTTGTGTGTGCAGTCTTTGAGCCGTGGCAGCGAAAGATTGCGGTCCAGCAGCCGCGCGGGAGTCTTGGTAGCAGAGGCTTCGTACAGGTATCCGGCGGCAGGAACCCTAAACTCCAAAGCCTCAACTGAAATGCAAAGACCCCAAAGCCGAACCCAGACCTTAAACCAGACTGGACTAAACGTCGAGTCGCTGAACGAACAAATGCGGAGACGAGGTCGTACACGATGATCAGTCTTGGGATCGGCGTGATGGTCTGGGCCACTGTGGAGGAGGCGAATGCACGCCCTCCCCCCCTCGCACACACCCTCACCGAAGCCCTATCGTCCCGATGATCATGTAGTTGCATGCAGCAGAACCCGCCAAAAATCACCCACATCTGTCACATCCCTATTAAGTCCGCGCCCAAAGGCTCGAAGTGGAGGTGACCACGGTGCGTATGTGACTGGGCCAGGTTAACGGCTGCAGAGATGGACCAGGGTCTAGGATTTATATGGGTGGTTGTCAAAATTATGGCACCTTTTTGGCTACCCTAAACATTAGGTGCGGTATTATAATAAGGACCCAAAAAGGGACCATTATTTCGACCACCCGTATAGGTATTTTGCGGACCTTACCGTTCAGGAGTTCATGTTTCGAGGGCCTGCGGGTGTTAGGGCAGTTGCTGTAAAGTAAAAGCCAGAAAGTTGGAATATGGTTTCAGGGTAGGATACCCTATAATTTACCATAAAGGGTTTAGGACAATCATTTTCCAACTTTCTGGCTTTTACTTTAGCTCCTGAAGCTTTTCCGGTCTTGGTGCTTGGAAGTTTCGGGCATGAAGTTTCCAGAGTTTTGGTCCATACTATCCCGGACCCCTACATTCGAAATAGCACCTCTTTGACCAGAAACATCGACCCGGAAGACCTAGAAACACCCAAAGAAGAATCCCAAGCCTTACGTCCGGATTACCCTGAACCCCAGACGCTAGCCGCTGCAACCCCAAGCCCCAAGCGCGGTAGACACCCCAAGCCCTAATCCTCTGTCGGTTTAGAGTTTAGAGCCCTCGACCCCGATACACTAAGCCCCAAAGGATAAAGCCCTTAAGCCAACGTAGACAAGCAGCCCTTGATTTCAGAGGCCGGTTTGCATCTTCAACACAGGTCCCAGACCCTTAACTCCGGTCCCTTCGCCTCTTGCGACTTTGCTTCTCAGCTAGTGGCCGTTAAGCCAATAATGTAAAGACAGCAGCCGTTAGGCCCTGACCTCCAAGCCCAAGCCCTTTAAACAAGAAGCATGAACAAAAACAACTTGCAGGGGAACCCTTGAAGATCCCATTAAGCAAGCAGATCAGAGCGATTATCGAATGCTTCGGGACCCAGAGAACTTATGAAGGGCTCTTGAGGTTCAGGGGGTGGTTTCGGCTTCTATGGTTTAGGGTTTAGGATTCTCGAAGAGCCCTCAAGGGATCCGCAAAGACAGAGCAAGGTTTAGGGTTTAAGGTTCAGGCTTCTTGAAGAGCCGTCAAAGGATCGGCAAAGAAGTGGAGCTTAAGGTCAGGAACCTCGAAGACCGCGAAGCGATTGGAGAGATCCGCACGCACTTTGAGCAGAGACTTGGTGCTATAAGGGTTTAGAGGTTTTCGGCTTTTGTCATCTTTTGTTCGTAGGGGGTTTGATTCGTGCTATAATTGGTATTAGAGATTTTGCAATGGGCTTTCTGAGGGGCTCTGTTTCGCTATGGGTTTCGGGGTCTAGTCTCGTGTTCCGAGTTCGGGGTTTAGTCAGGGGTTCAGGGGTTTGAGCTTCAAGAGTTACAGGGTTTTTTTTGGCGGGAATTCGTGGTTCCTCAGAACCTTGCCTATGTTGCAAAGCAGCCAACTGTTTAACCTCCCTAAACCAACGACCGAAAGCTTCAATCCTAAACTGTAAGCCCTTTAGACACTATACGCCCCACAGCTCCTACAAGCCCTACACACCCTACAAACCCTTAGCCGCAGCCCCGCAAATCCCAAACTTGAAAGCCGTGAGACAGGAGTCTCCTGATGCAAGATCGATGCTCGGCAGAAGGTTGGTGCTGGTTGGTGCATGGGTTTAAGACTAGGATGCCCAGTAGTACCCTTATTCCTTTTTTGTAGTCCTAGGTTCCTTATAAAGTTACCCAATACCAAAAAGAGAGGCCTTTTTGTTCTTAGGTTACCTGGTATCCTAGAAGATGCATGTTGTAGAGCGAGTTTGGGCTTCGAGCCCAGGGGGGACTCTCGGGTTCGTGGTTTGCGTAGGGGCGAGCCTAAACAATTACAAATGCTATTTTGGGGGGTTGCTTATTATATTCGATTATTAGTATTATAGCTATAGCATTCTGGGCCGCGAAGGCACATTCCAATTTTTCAGGCCCCTATATTAGGGCTTTAAGGTATTAGGGCTTCAAGGGGGTTTAGTGGGGTGCGCCTTCTCAAAAAGTGGTATTGTACCTGGTGCATCCTGGCATATTCACAGAGTCGACTCATGACTCCTGCTGTTCATATAAAGGTATGCACAATTAGGAGTCATTTGTCCTTATATAGTCCCTATATACTGCAATCTGCCCCAACTCCAGTGCAACTGCGAACGTCCGGCCGACGGGTTCAGAGAGAAATGTGAGTGGGGCAAGGGGGGGGCAGACGAGGGGGGGGGGGTGTATGCTGAAGCTTCCAAGCCCTCGACTTAAGCCTTAAGCTTAAAGCCACAACGCGCAGGAAACAAGCCAACAACCCTGAAACCAAGGCAACTTCATCGATTACCAAGAGCTCCGGGACGCCATGACCATCCCAGAGATCATGGCGCCTTTGGCTGCGTGGGTTTAGGGGTTCAGGGTTTGGGGTTTCTGTGGATTCGGGTCTGGTGGCCACTCAGTTACTCGTTGGATAATGGTAAAGTGGTGTTTAGTGGTTTAGGAAGGGTTTGGAGGTTTGTGTGGGGGGCTCCGTCTTCCGGTCGGTGTTTTTTGGAGTGTAGTGGTCCTTGGGTTGTAGGATTCCTGGATTTCGGCTGGCAGCTATGTTTCATCCTCAGCGACCTCTTAGTCTAATTCAAAACCCTCAACTTGGGGGCCAAAAAAAGCACATAAGCATGAGCATTTTAAAGTGATATCCCCGCCTTAATGGGCTTCATTATAAGGGGGTTTATATGGGATATCCCTATCCTAAGTTTTGCTTATGTGCTTTTTTGGGGGCCCTATCAACAGATCATGGAGCTTTGCAGCAAAAGCCCAACTCTGCTCGCTTCGAGATGTTGCCTCGGCTGGAATTCCGGGACCCCTAATTAGCAGCCTCCTCCACCTCGAAACGCTGAAGCCGGAAGCCTACCGCCCAAAAAAAGGACCCGAACCCCTAAACCCCTAAGCCCGAAACCCTAAACCCGAAACCCATCAAACCCCTAAGCCCTAACCACCCTAAACCCCTAAACCGTAACCACCCTAAACCCTAAATTTCATAAACCCGTAAACCCCTAAACGTTAACCACCCCAAAACCCCTAAACCCTAACCACCCTAAACCCCTAAACCGTAACCACCCTAAACCCTAAACCCCATAAACCCCACAAACCCCTAAACCTTAACCACCCCAAAAACCCCTAAACTCGAAACCCAAGACCCGAAACCCAAAAAGGGGGCCATCCGCCACCTGGAGCTGCCAGTCAGCGATGCCCTGACGCTCTTCGAGCACGTGGATGCTCCTCGGTTTTTTTTTTGTTTTGCGGTTCTCGGCTTTCTTATTTTTTCTCGGTTTCAGGGAATTTGTTATGCTTTTCTCAGCTTTCTTTGATTTTTTTGCGGTTTAAGGGAATTTGTTCTGCGTTTCTGGGCTTTCTTGGCTTTTGTTTGCGGTTTAAAGGAATTTGTTCTGCTTTTCTCGGCGTTCTTGTTTTTTTGCTGTTTAAGGGAATCTGTTCTTCTTTTCTCGGATTCCTCGGTTTTTTTACTGTTAAAGGGAATATGTTCTGCTTTCCTCGGCTTCCTCGGTTTTTTGCGGCTTAAGGGAGGTATTCTGCTTTCCTCGGCTTTCTTGGTTTTTGTTTGAGGTTTAAGGGAGTCGGAGGTGGTGTTTTTGTGCGGAGTGAAGGGCGGAATTTAGTCTGCTTTTGTTTAATGGTGTAGGGTTCAAGGTTTACGGGAGTCGGAGGTTTTCGGATGCTTTTATTTGAGGTATAGTGGGCTGTTGTGTTCAGGTAGGAAGTTTTTTTGTTTGTTTGTAAGCGCTGGTTTAGGTAGGGTGTTAGAGGAGTGTTTGCTCAAGGGGGTTTCGGCGTTCAAGGTTGCTTGTGTCAGGGGCGTATTTAGGGTTTTTGGGTCTTTAGCGTAAGGATTTCCGCTTGAAAGGGTTGAGAGTAAATATATAGAAGGTTAAAGCCTTCAGCCCTCTCTGATATGTAGACCTGAGACTTTGGAGGTTCAAAGGGGTTTCAAGATAGAAGACAGGGCTCAGGGTTTACTCATTCGCCTTGGCCCCAACGACTTTGCATGGATTTGGAGGGGGGTAAGAGGTCGAGGATGTTATGGGTAGCGTCAGGTTTTTCACGTCTCTGAGAGGAGATTAATCCGAGATTAGTTTTGAAGCATCTCGACATGTGCGTGGAATATGTGAGTAAGCTTGTAGTAGGTCAGTTAGGTCGGTGTCTTGTCTGGGAGACCCGAAGAAGAAGAAGCAGTGGGCGAGAGGTCATGCAGACGGGCCGGATCACGTTGGACGACCTGATGGACCCTGCGTTGTCTGCATTCAATACTATTTTGGGAGATTCCTTATTATATTTATAGTATAGAACTCTTAATATACTATTTTGGGGGGGATTCCTTAATTATTATACTTATAGTATAATATACTTAATATACCCCCGAAACCCTATTCTAGTATTAAGGCCCCTATCTTATTGGCACGGAGGTTTTTGCCTCGTGAGGCCTTCAGGCTCAGGGTTTGGCTACGTGGATTCGAGTGCATAGTCCTTGGAGCATCTTGTCGCCCGTGACGAATCGTAATGACTGACACCGAGCGATGATAGAACATCTTGCCCGTCATAATCAACACAATTCTAAACCCTAAACCCCTAAACCCCTATCACGCTTTTGCCATAATTAGTCACCACCAGCACCCTCAGCCTCGACCTCACCCTCACCCTCGCCATCACCGGCATCAACACCATCGCATTGCTCCTCTTTTCTCCATGGTCCTAGAAGTAGCTTTCGATACTCCGGGGCGATGGTGACTGTCATGATGCAGGCGATGATGATGACGGTGATGATGATGGCGTTGATGATGGTGACGGCGATGATGATGACGGTATTTGTATTGCTACTGGTATTGGCTATGCTGGTGATGATGGTGGGCTTGGTGAGCATGATGATGACGATGACGGTGGCGATGCTGATGCTTCAGACATAGCTGATAAAGTTCTTGTTAACGAAGCTGATGGTGGTGGTGGTGGTGCTGCTGCTGCTGCTGCTGCTGGTCGTGGTGGTGCTGGTCGTCGTGGTGGCAGTGGTGGGACTGCTGCTGCTGCTGCCGTTGTTGCTGCCAGTGCCTGCTTTGCTGGAGGCAGATGCCAGTATGCCCTTGCTGCCAATATTCACACACCCCGCCATGCAAAACCACAGACGATCCCGAAGGCAGCCCGAGTGGGGCCCCCCTTTTGTTACAGGAGAGCATCAAGTCGCTGACATCCAAAGCTACGCCCTTCGATACCTGCTGCCTCACGGCCCGAATCGGTGGCACCGCCACCTTCACCACACGCCTGGCCACTGGGCCTCCAACCGGGGATGAGCTTCGGGCACTTCGACGGTTTGCTGTCTTCTTGTTGAAGGGGTGTCCTTGGGGCTTCTTGTTGGGTCTCAAGCCTCACCTCCACGTACCATGTGAGTGGTTGTCAAAATTGTGGTCCCTTTTTGGGTCCTTATTGCAATACGGCACCTAATATTTAGGGTACCCAAAAAGGGACCCTAATTTTGACAGCCACACACGTAAAGGCTTCCAGTTTTTGCGGACATGGGGTTCAAAGTTTAGGTAACCTGGGTTTGGAGTACCATACTTGAATACTTTTTTGGGGTACCTGTTCCTTAAAGGAACCATTATGAAATAAAAGTCTATACTTTTTTCTCCCTATTTACTTCAAAGTTTAGGTAAGGATGTTCAAAGTTGAGGTTTTTGAGGTTAAGGCTCGGTTCAGAGGTTGAGACAGGGGCTCGGTTCAAAGGTTAATAGAGGGGCCTGAGTATTAGTCTATGGTTTGGGGTCTATTGTGAGTTAACTATTGAGAAAGAACCCCAACAAGGAATGTCTATTTAATTACTAAGACCCGATATTATCAAAGATGTGTTTTTTCCACGCTTGCTTTTGGGGACTTTCCCTGCTGTTGTAGCCCAGGTCACCCGAACGGACATCGTGGCGGCGACGCTGGAAGATGTGCCCGAAGATGCTATTAGAAAGATGGTAGCGGTAATAGCACCAGATAACCCCCAAACCCTAAACCCTAGGACCCCAGACCCAAAACCCTAATAGTGACATCAACGTACCAACAACCCAAATGTCCACCTAGGTCCGGCTTTCGGCTTTCTTCGAGGTATGTAACGGTTTGGAAGTCTTTCTGGGTGCCCTTCAGGGGTCCTTTAAATTAAAGCCTTTAAAGGGTTCCTAGAAAGGGTTCCTTTCAGGGTTACCATATGGGATTGCAAGGGGTTTGGTAGAGCTGAAGCCGCTAATTATTTGGTATGGTCTTTGGGTCATCCAGCACGGAGGCGTTTCGGGACATATTTTTTAGAGTGAAAATCGGTACTACTATATTGTTGCTGATAGGGGCTACCACATTGCTGCTTATGGTTTAACCTGAACCTTGAATCCTACAGTTTTTCTCCTTATAAACCCTGAATGAACCCACCCTCAATGAGCCCAAGAAGCCCTCAGCCCAAGCGGCCGCACTCAGCCCGCAATCGAAACTGAGATGCAGTGGCCCCAAGCTTTTTTATGAATTAAGCTGCGCCTAAAGTCCTGGGGCCCCAGAAGCCCAAGCCCCGGCATGCAAATCGTTAAAGTAAAGGCCAGAAAGTTGGAATATGATTATCCTAAACCCTTTATTTATGGTAAATTATAAGGTATCCTACCCTGAAACCATATTCCAACTTTCTGGAGTTCCCTGTAAACCCGAAAGGACACAGTTCCCAAGCCCCAAAACCCTCAACCCCAAAGCCCCCAAAAGGCCCAAACCCCAACAACCGCAGCCCAGAAGAAAAGCAGAGGCTTCGTTCGCCTGTGTAACATAGAGGCCTTTACAACAGCCTACACTATGTTGGGGGCTGCTTAATTACAGTATTATGGCCCCTTAAACCCTATTCTAATCATTAAGGCCCCTTTACTACACCCTTATAGTACCCTTATAGTACCCCTTTAAACGAACCCCATATTCTAAACATTAAGGCCCCTTTTTTTAGAGACCCAAGAAGGTGCGCTACAAGTTGCGCCTGGGCATCGACGAGCTGACCCGAGCTTCCATTGAAGATGAGGAGCTGACTCAAGTACCCGAGGCCCGGTCTGCCCAGGGACTCCAAGATCACTGAATTCAGGAATATAGGATTCCCTAATATGAGTTAAGGTATATTCCTTAGTTCAGGAATATATACCCTCAATTATAGTTTAGATCCCTCCTCTCAGTTAAGGTATATTCCTTAACTAAGGAGTACCCGAGGCCCGGAAAACGGTGTACGGAACATGGGGGTCTCTATTGCTGCTGCTGCTGCTGCTTCTGGTTTAGGGTTTAGGGTTAATGCTTTTGCTGCTGCTGCTACTACTACTACTGCTACTACTACTACTACTACTACAAAACTTTCACTCGACTAATGGATGTCTTTCTCATAAGTCCCTTGAAACGCCGTCTTGCTTCAGGTCTTCCTCCGGAAATCCGGGCACATCAACCACTACAAAGAGAGCAGCACGGTCCGCTACACCGGCTAAGAGGCTGGGGGATGCTTGTTAGGGACCCAAAAAGCCCATAAGCATAAGCAATATATTTCGTTATCCCTACCTTATTGGGCTTCATTAGAACCGGGTTTAGAAGAGATATCCCTATCCTAGTTTCTGCTTATGTGCTTTGGGGCCCTAGCTTGGGGTCCTGGGCTGAGGGTGGAAGGCTGAAAGATGCTTGGGCTTTAGGGTATCGGCCCTAGGAGTTCAAAAAAAGAGGTGCCTTAATGATTAGAAAATAGGCTTCCTTTAAAGGGGTACTATACATAAAGGTGTAGTAAAGGGGCCTTAGTGATTCAGTGATTAGAATAGGGTTTTGGGGCCCATGAGACGGCAATTACAATAAGGAACCCCCCAACATAGTATTGGTAATTATTTAGGACCTATAGCAGGTTGTAGGACTTGGGGCACGAGGTTTATGGGGATGAGGATGTCAGGTTCGGGTTGTATTTGTTGGGGTTCCTGTTAAGGAACTACCCTCCGGTGGTACTCAGATTACATGTGGATGTATCCCTTTGATTTGAACACTTATCTTGCCATGCTTACACCCTAGAACCTAGCCTACACTCTAACCGTTACTAAACCATTAACCCTGAGCCCTTAGCCTTAATCTTGACCCCAACTAAATCCATAAACCTTAAACCCTAAGCCTGAGCCGTAAACCGAACTTGCTTCCTCAGACCCCTTCCGCTTTGTGCTGGCAGGATTCGATTACGAAGCCGCTCCGAGTGACCCCCACCAGCTTGTGGGTACCAATAGGCCCCATAGTAGTGGAGCCTCTATGTATTTTATAGAGACCTTGGTAACTGTGGCTTGCATATTATGGTGTTGATATAAGAAGGAGCCCTAAGGAATAGTTTGGCTGCAGGCCGTGCGGACAGATGGCAATAGAATTAGGATCAGGGCTTTATGTAAAGCTTTGGGTCAGGATGCGGACTCAAGGTTGGGCTCGGGGTTTCAGGGTCGAGGGAGGAAGTTTCACCAACTCGATAATGTCTGGCACCGAGGGGGAGCAATACCTCCTGTCCTGTGCGGAACTTGCATGGCCACCTCAGTCCAAGAAAGGGTCCCGAATCCTAAACCTACCCAAATGCCGTATTTCTTGGACTGTCCCTCGCAGTTTTCTTTGTGAGCAGCATTGCTGGTGAACAAGACTCCCCTGGCCTAGTCTGAGTGTCCTGGCAGTAAGGGTTTAGGGACTCGGATTCTGGGGAGGATCAGTATACCCGTAGGCCCCAAAGTAGTTCCGTTTTGGGAATACCTTATACAGGGTTGAGCTGTAAGGGTTTTTAGGGGAAGTGGTGAAACCGTTTTCGTGTGAGCTGATTAACTGCATTTGCTAAACAGCTTGCCTCCACCTGCCGGTCGTTTATCTTGTTTGCTAAAACAGCTTGCCTCCACCTGCCGGTCGTTTATCTTGTTTGCTAAAACAGCTTGGGTCCACCTGCCGGTCGTTTATCTTTTTGGTTCAGCCGTTCCATTAAGTGAGGGAGGCTGGGGGCCCCAGTCCTCCTCGCTTAACGGGACGGTCGTAAAGGGCAGGATCCATACATAGGGAGGGGCAGGGCGGCACGTAAATCCTCACTTGGGTATTAAAAATAGGATTCTATAGATGAACCCCCAAAAGGAACTATTTTGGGGCCTTAAGGTAGAAACAGAAAAAGGATTCCTTTAATATGAGGCCGTTAAATCCGACGGTTCGTTTAGGGCCTAAACAAGAGGTGCTATGAGTGGGGGCGTGGTAAGGAACTTAACTCAAGCGTCTTGACCGGGTTTACAGGTCTAGAAGCAAGGCTCAAGGCATCTAGTTTAAGTAACCGTACTAGGGACGTATGATATAGCAGGCAGTGAACTACAATCTTTATAATGCCTCAACTTAACCTAAGTCACTTCGCAAGAAACCAGGAGTTGTTCAGCCTTTGTCCTGTAATGAGGAATCCCTGTGCTCTACTGGGTTTTGTTTCTGAGGGCTTCTGGAGATGAAGGTAAGAGGCACCGGAGGCTAGTCATGCCAGTGGAATTGTCAAACTGTAGTCTCGGAGGGGGGTGTTGGTGCTGTGGTTCATGTTATGATGCTGGTGATGGTAGCCCTAAGCCCTGAACCTAAACCGCCAAACCCCCAACCCTAAATGCTGCCCTAAATGCTGGTCCTGAGGCTGATGATGCAATGACAGCGCTGTTCCCACTGGCGACCACCAGCCTCATGATGACAGTGAGCATGCTGGCAGTAAGGAGATTGCTGGGGGTGATGATGGTGATGATGAGGGTCATGTTGATAAGGATGAAGCTGAGGAGGAGGAGGAGGAGGAGGATGGCCAAGAAGAAGAAGCACAGGATGATAAGGAGGGTGTCTATCATGATGCTGGCGATGATGAGAGGAGTGCGACAGGAATGTCGATGCTGGTGCAAACCTTAAACCCTACACCCGAAGCCCCGCCACCCTGATGTTGGCGACAAGATGTTGGAATGAGTCCAAGGGGTGTAATGAGGACGCAAGGCTCAGGCTCAGGTGCCTCAGACAGATACAGGGTCTTGAATGATTGCAGAAGGTCTTGGAGTATAGGCTAGTGTAACTGTAATCGGAAACCATAAGGATTGTACTATTGGTAACTACTCAGGCTTGTCAACCTTACACAGATCATCTTGCGACCTAATTCAGCTTCTAGTTGAAATTGCTGAGCTTGGGACTGCTTCCCAGAGCGACGAGGTCGCGGGTGATGCAAGATGTTCGCAAGATGGTTCTGAACCTCATGCCGCAGCCTCAGTAAGATGATGCAGGCGTGCACGGCGTGTCTTCGTTTGTGACATTTGCACGGGGAAGAAGAGCCTGAATTATCGTTTTCTTCCGGAAGCTCTGCACGTGTACCGCTATGCAGCTTATGGGATGCCTCAGGAATTGCTTGGCCCTTAAAACCCTATACATAAACTAAACTCATACCCCAAACCCTCAACCCTCTCAAAAAAATCAAGCCTTCAAGAAGAGTTGCTCCAAGGTCCGACAATGCCAAAGGAGCTACTGGCCGAAACTTGGTTTGGCTGGAAAGGCGCCTCACTGAATCACCTCCCTGAGTCATAGCCTTTTGCCATTTGGAGTTTCTTTGTATCTATAAACTGAGTATTAGGAAGAAAAGGGTACCTTCAGTATTGATGGGTTATAAGGATGTATACAAGGAAGTCATAAGAAGGAACCGAAGAAGGTAGATAAGTTTTGTAGGGTTCAGGTAGGGCCGGTTCAGGGCCTGAGGGGTTAAGAAATGACTCGTACTAGGGTGTTGGATGTAGGTTTAGGGGTCAGGATTTAGGGCCTGGGGTCTTAGGATTTAGGGCCTAGGGCTAATCTCCCACTTAAATTGGCGAGCTACCTTCGCTTCAACTGTCAGATCGATAAGGGTTTAGGGGTGCTCGGGGCTTCGGGTTTAGGGTAGGCTCAGCCCTACTGCTAGTCAGGTACACCCCTCGAACCCAAAAAGCCTAGATCTTATCAACCCCACCTTGTTGACACCGTGAGAAGTAGCCGCAGCAGGTCATAATCTTGTAAATGTACCATAATGTCACCCCAAAACCATATTGCAATTATTGGGAACCCGTGTGTTTCACTGTTCCGGGGATAGGTTCCCACTCCGCCCTCCTCTGAATTATGAAGGACCCCACAGCAAACAACCAGGTCCATAGGCAGCTTCAGACGAAACTTATCACAGCGAGTGAGTAAATACACAAACGTATCTCCTCGAAGTGTACAAAGCCTCGAGCCCTAAACCGCATGCTAACTAAAGCAGCCTCTAACCCCGGACAGGTTGCAGCTCGTCGACGAAGCTTCGATTGGAAAGTTGCATCCCAAGCTTTTCTTCGTATGTGCTCATTTTCATGATGTTGAGGATGACTGCTGCCATGACGATCGTGGTGACACAGATCATGTTGATGTTGATGCTGCTGATTCTGCTGCCAGTGCGGATGATGGCACTGCTGCCGCTGTCGGCAGTGGTTGTTTGGACACTTGGGGTGAAGTTCATGTAGTAAATGTAGTCCTGGCAGCACTCCTACATCTCAGACATGCCTCTAGGGTACGGATCGCAAGTCCGAAATTAAGCACCGAGGCATGTAGCGCAGGACTGGGGCATCGAGCGTTCGATGCAGCCGTTGTGAATGTGCAGCATGGCCGTGCCCTTTACGCATCCTCTCGTCCTGCCCTGCTACGTGCTTGCCAAACGATGCCGACAAGATTTCGGGAGACCTGCTTGGCGTGTTTGCCGCTCACGGTTCTTGCCGAGGCGTCAGCAGCAGGTAATTACATGCCTTAACAGGCTTGGTCGGCGCTTTTCTGTTGCCGTGAGGCGAGGGAAAGGGCCTGGTAGCTTTGGGGTTGCCGGGGTCGCACAGAATGGCTTCCGGGCAAGGCCGACAAAGCCAACGAATTGACGTTCGTATCGTTCCTTCTGTTGAGCCAGCCGAGATGTCGTTGAAATCGAAGAGCGATGACACTCGATTTTTCTGTGTATGTCCGTTTGTTGGCACCTATACGTACGCACACCCCACGCGATTGCATGATGATTGCAAGGGGGAACATCTCCAACCAACTGTCCCACGTCCATCGTGCGGCGCAGAGCAGAACCCGCAGCCATGGCAGTGCGAACTTGTCACGACGTGGATGTAACACCCTGCCCCCCTGTTGAAAGTTGTGCTTCGAGTTGGCCTGGTTTTGGCTAATCGTCGGTCTGTGTGTTTAGGACTCACCGCCTTCACGTCTCTCAGCAGAGCAATCTTGTGTCTGGCTTCTTGATTTTTGGTGCACACTCTTGGGACTCTTGGGGCCAGGGCTGTTTAGGCTAGGGTTTGGGGACTGGTGAGTGCAGCGACACCTTCCGGGACTCCCTCCGACTCGTGTGGCCATCGAGCTGCGTTTTCGGGCTTGACCGCCCCTGCGCGCACGTACTCTGTAGCACAGGATGGAATCCGGCGAGCTGGGCAGCTGACGCAACGGGTCAGAGCCAAAGATGGGGTATGCCGCTGAGAGTGCACTGTGCACTTCCTGTTGGGCCGTTCCTGTTATCGGCGCCCAGTACCCGGCCGCGCCAGAGTCGCAGTCTGCAGACTCCAGTCAGGCGCCTACAGTCGTTACCCGGGCTTGGCTAGAGCCCCTTTCCTGCCCAGCGTCATCGCACGTGGGACGGTCATCATGGCGTGCTCGTACTATCACGGTGTCCAGCTGACATGTATCATGTGATACTCGTCATAGCGACCTGAACAACACAACGTATGCGTGGGATGCAACTGTACTCGTCTTAAGCGTATAGCCGATTGAACATAGACGGCTTCGACGGCTTTTCAGCAGCCAACCGTTTCATTCGGCAACATCTCTGCGGCAAGCGGTAAAATTTCGCTGGCTTGATGCCTCGATTGTAGGAAGGTGAGCCGCGCATGGGCACCCCACGAAGAATTAGCCCGGTCCTACTTGACGTGAATGTGGCAGCTTCGTGCCTTGAGGCTCGTGTAAGGCCGCCTTAGCATTTCCCTCGTGAGAAGCGCATCCGACGGTGACGCATAGAGAGTGGCTTAGTTGCGGGTTCGTATACCGCTTGCTTCTGATCAAAAAACTTCAATCGGCCACAAGTTGAAGCTGTTGCGAAAGGCTTGTTGGACGCTCCTGCCATTGATCATGGAACGCGAACTTTGAATTCGTGCCCCTACGCAAACACTGCAGAAAGCAACGGCACAAACGTTCCACAGCACGCACTGCCGAAACATGCAATGCAGGCATGTAAGCTAGGGAAGTCGTATCTTCGATTTCGCGGAAACGAGTTTTGTCACAGGATGGTACAAAAGCTTGGTTTTCCATTCTTTCGACAGCGGTTTGCCCACGCAGCGAAAGACGTTGCACCAACAATGTGCTTTTGGCATTCTGCCAGGCAAGCGTGCATGGTGTTTGGCTTTGCTGCATCACCCGAACCGCCGGCTGGAGTCGACTCGAGGGAAGTTGGAAAGACGGTGCACGCTGGCTGCTTGGCACTGCCGAAGTCGTCGCCTGCGACGTTTCCTCACGCGTGGTTTCACAGGATGAAGTGATGAGGCGGTGCATTCGTCAAGTTCAAGACCGCATGCTGTCCGAACTTTCGCAAAGCTTGTCGGGAATCCACTGCTCGTACCGCAGCTACCGTAACTGCTGCTATTGCTGCTGCTCCTCCTCCAACTCCTACTCCGACAAGTACCCCTGCGCCTACCCCTACTCCTAGTCCTAGTCTTAATCCTATTCCTACTCCTACGCCCACTCCTACCCCTACTCTCACTCCTACTCCTACTCATACTCCCACTCCTACGCCTCCTTACTCTTGTTCCTACTCCTATTCCTACTTTTATTCCGTTTTTTTTCTACACCTATACTCCTACTCCGACTCCTGTTCCGACTCCTACTCCTACCCCTACCCCCTTTCCCCCTCCTCCTCCTAGTCGTGCTCCTGCTCCTGTCCTGCTTCCGCTCCTGTTCCTGCTCCTGCTGCTCCTTGTCCTCCGCCTACTCCTACACCTACTCTTGCTCCTACCCCTACCCCTGCCCCTGGCCCTGCCCCTACCCCTACCCCTACTCCTACTCCTAGCCCTAGTCCTAGTCCTAGTCCTACTCCTATTCCTACTCCTACTCCTACTACTCCTACTCCTACTCCTACTCCTACTCCTACTCCTACTCCTGCTCCTACTACTACTCCTACTACTCCCCTCCTCCTCCTACAGCTGCGCCTGCTCTTACTCTTATTCTTAGTCGTACCCCTACTCCAACTCCAACTCCTCCTCTACCCTTCCTACGCCAACTGCTCCTACTCTCCTCCCCCTTGCTCGTGTTGCTCCTGCTCCGACTCCTATTTCTGTCAATGCGCCTGTTTTTTTCTTACGTCCATTCGGTCGCCCAGAACTACTCCTACGGCTTTTTACTTCCGCCTCTGCTGTTACGCCTCATCTTATGCCTAGTGGCCTACTGCTGCTCCTACTCCTACCACCACTAACGCGCGACGACTACTAGTAGTACCTTCATGTACTTTCACTGATATCACCACCGCCACCACGACCACTACTGCTAGTGTTGGTGCTACTTCTCCTGCTACTGCTACTACTACCACTACGACCACTACTATCACTACTATCACTACTACTATTACTACTACTACTATCACTACTACGATCACTACTATTACGACTACTACTACGCCTACTACTACTATCACTAATAGTGCTACTACTACTACTACTACTACTACTACTACTACTACGACTATTACGACCAGGACTAGGACTACGGCTACGACTGCGACTACGACGACGACGACGATTATTATTGTTATTATTTATATTATTATTATTATTAGTATTATTACTATTACTATTACTATGACTATGACTATTACTATTACTATTACTATTATTATTACTATTACTATTACTATTACTATTACTATTACTATTACTATTACTATTACTATTACTATTACTATTACTATTACTATTACTATTACTATTACTATTACTATTACTATTACTAATACTAATACTATTACTATTACTATTACTATTACTATTACTATTACTATTACTATTACTATTACTATTACTATTACTATTACTATTACTATTACTATTACTATTACTATTACTATTACTATTACTATTACTATTACTATTATTTAATATTATTACTGTGACTATCACTATTACTATTACTATTACTATTACTATTACTATTACTATTACTATTACTATTACTATTATTATTACTATTACTATTTGCATTATTTTGACGACGACGACTACTACTACGACGACGACTGCTAGTACTACTACTACTACTACTGGTACTATTGCTGCGACGACGACGACGATTACTATTCTTACTACGATTACTATTACTTCTACTACTACTACTACTACTACTACTACTACTACCACCATTACCATTACAAATGCAGGTGCTATTCTTGCTGCTGCTGCTGCTGCTGCTGCGGCTACTAGTATTAGTGCTACTATTATCTCTGGTACTACTACTACTACTACTACTACTACTACTTCTACTACCACTACCATTACTACTACTACTACTACTATTATTGTTAGTACTACTACTATTACTACTACTACTACTACTACTACTACTACTACTATTACTACTACTACTAGTACTACTACTATTACTAGTACTACTATTACTACTACTACTACTACTACTACTACTACTACTACTACTACTACTACTACTACTACTATTAGTACTACTACTACTACTACTACTACTACTACTACTACTACTACTACTACTGCTATTACTACTGGTACTACTACTACTACTACTCCTACAACGACGACGACGACTACTACGATTACGACGACGACTAGTACTACGATTATTACTAGTACTACTACTACTACTACTACTACTACTACCACTACTGCCACTACCAGTACCACTACTACTACTACTACCAACACTACTACTACTACTACTACTACTATTACTATTACTACTACTACTACTACTACTACTACTACTACTACTACTACTACTATTACTACTACTACTACTATTACTACTACTACTACTATTACTACTACTACTACTACTACTACTACTACGACCAATACCACTAGTACATACGACTACTATTGGTACTACTGCAACCGTTACCCGGTACCTCTACAAGTACTAGATAGGCAACAGTAGGCCATCAAACTCTAGCTCGACCGGACACGTTCTGCTGTCGCAAAAAGGTGCGGGAAACAAAAACAAACAAAACTTCTACTACTGCAGCTGCTACCACTACCCCTCCTCCTCCTCCTCCTGCTCCTGCTCCTGCTCCTGCTCCTGCTCCTGCTCCTGCTGCTGCTGCTGCTGCTGCTAGCACTACTGCGACTGCTACTATTACTATTACTACTACTACTACTACTACTACTGCTGCTATTACTACTACTACTACTACCACTACTACTACTCCTACTACTACTACTACTACTACTACTACTACTACTACTACTACTACTATTACTTTTACTACTACTACTACTACTACTACTACCACTACCATTATTGATATTACTAGTAGTATTAGTACTACCACTACTACTGCTCTCACCGTTCGTGCACCGGGACCGCGGTCACCGGCGGGAAAGATGTGCGAGGGAAAAACATCCACGCTATGCTGCCGCCCCGTACTCCTTTAGAGCCGAGAGCACATGACCCACCCCGGTCATCACGCAAGTAGTTGTAACGGTTGTTTTGTGGTGGACGGTTTCTTTGCGCCCGCTACATGTCGTCTGCTTGCTTGAGAACCAGTCGCCTCAACGTGCACAAATTATCGCAATCGCGTGCTGTTGCCGGCCCTGCCGCCGAGCTCTCGAGCCGTGCTCCGCTCACAAGCCGGACCGCACCCAGGGGCGGTTTTTGCTAGGCGTAGCCAGGCGGTGTGAAAGGATACTGCCATTGGCATCCCGGACAGCTGGCAGCTGGAAAAAGGTGTGTAACAACAAAAACCAATCGGCAAAACATTTTTATATTTTTTTAAGCACTCTTTGTGCGACTAGTACGAGCGCGGTCCCTGTGCACCTGCAGTCCACGTGGCGGCGTGAGCCTAGGTCCGCAGCGGGAGCCGGCTGAGGGCATGGGCGTGCAGCCAACGTTCGTCCTGCAGGACCTCATGCACAGCAGGCTCGCCGGCAGCAGAAGTGACGGTGTCGAGAGAGAGCTCCAGCAAGGAGCGGGCGAGGGCCCTCTGCGCTGCGACGGCGATGATGCTGCTCCAGCGAGACACACAGGCCGCACGCAGAGCCGACCGAACGGCAGCGTGCGCACGTCCAGCTCGCGCTCGTGCGAGGAGCCTGAGGAAAGTCGCGGGCTCGGGGCCCCAGCGGCCGCCAACTTCGACAGCGAACACCACGAGGTGGCAGCGCTGCGAGCGCGCAAGCTCGGGGTACGTGTCGCGTCGCTTACGCCTCGTGGCATCGTTTACGCCTTACCGCGAAAGCCGTGGCTGGGTGTTGGACAGGGACGCCTCAGGCAAGCAGGCATCGGCAAGGAGCTCATGCCAAACTGACAGGAAATAGAAATTCGAAAATCGCAAAAGATACCGGTCCGGTGCATACTTGCGGGGCCACGGCAGCGACACGCCTCGCGACAGGCGCAATAGCGATGCGGACTCGGGCAAGCAAACAGGGAACGTGGCACTTTCGACATCCCAACCACCCGCAACTCCCAGTGACATAAGTGGCGGTCGATATGAGTCTACAAGAGTGGTAAATTCGTCGCGCTGATGAAATTATGGCGGTATCAGCCTTCGTCGTCATAGTGGCAGTCGTCGTAGCTGATACGGGTCGCAGTAGCAGCAGTAGCGGTAGCGGTAGACGTAACCGCAGTGGTTGCCGTAGCGGCAGCTGCAACTGTATAGCTGCCTTTTACATACTTTCAGTAGCACGAATTGGACACGAAGCCAACACAAGTAGTATGGTACTGCTGGCGAACCCCCTGCTGTGCATGAGGTTTTGGCCGACGCACGCTGGCTCGTGGCGCCATAGCCTTGTCGCTTGCCGGCCCGGCTTTCCTGTGCAGTGCGTTCCCCCCGGACCGCGGTACGGAGGCAAACAAAATTCTTGTTTGCTTTTACCACCTAGTTACGAGAAGTCAAAGCGGTCCTGGCGCATAGGGCTGCAGACTTCTGCGGTGGTTCGCTTCGCATTTGCCGCATTCCGGCGCAGCGAACGGATGGAGAATCTGCATAATCTCCTTTCCCCAGTGAGTTTATTCTCGCCGAGCCATCGGCTCCGTCCCGTGTGGCCAGCCGCATGCCTCCATCTGCCCTTCTGCAGCTCTGGAGGCTGGCCCCCGAGTTGGGCGACCACAGCACACGGAGCGTGAGAAGCACAGCAAGGTGTATGGTGTAAAAAAACCCAGCAACCGTTTCGCGGCATATGCACTGCCAATGGTTGCAGAGTGTTTCTTTTTTTTTTTTTCTCACACACCTTTTTCCATCTGCCTGCTGTCCGGGATGCCAATGGCAGTACACCGCCTGGCTACGCCTAGCAAAAACCTACGGCCGGAGATGCCGGAGCGGCAGACGACTCACCCCGGCGCCTTCGGCAAGGTCCAGCACCCCCAGGCTGGGCCCCGCAAACGGTCCCGCTTGTGGCAGGGCCGGCCACGCGCGACCGAGGGCCGTGCCCGCTACGGCTTGTTGGACTGCGATGGATACGATGCCTTGCCATCGCTTCGACCAGCCTCCGGCAGCAGGGGCGCGGACAGCAGGCGGTGCTCGTTGCGCACGGAGGCGGAGGAGATCGCGCAGGAAGCGGAGAGCCTGCGCATTCCATCGCCCTCCGACCTCGGTCCCCAGCACGACCAAGTGTCGGGGCCCGCCGCGCGTAAGCTCGGGGTAGGCTGCCTGCTTGCGGCCCTCTGCGACACGCAGCACTGCACCGTCCGTTGCGTCCGCACGGCTGCGGGTGTCCAGTGCGGGTGAGTGGTGACACGAGTGTCGCGTCACAGCAGAGCGCTCCCCCGTTGGACGTGGCCCCATATACACGACCATATCGAGGCGGCGGCGGTCGTCAGATCGCACGCCTGGGGCCGTTGTGTGCATGGGCGAGCCACTGCTGTGGCACGACCTGGCCTTCCGCGCCTACTGCTTCTCTCGCCACGCGCAGCCAAGCGCGTTCGACCACTTTGGCCCGCCTAGCCAGCAACCCTGTCCGTGGACAGGCGAGCACGTGGTCTCCCAATGCATCGACGGTTTGACCACACCCTGGATTGGGGCCGCACCGGTGTGGGCTCAAGGGCAGGGGTAGTCGCAAGCGACGGCGCAGCGCCAGATGCATGGCCTGTGGAGTCAAGGTTGTGCTTGGCTCGCTGGGTATGGCGGCAAGCCATGCCCCTGCGTGCGGTCCTGCTTGTGAGCGGAGCATGGCTCGAGAGCTCGGCGGCAGGGCCGGCAACAGCACGCGATTGCGATAATTTTGGTTGCGAGTCCGCATCGCGTGAAATTGCCAGCCATGTGGCCAGTCACCAGGGCCTGCATCCGTCGGGCGGGCGGGCCGCTCGCCTTCCAAGATGGCTCGCCAAGAGGGGCAATCGTTCCACCCCTCGTCTTGTAGGGTCCTGCGGGCGTCGTCCGCTTCGTGGAAACACGGGGCAGCGTCATCTCCTCGCTCCAACTAGCGGTTGGCGCAGTCCGGGAGTCCCGTGTGGATGACGGGGAATGCATCGGCCCATGCTGCCCAGTAAGAAGCGGGAGCAGTCCGCGTGGCCGACTGCAAGCCGAGGCCACCGAGTGCGGCAGGGAGTGTCGCAAGTTCGCAGGCCTGTTCTGCTTCCAGTTCGGGAACCTCACCCAGACATGCCTGCAACGTCTGCCAGATTGCCTCGTTGTGGGCCGTGGCGTATGCGGCTGACATGGATGGGAGCATGGTGCGGATGGCGTGGTTTGCCCGCGGCGCCGCACACATGTGCAGGAGCAACCATGCGCATTGGAGGTCCGGCAGCTGCGGCAAGTGGTCCAGCAGCTGTTGCTCGGTGCGCATGCGTTCGTCGACCCACGCGTGGATGAAGTCCGGATGGCCAATTTGTGAACCCAAAACGACCACTCCTCGCTCAGCAGGCGGCTTATCGCCCCGCCAAACATCGTCACCGAGCGCAGCGATGCCTGGGGGAGGCGGTCCTGGCACGGAGGCGATGGCGCGGGTCTTGCCCAGATTGGACGATATGCCGCAGTGCGTGGCCACCGCCGCTACGGTCGTGTCCAGCGCATTGCTGGCACGGCCTGGGGTGGTCACGACGTACAAGTCATCCAAAAACGCAACGAGGCTGTCGTCACGGTGCAAAGCTTCGGCTGCGCGGACGAGCGCATCGTGCTGTCCAAGCGCAAACAATGCCGGGGCTAATGCATCATGTTCCAAACCTTCGGCCTCCCGGATGTCGAGGCAACGTCCCTGTTCGTCCCACCAGCAGTATGTGGACGGCTGGCCATAGAACAACCTGACGAAGGGGAGCAGATTTGGGGCCACCTGGTGCAGCTTCGTGAGGAAGGCTGCGCGGGACATACAGTCGTATGCGCTGCGGCCGTCGAGGGACACTACAACCGTGTCGGGTCGCATGGCCAGAGCCGCGCGGATGTGAGCCGCCAAGGCGTCCGTGCCGGCTCTCGCTTGCAGCGCGAATTGGTGAGGACGCGTGGCTCGGTCGAACGTGTGCGACCACACTTTCGCGATCGTACGGGAGACGAGGCGCCGGAACACGTCGCCCGTTGCAATGCCCCGAACCCCGCCATCCGGTTTGCGGAGAGCCGTGACGCGTGCCATAGCCAGACCTCGCGATACGGTTTCGGGAATGCGGGCTTCGGCAAGGAGTTCCATGGCCGGCACGTCATGGATGAGGACCTTTAGGTGCTCCGCTCGCATACCGGAAAGCCCTGGTGCTCCGCCCCTGCGCGTCTCGCGCAAAGCCAAAGCCAAGGCTCGGACACTGAGCTTGGGAAGCTGGGCCGGTTGGAATTCGAGCAGCGCCTGCGGGATCGCGGTGCGAGGCTCTGGCGGGCGGCGAACGGGGTCGGTCAGTGCGGCCCACGTAGCATCGTTGCCCGGTGCTATATCGGCCGCGGTCAACACTTGGCGTGCCCGCGAAAGCTCGCCTTTGCGAACTTTGGCGCAGGCCAGTTCGCGCTGGCGCTCGGCGCTCGGCCATGTCCTGCATGAGGCGGAGCGGCGGCTTGTTGTCGGCTGGGAGCAGCATTTTGCCGAGCCGAGTGGAGCAAGGACTGCCATGCCGCGCGCTGGAACGCCTCGGCTCGGCCTAACAGCTCCGTCCGTCCCTGTGCGCCGCATTGCTGGGGGCGGGCGAGTAGCATCCGCGGTGCTAGCAGAAAGAACTTCCACGCTCGGGACTGGGTTGCTTCGTCGCGCGAGTCATGCTCGGGCTCGGCGTGGAGCCGGGCTAAGGCATGCAGCAGTGCTCCCCGCAATGCGGAGCGCATGAAAGGCGGCACGTCTTGCATGTAGCTTGGGCACGGGGTTGCGCAACTCGAATTCCAAATCGACCGCGTCCAAGGCGCGCCACGCGTCCTCCAACGCGGCGGATGCCGGGGCAGGGCAAGTGGGCACGCGATCGTGGATGTCTGCGGTGCTGTCGGCGGGGCTTGTGCGCGTTCGCCTAGCTCGCCGTCGACGGCGGGCACAGCGCTGGCTGCGGTGCGACAAAGTGTCAGCATCGAATGCAACGCGAGCCTCTGCCGCCAGCGTCTGCGCGGAGGAAGCCGTTGTGTGGCCGCCGTACAACACTTTCGTGTGTCATGCCATCTTGCTCCGGCCTTCCCTGCCACCTCCCCCCTAAAAACATGGCGGTTTCAGCTTAGCAAGCAAACGTAAAGCAAACTCCGCTACATCGGGCTACTCATGAGGCTTTGGCCAGCCCTGGCACATCAACTGCCATGGTAGCGAACCACGCAGTAGCCTTCGGACTACAACAGTTGCCGTCCCCCATTGCTGCAACACCTCAGGCTGATACAACTCCAGCACAAAAAATACTTTCAAGATTATGATTATTCAAACTCACATGCAGCGTCTTGGGCTTCGGCGCATGCGGGTGTGATGGAAAACGGTTTTCTGTTGATTTCGCGCGAAACTTCCTGTGTCGGGGACTGGGGTGTGTAGGCCGGGTCGGGCACCTTGTGCATTCAAAGTGCTGCTGCTGTCCCAAGCCGGCATCACAGACGGGCCGGCGAATCCGGCCAAGGAGCAAGAGCTGCCTCACCGTTTCCGGGTGTGATGCCACTCCACAGATTAGTCTTGCCGCTGCCGTTGCCGTTGCTGCTGTTGTTTCGTACCTATCCTCAACATCACCATCACCATCCTCCCTACTATAAGCACCAAAGGCCGGCAACACAATCAAGCACGGGACGAGCACGATCTAGTGCAGGCGATGGGCCGCCTGCTATTGAAGCACGACGACCAGCTCCGAATGCTCGAAGCAAACCGGTTTTGGGAAGGCCGTGGAGGGTTGGCGACAGCAATTGAAATCCGACCTACGAAGTTGACGGAATCGTTGCGGACGTTTGCGGACAACGCTGTTCACGTGCATGCTGCCCGAATTAAAAAATGGTCTCCGCAAAGCGGTATCGGCTCCAGAACTCCTAACATGAGGCCAAGCACTGTCAGAATCAAGCTTGAGTGTAGCAGAAGTAAACCGTACAGACATCAAAGGTTGAGATTGTGAGCGAGGTGGCGGCACTGACACAACCGCAGGTGCAGGGGCGGTGACACATTGTTGGATTTGGTGGCCAATTGTATTTATGGTGCAGTCCCGTCTTTGTTCACGATTGAACATGCTGGTATTTTGTTTTGTGAGTTGTCACACTTGTCCTTACACTACCACCAGCTCGCACAATTTGCTTCCTGGAATTATGGGCGATATGGCTGCCCATTGTGTCATTGAGCTTTGTCTTGCGGTGCAGACATGATCACGCATGATTTAGCGTCAATGCAATCACAGCTATCACGGCAAGAACAACGAACAGCTTTACGATTGAATTCTGAACAGCTGAATTAATTTAGCGATGCCACGTGACAACCGTAGAACAGCTTTGTACGGTTCCAACTTGTATTTTATACTGGGGAAATGCTGGGGCAACTGGTCCGCTCGTCCTGTGAACCAAGGTCCTGCAAAGCCTTGCTTGAAGTGCGGCCCTTGTTTTGCATTGTTTTGCCATGTTTTGCCGAAATCGCTGCAGTTAATTAGACGATTTGGAAGTGCAGGGCTACATGGGCTGTTGGCATTCTGCCGTTAAATTTGCCGATGTGCCGCCCTGGCAAACGTGACTCTGGAAGCGTTCCGGGGCCAAGAAGGGGTGTAGACAAGACGCATCAAGACGCCATGGTGTGGGCATGAAAGTTCGCCACTTGCGCATGATGCCAGGACGTCTACTGGCCGTGCAGTTCCTCCTTCAGCTGCAGATTGGGCTAGCGCAAGATACTGGCTTCACCGTGGCTTACACCAATCATGCCAGCAGGCTAAGAGCAGACCTTCTTCGCGATTATGACAGCGTGGTCCCACCTCGCAGCGAGCGAGATGTGGATTATAGTAAGGCTGGGACCGATGTGGCTTTAGAGATTCGCATCTTCAAGGTTCAAGGGGTGGATGCATCCTTGGGGCAAATGCGCCTCAAAGTCTGGGTCAGGATGTCTTGGACTGACACCAGGCTTTCCTGGGATCCGGCTGCTTATGGCAACATCACCACGACACACTTCCGCACACAGCATGCCTCCAATGCGGAGAACACGGAGATTTGGCTACCAGATGTGCAGCTTTACAATGCTAACGTCGGTAACGAGTTCTCCTTGGACTCCGCTTTGGCATCGGTGACTTCCGATGGTTTCGTGTTTTGGAGTCGTCCCGGTCTTCTGGACACCCTCTGCAAGTTTTCCGGTTTGGTAGCCTTCCCCTTTGACGAGCTTTCCTGTGCGATGGAGTGGGGAGGTTGGACCTATTCGGGTGGCTTCCAAGGCATCCGCTTGAACGGCAAGGGCTACTCCGCATCAACTTCGGAAGACACTGCAGGGTCTTCTTACCAGGAGTACAGTATCGTGGAGATTGATGTGGAAGCAAAGACCAACTTTTATGAAGCATACCCAAGTGAGCCCTGGACAGTCCTCAAATTTACGGTGAGACTGGGGCGAGCTTCGTTTTATTACTCTCTGCTCATCGTGTTCCCCACGGTGCTCATCACCTACCTCTCCTTCGGCGTGTTTTTCATGTCCCACGAGGCATTCTGTGGAATGGTTCCATAGATTAAATCAGCTTTAGGCCCGAAGATGTCACAAACGAACCCGGAGCGTCGTGAGCTTGTGTGTTGGCTCAATTTCACATACATGAGTGAGCATACGGTTTAGGATTTAGTTGATGGTTTGAGGGTTTAATCAAAGGCCCGAGCCGTGTCACTTTTTTTACTCCAGACCCGGGTTCGATGTTAATGGGAACTTTGTCAAGCTCCGAGGGGAGCCTATCAGGAAGAGCCATGACAAGCAAAGAGACTTCGTAGCAGAAAGCTGGTCGATGTTGAGAACAGTATGCCTTGCGGTAGAAAACTTAAAGTTCATGATGATACGAACACGTAGTTAACTCACGTAGATACAGACGTACATACTGTTGTACACGTGCCTGAAGCTGTCTGCCGACGCTCACATCATCCCCAGCACCCCAGTTCCCTGTGTAAATTGCACCCCGTCCAACATCTTGAGGAAACTCTAAGCAAGGACGCCTTACTGCCATCTGTTGTCACGAAATTCATTTCGACACTCTGAGTCAAGCTTCACGCTTAGAAGCGGATCCCCAGGCCCTGCCACCCCAAGGCTTCAACAGAAGTTTTAGCTAAATCGTCCAACCCTTCGCTTGAGGCCTGAGGGTTCGTTATGTAGGGTTCGGTTCCACGTTTACGGATTCGGAGTTATGGTTTAGTGTGGGGTTTCTCCAAAATCCAAAAGTCGTAGCGTTGAAGGTGGGAGAGCGCTTGTCCTTCGGCATCACACTGCTTCTTGTTATCGAGGCAGGGGGCAGGGGATTAATGAGATTTGCAAGGAGCAAGACTACGGAAGCATACAGTGCCCAATGCACGTGTGTATGGAGTTGTGTTAAGGGAGAGCTTACGATACTCGGAGTTTGGGTGTAGGCTTTCCGCAGCTGAGCGTCGGCTTCGCTTTGGAACGGAGAGCTTTCTAGTGCTTACATCGGTTGTGCAGTCATCCCGAGGCTTGGACGAGCAGCTTGTGGACTTTGTGCTTGTTTAGGGTCCAGGGTTTAGGGTCAGGAGGTATCTGAGAGAAGGCACACACTCGCACTCACGCACACACGCACACAGAAGCACCTATGTCAACGTCGCGGCTTACATTCACTCCACATGTTCATTTGTGTGCTTATTTGTATCGTCATGTAACATGTAGGTAGGCACCGTATCCGTTTGCGCGTCTCTGTGTGTGTTTGTGTGAACAGATCCAAGTATACATGCACAACATCGAAGCTGCCTGTTAGATCTCGTAGTACTTAAGCTGAGCTGAGGTCATGAAGACAACGGGAGCTTCCTTCGTCCCTGTTTGTGGCGAACTCCTCTGGATCGACCTTTTCATGCTCGTGAATACGGTCTTTTGTTGCGCATCCCTCGTGGAAACCATGGCGGTGCTCTTCTTTGCGTGTCTCGATGGCAAATGAGCAAATGGAGCTTGCATCTAGTGTAACATTCGTAGTAGTAGTGGTGGTAGTAGTAGTCGTAGTAGTAGTGGTAGTAGTAGTAGTAGTAGTAGTAGTAGTAGGCGATGGTCAAAACATGTCGAAACCTCGCGTCGTAGTGGAATGCCAACCCCCACAGCCTAGGACCCTGCAGCCCCCAACCCGCGGCCCTCAAAAGCCTCAAAACCACAAGACGTCTGCCTTTGGACGTGCCCAAGCCAGAGGTCAAACCCAAGCGGAAGAAATGATTACATAGCATAGCATAGTTTAAGTTTAGACACACATCTGATGGTGTTCCACTGTTTATTAACGTAAAAAGATTCACAAGGTTCCATGTCGATCAGCACATCCTCCCCAACTGGCTTGCATGGGCTGCACCATGGTGCCTCTGCCGGCAGCAGCCGTCCCATGGGCTGCATTGCGGCGTCCTCTTTTCGGCCTTAGAGCTTTTGAGGTTCAGGGCTCCGAAGGAACAACCTTCAAATATTGAGGGTAGGCCATATACCGCCATAAAGCCCTGCATGCCAGCCTTATCAATGCAGTCGAAACTGCGATTTATCATGAGAACTCGAAAAGCCCTTACCGGGAAGCTCATGTCACTCTATGAAGCCCTTGATAGCAAAGCTATCAATGCCGTACAAACTGTGCTTTTAGGCAGAAACCGCAAAAGAGCGTGTAAATTGCGTTGTCTGGAAGGTCCCTATACAGCCCTTATCGCCATCTTTTTAAGATCAGCATACACTCCGGCGGTTTTTCTTTCCAGGAATTTCATGGTGGAGTCGAACGCCGGCCGGATCTTCCGGCAGTTGAACCGGGACAGGCTGGAGCCCTTGGGTGTTTCGGTTTAGGCAAAAGGGCTTTAGGGATTTTTGTCAAAAAAACGGTCTGAGCTTGTTTGCCGAGTTTAAAGGCCTGCAGGGTTTAGGGATGCCGAGGGTTAAGGGTCCAGGGATGTCTAGGGCTTAGGCGTCTACATGGTCTCTTGCTTCTAGGCTTCAACTGTAGGTTTTGGGGCTGGGCCTGGGGCTTCAGGCTTTTCGAGCCTTTTTAGGGCTCCTTTAACAATTGAAGGGTTCCTGTAAGATGTTTATGGTATTCTATAGTGGAACTTGAGGGCCTTGCGGATTTTTAGGTATTTGGGTCCAGGGACCTCTCACTTAGGATTTCCGCTGAATCCAGGCCTGGAAGAGTTCAGTGTAAGCAAACCCGAGATCCTAGGTGACCGTGCCCCGACTCCCGATCTGAAGCCCAAAAAAGCGTGCGAACAATCTTCAAGCAATGCCCAAAGCAACGCTATGACAAGCCCTGCTTCTGCTGTGCGAAAATTCCCAGGTCGGCAAGGCTGCAGGCCACTGGACACAGCAGAGTTCTGCTGTTTGGGTGTCAAGGGCTCTATAGTGGTTTTACAAGGGCTGTATTCATTTCTACTAGAAAGCATTTTGGGTTTGAGGCTTGAGGGTATGTAGTTAAGGTTCTGGTTTTTGTTCCTGTTTCTTGCAAGCTTTCGCCAAAGGGTCACCGAAAGCAAGCCAAGGCAAGCACGGCAAACAAAATGCAGCAAGGACAAATCCCAAAATAGGGGACCCTAATATGGTACCTTATAAATAGTACAAACCTTATTATAAGGACCCCCAAATGAGGTACCTCTATTTTCGGAAATTCCCATCTTGACAAATCCCGAAACCCAAAGACCATTCTGTTAACCCCGCCTGGCGACTCGTTCAGCAACGCAGGAGTCAACAAAAGCAATGGACCTAAACCCCAACCTGGACCCTAAAAGCATGTAGAATAATAGCTCTTTATGGGTTTTGGGCCATTATTCTACCTACTTTGGGGGGTGACAAAAAACTTTGGGGGGTCTAGGAAGCCCTTACACCCTGCTCCTTGGCTTCGTTGTTGTATCTGCAACAGTCCCGCATGGTCTCACCCAGCCGACTTTCAGACACATGGCCCACCTGCATCAATATAGTATAATATAGCGGCCCTAATAATTACCTATACTATTTTGGGGGTTCCTCATTACAGTATAATGGGCCCCAAAACCCTATTCTAATTGCTTGAATGAAGGCCCCTGCATTATCCGAGTTGCGAGCGGCGAAATCTCAAAGCCGGAACCCTGCACCCTGGAGCCTCCATTCTTAGCCCGGTTTAGGGCTTAGGTATAGGAAAAATCAAGAAGCCATGAAATCCCCGAAATCCTCCGCTTTACAGAGACCCTTGTCCAAGGCAAAAGGCTTTAAACCCTGGAACCTACAGCTTCATGCAGAAGCTTGAAGGACTGCCCATACTCTTCCTTCGGGTTCCTCACTATAACTATCCCAAACCATAGTCTACTTGCTAACGCCCCAACTCTGAGCCCTAAACCCCAAAACCCTAGGCCCTAAACCCTACACCTTTGCTACACTCTGAAAAGGCCCGCCAACCCGTGAACCCTTGAACCCCCATAAACCCTAAACCCTTGTAAACCCTAAACCCCTAAACCCTGAACCCCTTCAACCCTAAACCGTAAACGCCTGAAGCCCCTAAACCCTAAACCCCTGAAACTAAACCACTGCACACAAAAAAACCGTAAACCCTAAACCTCTGCTAGCCGAGGCAAAGTCCACGAAAAATCTCCAAAAGGGACGGCGGATCGAAGAGCTCTCCGAGGCGAAACTGACCGAGACGGACACGGAAAGGCTCATCTTCTTCGAGATCCTCAGCGGTTTAGGGTTTAGGCTTTAGTTTAGGTTGCTTAGGATTTGGTTTAGGTGGTTTAGGCTTTAGTCTAGCGGGTGTAGGGTTTAGTTTAGCTGGTGTAGGGGTTAGTTTAGGTTGTTTTTTGGTTGATATCCTCAGACCCGGGCTGTCAGCGTGGATCCGCACTGTTGGCTTTTTTCCTTGGGTTTTATGCGGTTTGTGAGGCTTTTAATGTGGTGGGCCTTACGGCTTCTATGAAGGGCTTCTGAACCGAAGGGTTCTGTAAGGTGAATCGGTTTTAGGTATCAAACTTTTTTAACGGTTTTAATGCATGAAAGTGCCCATTGGGCTCTTTCCGTATATACTTGGAAGCAAGATGCTGAGACGCAAGACCCTATTGTCCCCTGTAATTACCCGAGCAAGTTTACGTATACTAATTTCGCTATGCTATGCTTATGCTTTCCCAACGCCGCAAGACCCTGGCTGAATCATTCACGCCCCTTACATGATGAACCTTTGGTACTGCCTCCTATATGTAATATTTGGATAAACCTTTTCGAAAACGTAATGATATAAAGCCAGCAGTACCCAAACCCTGAACCCTAAACCCTAAGCCCAAGATCAAGCCGCTAAAAGTTGAGGAATCTCTTCTACCTCCTAGACTCCGACTCCAATGGCTTGATTACCACTGAGGATGCCGCCTGCATGTGCCTTCGGCGCCACAGACCTGGGGTCTACCCATGCGCCCCAAAGTAGTTCGTTTTTGGGATTACTTCATCGAATTCTATATATGAACTCCAAAAAGAAGCTACTTTGGGGCCTATGGGTCTAGCGGGTGATTCCAGACGTCTGTGGGCCATCTAAGCGAGAGGTACGCCCAGGGAACGCGTGTGTTTTTGGTTCGTGCAGTTGGGGCGTCTTTGCTGTTGTGCTCTGCAGCTCTGCGCCAAAAGCGAAAAAAGCGTTTTCACCGCACGCCAAGATGCTACATAGCGCTGCCTACAGTGTTAGAAATTAAGCCTTGCGCCGTTTGGCGCTTCCCTTGTCAACTTTGTAATAACAGTTCTAACTTCTAACCCGCAACAGGACTGTGCACCGATTGATATCAGGGAAATCCGCACAATACAAACCAAATTCATGTGGCCGCCGCCGGACACTCATCAGCACAATGCAAGTTGCTTCCACTGTCACTGTATATGCAAGACGCTACAGCTGCAGAGGCAGCCGGCGCTCGAGCAAAATTTCGCGAATATTCAGACAATTTTTGGGACCCCAAACCCACCCTAAACCCTAAACCCGACCCCTGCCAGGTTGAGCTTCGTAAACCTTAGCCTGTCGCGGGGCGTCCTCGAGGACATCCTGCAATCGGCTTGGCAGGAGAAGAACGTCAAGGTTATTCTCCACAGCTCCGACCTTAGCGGCCTGGGGCCTATGATAAAGGCTTCTAAGGTTTCTATACTTGCTTCTTCAAGGGCTTTGTAAGGGGGTTTTCAGGATTCCTGTCGGGTGTCTTTGCAGTTATAGCGAACCCCAAAAAGTTGGAACATGGTTTTAGGATGACTCATACTCGGATTCCCTATACTTTACTTTAAGGGCATGAGGCTACTGATGTTCCAACTTTCTGGCTTCCACTGCAATATCTTACAAGGGCGTGGGCTTTTCCAATGAACCATAATGAACCTTAGGCCCTGAACCCTCAACCTTCAACCCTAAACCAAGTGCCCGAGCCCCTAAGCTCCTATTTAGAGATTCGGGTCCCCGGGCGACCGGAAGGAGAAGAAACTTTTCGACTGCCGCGACTTCCTGGAGATATGTGTCGAGCTGATGTGGAGCACACCTTTCAAGGACCGACAGGTTCTCTTCAGGGGGTCCTTGAAGGGTTGCTATTACCATAAGGGTACGGCAAGGTTCCTGGAAAGGTTCTTTACCTGGGAGGGTTTTTAAGCATTTTAAGCGTTCTATGATATATTGACATTAGCAAGGGTGCCTTAGAGCTCTATGATACAATCACGTTGAAAAGATCCCCTCTTCCTGCCCGGACAGCAACTAAACCCTAAATCCGAGAGTCCTAGACCTAAGTAGGCTTGAGACCCTAAACTCTATATGTGCATATACATGTATATATATATATATATATATATATATTCCTTAAATGAATGAGATGAGACTTGGGATGAAAACCACATAAACCCCACAAAAATTCCCAAAACTCGATAACCCAAGCCCCACAACACTCAACCCCACACCCAGAACCCGAAACCCTAAAAACCTAAACCCTAAACCTCAAACCCCAAACCCTAAACCCTAAACTCCAAAGCCTAAAGCCCTAAGCGCAAGGAGATCAAGCTTGGAGCTGAGAACTACATCAGCTCACAAACCCGGCACACGAAGCGCTGCCACACCTACTGGCTGAAGTGGTCCAGGACCTCTCTCTGTCCAAAGGGGATTAGTGTTTAGGGATGTTCAGGACCACTCAGTTGAGGATCTCATTTATCTGTCTGGTTCTGTCTGGTTCTTTGTGGAAAATGTGGAATGGATCCCTGAAAGTAGCCCCTATATAATCCCCAAGAATAATTAGTCATCAATATCCATCCCCCATTCCCTACTAAGCACCATGGAGTTTTTAAAGGTGGTTTAGGGTTTAGGGTAGTGCGAAGCCGTTTAGGGTGGGCGGGTGTGTCTTGTTTGTAGCGCTGTTTTTTGGGAGATCGGGTGGTTACAGTTGGGGTATGGGGATTTTGGGCTTTTGGGTTTTGGGGTTTTGCTGTTGGGAGTTGGGGTTTATGCTCGCGGAATCAAGAAATCAAAGCCCAGCCAGGACCGTGGACAAGTGGTCGAGATTCTGGCTGCCTTTGTTACTTAGACTTAGGAGCTGCAAAGGCAACCTTTAACTTTTTGAGATGAATAAATCTCTGCCATAACGAAAAGGTTAACCTTTCTTGCGCTGCGTTCAGCTCCGAAGGCTATACACCATAGCACTGGGCTTCCTCTTGAACTTGGAGCTTACAGACTACTACGACGATCAAGCTGGCTCGGAGATGTTTCAGGGCTTTGGGCCGATCAGTATGTCGACCCCGGGCCTGATCCAGGCCCGTAGTCCGGTTTTGTCAAGGGGTTTAGGGGTGTAGGGTTTAGGGATTTAGGGGTTTTAGTGTTTAGGGGTTCCCTTTTCAGTTCAGGGTCCAGGCTTAATGGCGGGGTTTATGGCGGCTGCAAAGGCGGCTTGCAACGGCACCAGCAAACAATTCTGCATACGAGCAATAAGAGTAAGATGCGACAGACAAGCCGACAACTGTATGCACCATCGCTGCATACACATCCCTTCCTCTGAGACCCTGGAACTCCACGCTCTGATCACCAAACCCTCGCACTTTAAAATACCCTAGAGGCCCTGGAAACCTTAAACCCGAAGCCCAAATTAATACGACCAAGACCTTCATTCATAAGCCTTGAACCCTACATGTGACTGCAAACCAAGCCTAAACTCCGAACCCGGAGCTGCCAGGCTTTGATCACCCCCATCATTGGCGTTGTCTCGATCCTCACATGGTTGCAGATGCGTCGGCTCTCAAAGCAGTGGCGGAAGCAGCAGAAAGCCGCCATGAAAGCTAGGGCGACTGGCCCGCAAAAGAGTACAGGGAACTCCAGAAAGTTGGAACATGGTTTCAGGGTAGGATACCCTATAATTTACCATAAAGGGTTTAGGATAACCATATTCCAACTTTCTGGCTTTTACCTTATAGGTTGGGGGTTGGGGTTGAACACGAAAGGCCGCGATGCGAGGATATGGCCTGTCCCCAAGCCCAGTTGCAGAAACAGGGATTCGATCATCCACAACTTAAAGCTTCGGTTTAGCAATACTAACTTAGGACTTCGGGCTTGCGGCTAAGTATGTTGCGAACCGCCAGCAGCATGTCACCAGGACATAGTATATGGATCATCATACAGTAAGACACTATGATGACATGCTAAATTCTACTAGACGGGACTAGACCAGCACAGAACAGACGAGAAATAATATGAACTCTATGGGCCAAGAAGGACGAGAGCAGATACCCAAGGGTTCTTCCGGTTGAACCCTGCAATGCAAGAGTTGATGGCTCCATGTAATGTAACGGCACAAAATATTGTATCGTGTATTGTGTATAGTATAAATTGTATGGTATGGCATCGTATAGTATAGTATATAGTGTAGTGTAGCGTATACAGTGTAGAGTGTATAGTGTATATAGTATATCGTATAATACAGTAATATATATATATATATATTACAAAGTTTATCGTATATAGTATATAATAGTATTTAGTATGACTTTCGTATGTCCGTACATTCACCGAAAAGCCGGCCCCAAAAAAGCATAGCAAGATTCGACCAGCCGTCACTATACACGAAGTTTAGCGTTGAGGATTAAGGGGTTTAGGGCTTAGGAAGTTGTAAACCCTATAGACCCCGAACTTCCAAGCCGCCCAGCGACTGGTTCAGCAATGCAGGAGGGAGAAACAACTCTAAGCCTTAACCCCGATCCCACCTCCCGCTGCCCCTCCACACAAAAATAAACCGCGAAACCCCCAAACCCTTGACAAACCTACGAAAACCAAAACACCCTGCGAGAAAAATTTTAAAAACCACTGAAAACACTACACCCCTATACAAAAAACCCTAAAACCCCTATATACTAAAACACTAAACCCCCCGTAAGCCGCGCAGGCCCCCAAAACCGCCGCCAAGGACCTGGAGCCCGAGGATTCCGGCCGGGCGAAGCCGCGATGGACGCTTTTGCTGGGGACCTAGGGTTCTTTTAGGGTTTAGGGGTTTGGGGTTTAGTGCGGTGTGCTTGGGGATCCTGGCCGGGCGAGCACTAATCAAGCCTGTGAAAAAGGGTTCTTTGAAAGTGTTTTGCGGGGTTTTGCTAGGACTTTTCGGGTTTTTTGCGCGGTTTTGTGGGGCTTCTCGAGGTTTTTGCAGGGTGCTGAAAGGGCTTTTGTAGATCAGTTTGGGTTTGTCAGGATTGGGTTCGCTTTGCACAAATCCGCTCACGCAATCATTAGGCGCAGGGATGTGACTTTGATGGCACATGCTGCATGTCCGGCAAGGTCTTGAGGTTGTTGTCGTTCTATATGTCTGGCGATGATGAAATGAGTACCGGGATGCCGGTACTATGGGCAGTACCATGTCAAAGTAATCAAATTCTTCCACCTTGATTCGTGCCGCTATCACAAGAGTTGCTATTTCCTCGGCGACGACGACGACAACGATGGCTACTGCTACTTATGCTGCCAGCGTGACTGCAATAACACAACTAGTATTCCTCCTACTGCTGTTGTCGTCTCCGTAGTTATTGCTTTCATCAGTCCCTGTATCGCTCCATGCCTTTGAAACCCGGAATGCAACTTTGCCGCTGCGTAGCCCCAGCGCAAGTCCACTTACCTTGGCGCCTTTTCCTGGGCCGACAAACAGGTCTGAGGACGGCGACGTCTATGGTGCGTCCATGGGTGAGGCACATTGACTTTTGCAGCGATAGGCTTCAATCGTGAACCTCTCAGCCCTAAACATCCAAATTACTCAGCACTCTGAACCACTGGTAAAGCCCTCAAGCCAAAATCCTAAACATCGTAAAACCTTAAACCCGAAACCAGGACCCAAATTATACAGAAACCCCAAAACCTAAATTCTATAATAAATGAACGAACACTGTACCAAGTCGAACCGAAACCGAGCACCTTAAACCTTATGTCGATTTCGCAGTTTCGAAAATAGGGGAACCTCATGTGGAAGCCCAGATAGTAGGATCCTTCTTACAAGGATCCCCTAGCCCCCCAAAGTGTTGCTCTCTCATGCCTCGAAATTCTGAGTTTTTGAGGTTTGGTGTTGCCAAAGGGGTTTACGGGCAATCCCATGCCTTGAAGGCAAGTGCTTAGCTGGGCGTTCCTCATGTCATCATGTTTCTTATAATTGCGTAGGCTCAAGTCCAAGGACTTCTTGGCACAGTCTTCAAATTATGTACTCTGTGAGTATTCTGTGTAGAAAATGGGTTTTCACAATGTTGTCTGTGAGGGTTCTCTACCCGTTTAAAGAAGGGTTCGATAGGTGTGGGGGTTGGGGTTTTTCGGGCCTGAGATTTGGGGTTATAAGAGAGAATTGATTCTGTTTAAAGCACATGTTACAAAGATCCCATCAGTGCGATGCATTCTGAAAGTAAAGCTCGGTTGAGAGCAAGACTTCAAGAACTTTGGGCCTAAACCAAAGCCCTGTCAGGCCAAACCCAAAAGCCTCAGTCAAGCATCCCTTAGCAAGTTCTCGCACCTCTAGATAAAGCTGACAGCCTAAACTCTAAACCCCATTAGATCGTCCCACAGACCTCGGGCCACATGCCTCGCCTGGATTGTCCGAGTGTGAGAACCGAAACACGCCGAAACCCTACATAAACCCCTGAACCCAGCAAACCCCTAAGCTGAACCGCAAGACGAGCATCCTGTCGAAGGTATACTCGGAACGTGTCCTTGATGAGCGCATTGAGGACCTCAGGGAGTGTCCGAAAATAAGGGACCTCATCTAGTACCTTAATTAGCCGGATCCTCATTATAGGGACCCCAAAATAAGTTGCCCGTTGTAGATCCCTTACCACCAAAATAAGGTACCCCTCATTTTGGATCAGGAGGAGGACTTCCAAGATGTCCCCATCTCACCGCGCCCCGTCAAGGCGAACTGGTGAACGCCACCTCACGCTGCAAATGGGAGTTCCCATGAGGGTCTAGGGACTACCTTGAGTGATTCATGGTACCATCAGACAGTTGTTTCGAGGGCCATACTTGGTGTATATCGGTTGATGTAGGTAGGGTCGTCATGTATGCCAAAATAGTTTGGGTGATCCTTAGTATGGTTCGTAGTGTCCTAGTGCTAGCAGCAGCAACCGCAAGAGCAAACCTGGCAGCAACACATGACATAGTTTTTGCCAGTCATGATGGCATAATATATGGGCCTTAGTTATGATAATAGGATCTTTGGGCATGATCCAGCATTACTGCGATAAGGAGGCTTAGGGAATAAGATTGGAGGTTCTTCAGGCCCCTACCTCAGCGATCTACTTGGGGCTTCATGGGTAGTTGTAAGTGGGGTTCTAAGTCCCCTATTATGGGCTATAATTATAGCTACCCTACTGAATTCCCCACTTTGCTAATATTCATGAACCTCCATGTAGGCCGTTTCAATAGGGGACTCCCCACTTCGCGAAACTCTTGAAGGGTGGCAGGCTGATAAAGTCAGCTGCCGCCGCTTCATGGCTTTGATGCCTAGAGGCTCCAAAGCGCTTTGAGGAAGCAACAAGGGTTTAGGGTTTAGGGTTGTAGGGTTCAGCATTTACGGTTTAGGGTTGTAGGGTTCAGGATTAGGGTTTAGGGTCTAGGGTTGTAGGGTTCAGGATTTAGGGTTTAGGGTCCAGCGCGCGCTGTGAAGGAATCCGTAGTGGAGTCCACGAAGTAGTTCCTGCAGCTGTGCTCAAGGGCGTTGGAGTCTCTGGGTTTGCACACAGGCAAGCTGAATCGTGCTTGACCCAGAAATATACCAACCTGGATGCCCGTTGAAAAGAGCTCTGTGCAAAGGCTTTTCCAGATCCGCATGCCCAGCATGCCCTGTAGTCGGAACGGAGGTTGAGGTGTGTTCTCCATGCCACCCATGCGCCCGTACGGAGACGTGGAAACCCTGTGCCTGGTGCCCGAAAGTCTAAGCCCTATATGCCCTAACAACACAACCCTGAGGCCTAAACTCTACATCCTAAATCCCCCACCCTTAAACTCTAAATCCTTCGCTTCGCTCACAAATCCCTTGTGCCACAACCAGGCTCTACAAGATGTGCGCTACATGAGCTCGGAGGCGTACTTGCCTGAGCCCCGGCGGCGTTCGCCTGAGCCTATCAGCTTATTTTGCCATGACATAAGACAAGCTGAGATAAGAACAGGAAGAGACAAGATATGATAAGATACTGACATGATCTACTCTAGAGTCTTGGTCGGTTAGTTTGTGCCAATATTCAAATTCCCCTATAGGTTTTTCATTTATAGTATGATATGCCCCAAAACCTACTCAATGTCTACAACCCTACCACCTACTATAGAACTCGCATTTAGCCCTCTTCAGAATCCTGTGAAATAGCCCTATTCTAATTATTAAGGCCCCTGTATCATAGAACCGTCATAAAATAGTAAGTTTTATAGTAGCCGTGAAGCAAGTCTTGAAAAAGGAACCCTATTCCAATTCTGTTCTTCTAAGTTTTCGGGCCCCTTTAGTGGTGGGTTTTCAGAGTTCAGCCAGGCCGCAGCTGAAACAATCAGCGCTTCAAAGCGCGGGCGCCTGCAAATTCAAGCTGCAAAGAATGAGTTTGGGCTGAGGGTTTAGGGGTTTCGGGTGGGACAGCCATAATTGGAGGTTCAGGGGTGGTTATCTCTATTTATAGCCAATATTAAGGGACTTATAACCCCCACTTATAACTACCCATGAACCTCCAAGTAAGAGCTGGCGTCTGGAGCTTGGCTGAAGGGATTCAGGGCCTAGTGCATTGCAGTGCCTGCTCGCATAGGTTCTCAGGGCGTAACAAGCTTCCCCCTAGTGGACGAGGTTGTGCCAGAAAACCGCCTCCTATAGGGGCCTGATTGATTACCTATTATACTACTTTGGGGGTCCCTTATTATAGTATCAGGGGCCCCAATAAACCCTAGTTCAAGTGTTAAGGCCCTTATGCTACTTGAACAGGCCTCAAAGCGCCGACAGGTCTTCAGGTGATCGGCGAGATCACGGCTTCTGCTGAGTTTCGGTCTCGCTGTGCAGAGGCCGCAGCTGACAAACCTAATGTAGGTCCCGGAGTAGGTACCTACACTATTCCTCCGGGATCCTTTCTAAACTCTAGTATACTATACCTCAAACCCACATGTTCATGCTGAAGGCCCCTACATTAAGCCTGTCAATCCTAGCACGTTGATCGCTGGCAGATCCCCATGTCAATGTACCTCCAAGTAGTTTACGAAGTTTACCCCCGCGGCCCTATTCTGCCATTCAAGGCCCTAATTGTTAGGGCCCCGATTTCAATAAACTTTGTTATGGATATCTTATAGAGCTCTTTCAAGAATTCTGAAAGGAACCCTACGTCATGGATCCCACTATGGATCCCATATAGACCCCTTCAAGGGATCCCTTTAAAAGGAATCTTGTTCTAATTATCAGGGCCCCTATATTCTGTAGCCTTATAGTACAATGTGCCCCGAACCCTTTTTCTAATGGGACCCTTTTAAGGCATCCCTTCAAAGGAAGCCTATTCTAATCATCAAGGCCCCTATATTCTGTAGCTTACAGTAGAAGCCAGAAAGTTGGAATATCATTATCGTAACCCCTTTCAGGTAAATTATAGGGGATCCTACCATCAATCCATATTCCAACTTTCTGGAGTTCCCTTTAAAAGAGCCCTTATAGATCCCTTTAAAGGAACCTTTATGGATCCCTTTAAAGGTACCCCTAATTTTGTAGCTTACTTACTGCATCCTGGGGCCGGAACAGGCTCCCCCCGCGGCCTTTGCGCCAGAGATGCTCGCAGGCCACCGTCGGCTTGGGCTTGCTTTCCATGTCTGTGGAGAAGGTTTAGGGGTTTAGGGTTTAGCGGCAAGACTTCAAGAGGCCTGGATGTAAAAAGGGTTTAGGGCGCCTGAGAGAGAGAGAGAGAGAGGGAGAGAGAGAAAGGGATTTAGGGTTTAGGGGTTTAGGATCTATAGGGTTTAGGGTTTAGGGGTTAGGGGTGTAGTGTGGGGGGTTTACGGTTTCAGCGGTTCAGCCCAAACCGCCGGAAACCCTGTAAAGTCTTGAAAGTCCAAAGCTAAACCCTCTGCCCTGATAAAGGTAACCTGAGATACAGACCTTGCCAGGCTTGTCCGAGTGTAAGCTTCAAAAAAAAATAAAGGTAACCGTAAGGAGCACTGCGCCAGAGATCCAGCCGGAAAAGAAGAGCGCCTCAGGTTTGGCCGACGCCTCGCCAGATGCATCGCCTGCCTCCGACGCGGCGCCAAGTCCTTCATCGCCGGAGCCTGCAGAGGTCCTCCGGCGAGCTGAGGGTTCCTTCTCGGTTTCGGAATTCGGGTTTATGATTTAGGCTTTGTGGTTTGCCGGCTTATGTGGTTTGTGATCTAGGCTTTGTAGTAGTTTACGGGCTTATAGTGGCTTATGCGAAAGGGTATCGGGTCTTATCAGATTTAGGGACTTTGTGAGGGCATTGCTAGCTGCTAGTTTGCCAGAGACTGTCCTTTTCTGGGTGTTCTTTTTGGGGTTAGATCATGTCGGGTTTGCATACGCTTTTTTTGGAAGAGTGTGGATGTGTGTGCCAGTAGGGTGGGTAGTGTGGGCAATACAAGCCCCCTGCATACATGTTGCAGTCTCAAAAGCTGGATTCTTGGCGAACCCCTAAGCTGTTGATTCACATGTCAGGTTGCTACGAGCCCTAAACATCTCTAGGCCTTACAGTTACACCCTGATCGACTTGTTCCTGCTTCGGGTTGGGTAATTCTTGCCTACGGAGGTCTCACGCGAATTTCCAGCCAGACTGAAGTGGCATAAGCTTGATCGCACCAACGCCTGAGCCTTGCACAACGTGCTGGTGATGGTGGCCCAGCCATGTACGGATGCTAGCATTGGTTCGCATATACACGGACCAGAAGGAACAGGATCTTGAACCGCATGCCTGTGTGCCTTCATTTAGGCAGAACACGGTTGTCGTTTCCTGAAACAAATGGCCATGCTTTCCTTCAGTACCGCTCTTGAGCTCTCCATGCAGGACCTCCCACCGCCGGCGCCGGCTACAGGCACAATGGACAAGTGACTACTGCGAGAGCATGTTGCTCCAGAAGCTTCCTGTGGAGGAGCCAGGAGCCCCAAGTTTTGCTCAAGCAGAATAGTCGGGAATAGACCCCACAGGAAGATGCAGGGGAGCTCTGCCAAGTCACAGCAGCTCCGAACGCCACAACCGGCCACGTTTAGGGTGAAGGCGTACTCTGCAGCATTTTCCACATCCCTACAATCATGCCGGCACTACCACTTGACAAGTCTCTTCGGCTGGTCAAGTGCTGGGGCAGTCTTCGGAATCTGGTATGGGCGAGCGGCTATAATCGCCTACGGTTTTCTTATGATGTCGAACACTGACTTTGGATGGAAAGCCCAAATACACAGGCTATCAGTGACTGGCAGTCACCATGCCGGCTGACAATAGCCGGTGTTGATTCACATGCCATGCAGTTTAATTGGGTTTCATGCAAGGTTCGGTCACGAGGTCAGGGAAGCCAGAAAGCCCACTGGACCAGACGAGCCGGAAAGATTGCATCTTCTGAAGACGGGGAACAGGAACCAGAAATAGGATCGGCTCCGTTCTTCACGTGGACCGAAGCTGCAACCCCCTCAAGAAAACCGGCTCTGCACAGGTGCCACTCCGGCGGTTGAGGCGCAGGTGGCGGATCTGCCACAGGCCGCTCCAGGGGGCTTTGGGGTTTAGGGCTAAGTGAAAGCCCTAAACCCTTCGGTCTTTTCGACGTAGGAGGAAAGAAAACCCTCCCTCCATCCTCACGCTCATGTACTTCCCAAACATGGCACCTTCGTAGTTTGTGCTCTTTGTTTTGTGAAGACGGCCTTGAGCCCTGCACAAACACGACAAGTGAAAGCTGAAGAGGGGAGAAGCCTTAAAGAACCAGGAAGCCTTGCCCTCGACGAGTCCTTAAAGGAACCCTTAGCAACGACCCTTAATAGGAACCTTGAAGGCATCCTTATGGACCCTCAACGGAACCCTTCTAGGGATCCTTGGAGGAATCCTTAAGAGAAGCCAGCTCTCAGAGGCTAGCCCGGAAACCGGAAGCCACGAAGGGATGCTCTGCTGCAAGGATCGTTGCAGGATGTTGCAGGTGTGCGGTTTGTCTGGCCAGCTAGTATCACAGGTAGCTAACCGTTCACGTCATTTTTGTCCAAACAACACTTGCTGGGAGGTACTGCTGCAAGCGAGCTCTCCAAGCTACGGAAGTGAAAATTCCCCCCTTGGGGTCGGGTGAAGCATTCGGAAAACTGTAGCGCGTTCTTCCGGTTCCAGTTCTAAGCTTTCAGTCTGGTCTCGTCTCTGATGTCCCTTACTGGATCGGACCGGAGCAAGAAATTATCAAAGATACAGCCGCGAGCAGTCGAGCACATCATGACCGATGTAATGCCCCAAATGTATCCAGCATCTCTGCATAAGCTCATAGACCCTTGTCTATCAGAAAAGCTGCCAAGGATCACTTATCCTCAGGCAGGGCGTGAATGCTCGCAGGAGCCATGCATTTGTTCGTTTCGCGGCTTGTTGCTTTGGGCGTAGAGTTTGGTTAGCGGTTTCAGCTTCGAAGATATCCTAAACCATAATCATAAACCCCTAAACCCTAAAGTTTGTGGCAGTGGTGGTCTTGCCAGTCAAAGCCGGGCCAGCACGATGCAGCCGAGTTTGGGGTATACCTGAACCCCAAAATACACACCCGTACATACCTCTGTAGGCAATGATTTCCTGGTAAAAGTGTTCAATCAGGTAGAAGGGGGGGTTAAGGGCGTGTAGGGCGGTTGGCCAATCATGCATCCGGGAGTTTGAAGTGTCGAGGCTGTTTTGGATTCAGAGATTCGTTGAGGTGAAAGCCACCACAGCCGGAAAGCTCCAAATTATAAAATAACATGTGCGATTTCCTGCCTGTGGGCGGGGGAGTGTTTGGACCAGGCATTCGAGTTGGTCTAGGACTAACTGTGACGCTGAAAAGTTCGTGGGGTTTCTGTATGGCATGTATGGCTGACTTGGGGTTTGAGGCTCTTCGTATCTATTCGTTGCTTGTTCGTGTCGGTATGTGGGCTCTGAGCCCGTTGCGAGGAGGAAGAAGATCGATTCTACGAGCTCCTTTTCGCCGCAGCCTCCTTGCTGAAACGTGAGTGGGGGGGGGGGAGAGTATCACGCATTCAGATGCCAGCAAAGCGAACCTGTATTGTTGCCAAATTGCCTGGCTTTCCGCACCTTCACCTGTGAGGCTTAAGAGAGGATTGCAGGTTTCAGAGGAAGCGGTCTGGCTTCGATTTCATGGTAGCATGATGTATGCCATATATGCTAGATAGGTTGCACGGCCATGTTTTGATTTGCGTATTCTGCACAAGGCTCTCTGTGTGTGTGTGTGTGTGTGTCACTTTGGCAGGCGGAAATGAGCTGGACTGTTTGCACGGGGTTCTGCATTGCATGCACCAATGCATCAGTCTTGAGTGACAGTTTGCCCCCGTCATGGTGCAGTGTTGAGGTCTTGCCCCTTCTAGGCGACGGTGTGGCGATGCCCAGCTCACAGGCGTGGCTGTTACTCATGTTGGTTTAGGGCCTGGGGTGTAGGCAGCGGTGCGGGTTACTAACTGGAGCAAATGCCGCTGAGGCCCGCCGAAGCTTGTCTAAACGTGAGACGCAAGGTTGCGACAAATGGGTTCAAGGGTTTGAGAGGTGCCGCAGGTTGGAGGGAGGGGCACATCCATTGGGGTTTACAAGATGGGTTGAACTTGCACGGCGTTGCTTGCTACCACTGGGAGAGAGAAAGAGAAAGAGAGAGAGAGAGAGAGAGAGAGAGAGAGAGAGAAAGAGAGAGAGAGAGGTAGAGTTACAGTTAGAGTTTCGCAAACCCCTGCAGAAGACTGGGAGTGAGCGAGAGCGAGAGTGAGAGTGAAACTCAGAGTGAGAGCGAGAGTGAGAGTGAGACTGAGAGTGAGAGTGAGAGCGATAGTGAGAGTGATTGTGAGAGCCAGAGTGATAGTAAGAGTGATTGTGAGAGCCAGAGCGATAGTGAGAGCGATAGTGAGAGTGAGAGCGAGAGTGAGAGGGAGAGGGAGAGGGGGAAGGAGAGCGAGAGTGAGAGTGAAACTCAGAGTGAGAGTGAGAAGCCTTTTTAGTCGGAATGAGTCTCAGTCGCGCTGTCTCAGTGAGGTGCTTGCTGGAAAGGAACTGGTAGGAGAGGTCAGAAAACCCTCATCATGCAACTCAGTCGCGCTGTCGAGGTCAGATACTTGCTGGAAAAAACAGGCGGGAGAGCCCGGCGATTCGCCCAAGAATGTCAGCAGGTGTCCAGATGTATTGCAGAAGTCTGATACAGTACTGTAGGAATCAAGCACCGTTTCTTGAGGACTAAGCCCTAAACCTTGCACCCCATGGTAACAAACTCCGAGCCCCCGAGTCGAACTCTTCCACGTCCAATACCCGGAGCCCGTAAATTGTTCATCCCTGAACTTCTAAGCAAGACCGCAACACCCGACATGCACCCTAACCACGCCCTCAAGACTCAACACTGTGCACAGACACGGAAACTCCTGAACTCGTGACCTGTATCCGAAACGCTCGCCAACTCCGACATCCCTGAAACCCACAACTGCATTAACGGCCTGAAGTATAGACAAGGGGCCTTATCATCAAACCCCACTAGCGCTGATAAAACACTGATGCCAACCTCTAGCTCATGTTCAAGGACTCTCCTCGACAGACTTCGAGGACGACATCCTTGGTCCAGCAGATTCCGAGGTTGGGTTTAGGGCCAATGGGTGTAAGGGTTCAGGGGGTTATCGTGGGCGGTTTAGCAGTTTGGGTTTCCGGGGTGGGGTTTGGGATAAGGCTTCAGGGTCTGGGATTCCGTGCTGGTATTGGTGTTTGAGCTGTGCATCATAGCTGGTTCATTCCCTGCACAGTTCCAAAGAAAAACATCTAGACTAAACTCATACTGTGCTAGGTCCAACCGACATGGTGGTTCACAAGCTTACGCTACCGGTAGCTTCTCGGGTTAGGTTTACCTTCGAACCGTCACGCAGCGCTGTCACCTCGCGGTTGCGTTTCATGCTTGTGGAAGCCGTGCATCGTCTACAGAACCCAGAAGCCCTGAATCTGAGCCCGAAGGGGCTCGAAAATTTGTCACAATCGTCTGTCTCCCGCTTCTGTAGACACCACGGTCCTCCACATGAATGTTCACTGTGGTCATCATCGCAGCCACAGCAGCCACAGCAGCAGAAACAGCAACCACCACAAGCAAAGAGACCAAAGCACACAACAGTGACAACAGCAGCAACGCCAACAGCAACCGCCACAGCACAAAAAGAACAGAAATAATGGCAAGACGAGCACCAGCAGATGCTGCTGCTGTTGCAACTGATGACTACACTATGCTACACTTGTTGCTCTTGCTATGAAGAACAGGTAGTAGCGCAAACTAGAGTTAGAAACTGGTTTGAACATTTACGTCAGAATCCCACTAAGTGCCAGCATTCAGGATGCAAAGAAGCGTAATAAGGCGTGCATGTGAAAACTCTCCTCGTGTAGCAACAAAAAGGCGATGGTGGACGCCGAGGCCATCCGCCATTTGCTGCAAAAGGCAGTTCTTGACCCAGTTTCAAGACAGTTTTTCTCTGTAGTGTCGCGTTGCGGTCCGCATGTTGGAAGTTTCGGGTTTAAGCTCGGTTTTGCAGAACGGTGGGGTAAGCCTCGTATTGAGGGTTCAGGGTTTGAGAGTTTTGGGGGCTTCACTGTGACAGCCTGGTTCAGTACCTGGCCGGGCGAGCTCGAATCAAGCCTGTGTGCAAGGGCAAGAGCTCTAACAGCCTCGAAGTTGCGGTGACATGAGTTGCATCCAGTACGCCGGCGGCTACTGCTGCATCGTTTGTCAGCTGACAAGAAACTTCTGTATTCAGGAAGAAGTCAAATGCGTCGATCTCTTGCCATGACATGACTCTTTCAGCATTCCTCATGGGACTTAGCTCATTGTCATTACTATTGCTGTCTTCCTGGACGAGCGGGCAGTTTGATGACTAGAGTTTTAGGCTCTTGGTTTACAGGACCCTTTGTAGTAGCCTCAGATCTTGAGGTTCATGCTTGAGATCTGGCTGATGCTACCTTCACCCAGCGTGAGTGCCTTGAGCCTTGCGACTTAAGGCAAAACTTCAAGCAAAGCAGCCCCCGGCCGGGTTCTGAGATTTGCCCAAGGTCTGTTCGGCAAAAGACATGTCCGGCAGCGAATAAGGCAGCAACTTGTTGCTGCAAGAGCGCCCGTTTTGAATGGAACAGTTTTGAGTGCGAATCGATGCATACTGCAGGAGGAGTCTTAATATGGAGCAGCTCATGGCAATCCCTGCATTTTCCACGAGCTTTAGGGGGATTGTCTTAAAGCTGTTGCACTTTATTTTCATTTCCGCAGTCTTGTTTGCATAACTTCGCACCAGAGACACATTGACACATTATGGAGAATGTGTGTACTTAATCAATAGTCCCGCGTAGGCAAGTGCTTTTGCATGCGAAACGGTGGTAGCATAGCTCCTTGTTGAGCGCTTGGACGCGAAGACGCGTGCAGCACTGGACGCGCAGAGGTTCTCCCTTTGGTTCGTTTGCACTTCTTTGGGCTGGGTCACCCTACCCTAAACCGTAAACCCTGTCTCTCGCGAGACTCTGGTTTTCCTATCGACGGATGTGGCCAGTCGGAGGTTCGCGCTCGACCCCAAAGCCTCAAACGAAAGCTCCATAAATCCCCAACTTAGTAGCTGAGTTTATAAACTTGAAACTTTTTGGGATGATGAAACCTTCGTACAACTGAAAGTTTAAACTTTTTTGGGCTTATGCACTCGGCAACTGAGCCAAAGTAATCCAAGCACCTTGCAGGATTTGCCGGCGACCCGCTTGCCGTGGCTCGTGCCCCAGAAGTTTTGTGTGTATATCATATTATGTCATATGTTCGTTGTTGAATTTATATATTGTAGTACTACAGGATGAAGGAGGTTCAGCGTTCGCGCTACGCTTCCTGATATTCTGGCCTGCGTTTTTCGTGCCCTTGCATTGCGAGACACTTGATGATGGCACGGCAGAGAGAGAGAGAGAGAGATTAAAATCATGGCATCGTAAGTTATACTTTGGAGCAAATAACATACTACAATAAAGAGATACTACGTATGCTGTAGTGACAAACAGTCGGCTTGCTCAGTCGTCTGCCTGTTGCAGTGTTTGACCAGTCTGCTGACGTCAGAATGTCGCATGTAGGCTGCAAGTTAGCACATATCATGCCCTAGAAGTTGGGCGAAACAGCAGACCTTGAAACCGAAAAACCCGCACACCCCAAAACCCTTCGATTTGGTATCGGGGTGTTCTGTGGCCCACATGAGCCTATCTCGGCCTCCTCTTGTCAGAATGTCGCGTCAGGCCTTGCCTGAGCACTTCAAATCCCTCTACCTGACATATAGTGGGGAGTTTCCGAAAATAGGGGACCTTAATATAGTACCCTCAATAGTAGGATCCTTATTCTAAGGACCCCCAATAAAATGTACCCCTACTTTGCGAAACTCCCAGTAGAGCCCAGACCCTGAAACCCTGTCGGCCCCAAAGAGGTAACAGAAACAACCCGCATAAGAAGAACCCCTAATCTTGGGGTCAGCAATTAGACTAGGATGCCTTTAAAGGGGTCGACCTTTCAGGTTTCTATATTCGCGGCCTTAATAATCACCAATTCTATATTGGTGGTTTCCTTTGTTTGGTCCTAATATACACTCAACACCCCTAACGCTTGACTCTAGACTTTATAGGTGCCTTCAACTCTATAAACTGTATCACCCCCCCACCCCCTACCCCCAACCCGCCGTCTGTTTTCGCCGCTGACTGGAGGATCGATGGCCTGCGCTGGGACGGTAAGCGAGTGCGTATCGACGGGTCGAAGTTTCACCCGATTTAGCTTGAAGAAAAAGTTTGGAGGTTTGTGTTTGCTTTGGCAGGGTTTGGGGCGCGTTGTAGTTTGGTTTTGTAATGCTTTGGTACGAAGTATTCAGACTTCTGTAGTTTTGGCCCCATGGAATGATCCTCTAGCACCTTAAGCCCTAGGCCCTACAACCTTCTGTAGATTCAATCCGTGTGTTTGTCGTGCACAGTTGCATTGAGAAGAAATCCAGCCTTTCCGACCCCATGCTGTTTTGCCGAAACGTAGCTATCAACAGTTTTATTCTTGTCTGCTTACGGCATAGACGGCTCATGTATGTTCCTTTCAATTTGGCGTTATCAAGTTTTGTGCATGAGAAAACTTGACATTCAATTCTACACCCCAGCGGACACACGGTACCTACGAAGCCCGACAATGCCGAACCCAACACCGCGAACCCCTAAATCTTAAACCTACACAGAGCAACATGGAGCATGTTTTGGTGACTCGCTCCTGATTCAGAGGTGAGCCACAGCGCGCTCAACCCGAATCCCTGCATGGTAGATTCTGGGGTTTAGGGTTCATGAGGGTTTGGGTGCAGGAGAAAATTTTGACATTGAGGCGAACAAGTCCATATGCAAAACAGGGGAAGTTGTCCCCAAGAGTATCATGTCTGGTCCTTGCCGGAGGCTCCTTAGGCCTATGAACAACATGCGCAGCCCTCCACGCCCTAAATCCTGAGCCCCAACCTCCTAAAAACTTCCTAAAAACCTGAGCCCAGAATTCAAATCCAGCTGGATGCTCCACCGCCGATTGGCTCAAACCCAGGGAGGTGGGCACCAGTCGCGCTGACAGCAGGACGACTTGGAGGGGCTGTGCTCGGATCTCCAAACAACAAGGCTTCTAATATAGGGGTTTTACTGATTAGAACAGGGTCAATAATTCTATTGGGGTTCCTCTGAAGGGGAACCTTAAAGGGGTCTCTAACGGATCTATAGTAGGGTTCTGTATTAGGGGTCTTACTAGTTAGAATAGGGTCTTGGCGCCCATTGTACTATGTATAGTTATAATAAGGAACGCCCAAACTAGTCTAGGTAGTTACAGGTAGTTATTATAAGAGGGACCTCCCAAAGATCGAAAGGAGTCAAACCTCGAGAGAGGCCCTGTCTCAGCCCATGCAATGGTAGGATACCCTTTCCGTGTCGTGTTGTTTGTTTGGGCTGGCCTCTTAGAGACATCTACCTTGAACTGGTAATATAGGAACCTGATTAAGAAACCCTGGCCCTATAACCCCCAATATATTGGGACTCATCATATAAGGAACCCTATTAAAAGGCCCAATTTTAAGGTTTCTTAATTAATCAGGCTCCTACATTAGTTGCGTGCGTGCCATGATTGCGGGCTTTGTTTCTCACGTCGATTTGTTGGCATACTTGCTGGTTCGCAGACTGACACAGTTGGCTTTGCTGCAGAGTGTAACGGGAAATCTTGCGGGGCGATAATTAGCAAACCTGAAGCCTTAAACCCCCAAAGCCCTAAGCCCGAAACCCAAGAAATCCCTCAACCCCGAACTGCTCTTAAACCCGAATCCTTCGGGCACCCCTGCAACCCATTTTCAGTCTTACGTCCCCCTCTATCAAACCCCAAAGGAACCCTTATAGAAACCCTATTCTAATTCTTAGGGCCCCCTACATCATTGGGTAATCTTGGGGTCTGCATACAGGGCTCGCTTGGACTGTCAGGGCTCTGAGTTTGTGGATTCGTGCGTTGGCCAGGATAAACAGGGTCGGCTTTAGACCTGTAATATCAAACCGAATAGGAACAGGGGTACCTTAATTTTTGAGAGGCTACTGCGGGACCTATTCAGGGTCCAACCGACGATTTGAGATACGACGTGGGGTGACGAACCTACACCCCCGAAATGATCAGGACTGCCGCGCAACAGCGGCAGCAGTGTCCGTTCCTCAGGGACCACTTTCACCCCCCCTCCGCCCGCATGTCAGCTTTGCTGACTGCACGGATTTTGGGATGTACCATGCGGACAGCTGAGTGGGAAACATTCCTTCCCTAAGAAGGTTCATCATCGGGATCCGAGTACGAAAGACCTCAAGGAGGGGGTTCGCTCATTGGGGTCTACATTGGGACTTTCGAGTTCTTGGTTCATGTCAAATCCCCCCTCAACTTTTTTGCCCGATCGCGAAGCTTCAGTGACGCCGGAAACGTACCACGAACATGCACAGAACCTCGTCAGTCTTGTAGCATCTTGTCACCATCAAGTAAACATGGGAGGTTGCAGAACACATGGGCCTAGCCCTAAAGCCCTGAAGCCATAAAAAACACCCGTATCGAAGCACCCTCAACCAGCAGCACCTTGAAAACTCCATTAACTGGTAAACCTGTGAGCACGAACAGAAACGCGGTGAAAACGAAGCAAGAGGAAACTCCTATAGAACGCATACAGACTTCTAAGCGACCCTTGAAGAACCGTCGAAGAGCCCATCCTTTCAACGCCAGACGGAAGGCCGTGACCGGAGAATGGTCGATGAGCTCCACAGCTCCGAGGAGGGATCCCCCCGAAACCCTATCGGACCTATCGGGTACTGTTGATGACAAAAATCCTGCATTACCCTAAGGACCCTAAACTATGGGAATGATGTTAGTATGGGTAGTGCAGGTTTTAAATCATCAACCGTAGTTCTCTATATTTGGATCCCTTTTTAGAGTCCCTTGTCATAAAGGGTGCCAAAAAATTTTGGGGGACCCAGAAGGGACCACCTAAACGCCCTGAGCCTTGAAGTCTATTGTGAACCCTATAAGCCCTGCAAGTTTCTAAACCATAAACCCCCCGAACTCTAAACCCCAATGAGGGTTTCAGAAACACAAGGTTCCCTTTAAGGGTCTTGTGGTAAGGACAACAGATATGAAGGGATTTGCTGGCCCCCCTGCAACGCAAAGCCTTGCAGTGTTTCTGTAGCTTCTTCAGATGAAGTCAGTTGCGGGTTCTTGTCGGGGGTTCATCGGTCTTTGAAAGAGTTGCAACGGCTTTTGTAGGCTCTTTGGGCCAATCTGAAGATGACAGGGGTTCCAGTGCAGATCCCCACACAGTGATACACGTATAGCACCGCGACGACCAAGACGACCACGACCACCAGAATGACCACGAGGAGACCACCAGCAGGCCACGCTAGGAGACTACCAGGCGATCGGGAGACTACATTCGCAGGCGCACCTCATCACCCTACGAGATTCAAAAACACGTCTAAGACTTAAATGCGGATCTACAGGCCGCCAGCGATGCGCTACGCTTCTCCCATCTAGCGGCGGGATCTTGACTATTTGGAACAAAAACAGCCGGGGTTCAGGAAGACGGCCCACATGCCTTCCCCAAGCAGTACAGTAGCAGGATTCAAGGATTTCCAGGCCAGGCCACAAGGAGTACTGGAGTTTTAGCGTGAGTTTAGAATGGATCTGGGGGCACCCTGACCAGTTTCCTTCATTCTAAAACCCCATCGTGTGTACCAATTTGGGGAATTAAACAAGCACTATGCGCATGATTATACGGCACATCAGGGCTACTGGTACTTGAGGCCCCTATCATAGAGCCCTATCTATAAACAGCCATTGTAAAGTTTACGAAGTTGATGACAACCCGTCATGAAATTGCCAGGACTCCGCCTGGGTGCAGGATGACGCCGGGAGCACAGCTGAACCCGCTTTGCTGTAGCGCACGGGTCGGGACGACCCCGGTATCGCTGTAGAGTTCTTAACTGGGTTGTTATATAATATATGGTTTAAGAATCAGAAGGAGTTCGGTTCGTAATGGTTTGGGTGGGTCTCCCCCTCCCCAAACATTCCTTGAAGCTATCTACAAGGGGGCGTCTTAAGGTCTTGAAAGCTTCAGGGTTTGGGGTGTTAAGGGTTTGGGATTTAGCACTTAGGCTGGTTAGGGCTGGGGGCTTTAAGAAGAAGCCTCGTGTTTCAGGTTTAGGGGTTCAGGGCAAGGGCTGAGCGAAGTGGGTCTTCAGGCACTCTCATGAGAACAGTATGTGGGGTTGCTGTCGGGATCGAGTCTGATCGGCGCCTTTCGGACCATGATACACAGACAGTTCGTTCACTTCTTTTCCATGTAGACCAGTCGTTGCAGCCGTAGCGTTCACTCTGCTACGAGTGCAGTGTGGAAGGAGACAACTGTCCTGGCGTGACATTGAAGCCAGTCGCAGAACGGTTTACCAGCCTGGCTTAATATAGGAACTACTCGAACTACCAGGGCCCCTGTACCATCAGCCTTCAATCGGTTCTGCTGAGATTAGGGGGTTTCAGGGTTTGTCTGCTTCAACACAAGTTCTGACCCAAGGGAACTCCTTCGAGAGGAGGAACCTGAAACATGAAAGGCACCGTAAGACCCAATCCCTACACCCCTCAATGCTTGGGAGTGAGTGTCAAAAAGCTCCCAAGCGCTTAAGTCTTAAGCTCCTGGCATACGGGTTTACCGGGCCTTCACTGACAACCTCGGACAGCCTGACACACACGGAGTTCTTTAGCGCAAAGGAAGATTCTAAGGGTCCAAGATCCTGCTCAAAAGCTCATCAATGATCAATCGCAGGTGCTTAAACCGCGCGGAAGCTTTTTGTCGGAGCCGGCTGTCTGCCAAACCCAAGCTGCTCCCGTCTATCTGTTGGAGCCAAAACCGGGCCCTGGGGCCTAAGCTCTGAAGCCTGAAGCCCCTTACAAGTATAAATCCTAAACGTAATCCCCAAATCCGAAACCTCAAACCACAAACCCAGTTCGGCAGTCGGAAAGAGCCCTCAAAACATGAAAAACAAAACACAAACCCAGCCCGAGAGACGAGGTAGAGAGGATCTGCATGGAGACCTTAGACCTGCACCTGAAGGAACACCAGTACAGCGAGGCCTTCGGATTTCGGGGGATTTTTAGGGCCGGTTTGGGGTTCCCGAAAGGGTCCCTTCAAAGGGCTCCTTTTGGGGTATATAGGGTTTTGGGGCGTACGGCGTAAGGCGGCAGAGAGTTCTGAGTTTTAGGGCGTGGGGCGTGGCTATGAACGCAAAATCTTTCCAAAGGTCAACCTGTAGCTCTTCTAAAATACTGTGCAAGCAAGCCGTTTGGGTTGTGCCGGTAAGTCCGGACACAGACTTTAGGGTTTTCGGGTTTAGGGTTGAGTTTGCGTTTCTGGGGGTCTGGGGCCAGTCAAGGGTATCAGGGGTCCAAGGTTAAGGGTTTAGCCCATGTTTATCGAGGCTTCCGCTCCGGTTGCAGGTCTTGTTGGCTCGTCAACTTGAATCCAACAAACCCCGAACACAAGGTTCAGAACCCCTATGCCCCGAAAATCTCAGAGACCCGAAACCGTCAGGAGCGGTTTAGCATTTCGTTTTTGTTGCTCGCATTTCCGTTTTTGGGGCATGTGCCAGGCAATTTTTGGATTTACGTTTTTTTTCGAGGGCCCTAGAGTGCTCGGAACAAGTCTCGGAACACCTTAGCATATCCATAGCATAGTTTACCCCTTCAAGACCCGATTCAAAGTATAAAGACCCCTATACTATTAGGGTTGGGATTTTGGGATGTGACATCCAGCTTCTCTTGATATTGGGTTCAAGAGTCTTTGCATCGCCACATGTACCTCTATAATCCCGCAGAACAGCCCTACATTATTCCAAGCCGATGTATATAGAATACCCGAAAAGCAAGACCTTATATCAGCAAGTCTGTAACACGCACTGAAGCCACACAATCCTAAACCCTGACACACACACACACACACAAGCACACACACACACACACACACAACATAAAGCCACAAAAAGCCTCAGCCCTATACCCCGCCGGGTAGCGCTAATCCTGGTAATGATGGTATGTTTTGTACATAGGAGTAGAAAATCATTAGACACTCATACGTTCACCTGTAGAGACAGCATTAGCAGCATGTAGAAGCGAGGTTTTGCAGTCTTCCGGTGGCAAGCCAAGACATACAATCGTTAAGTCAATGGTAACTGCAACCCCAGCATTTTCACTAGCAGCATACTGGCAGCAGCAGAAAATCTTTGGTTGCCAATACATTGGTATCTCGTGGTGTGAGTACTCATTACTTTTCTTGCGCAAGCCTCTATTGGGACCATTCCTGACATTCGAGACTGGCCTGCCCTGTCAGGAAATGGTGCCTCACTGGATAAATGAGATTTGCTGCCCAGCTGAATTAGTCAAGCTGTGCTTGGCCCATTGTGGTTTGGTCACCGATAAAACCCTGAGCGATTGAGTTTCGTGTGGCTCTGCTTGGAGAGGGAGACTAGCAATCCCAAGTCCTGAGTAGTTAAGCGAGAAATCGTCATCAGTTCTGGTCGAGCCACAATGAGAGCTGCTGTCACTACCAAGGCGAAAGCATAATGGCCAGATTGCCGGCCCGGCACGATTCGCTGCAGAGTCACGTTTACTCAATTTGGCAATGGTGTGCGGAAATGTTCGCACGCCGATGTAAGGCAACTGGCCCAGTCCCCGGGCCTGACCTTTGCAGACCAATGTTTCCCTGTAGTCCTTCTTAGTATACCCCCGTACCATCTTTCAACTATTCAGGCCCGTTTGTTTCTAGCTCGGGTTACGATCCAGATTCAAATCCAGGCATCCATCGTACCTGATGGCTCGGAACAACAGGAGTTTCAGAAAATCTGCGGCCAAAGCTTAGCTACTCTAATTGTTTACAAAAACCGAAACGCGTAAAACGTACCGGTGTTGCGGCCATCGAAACTTTTCTCTTCTGTCAGACGGCTGGTTTGTCGACCTGAGCACATCATGGGAACCGTATCCCTGAACAGGGTTTGGCCAGTAAAGAAGCCCCTCATCACAACGTTAACATGTCAAGGGTGTGTGTGTGTGTGTGTGTGTGTGTTTTCAGTTGTGATCGCGGTTTGTTTGGCTCAGAATAGCAGCATGTGCACACACACACACACATCATGTGTGCATACATATATCTATATATATATATATATATATATGTGTGTGTGATATCATATGTCAAATGTGTCTATATATATATATATATACACATATATACATACATACACATAAACCATGGCTGCCGTCGCCATTTGTGGGTCAAAACAGTTTCAAACCCTCATCCTCGAGCCCTGCAGGGATTTCTGCCCCACGCGCACAGTCAGTAGAAATCGGCTTTCAAAATGAAACCATACAGTCTGATACAGTTATAAGTTATAAGTTATATCTGAGATGTGGTATCATACGATGTCATAGAAATACGTGAAAATACGAATGCGCCGCATAAATCCGACCTGCCATGGCGCGTGCCGGCACCGCTGTGGAGGCTGTGAGGAATTGGGTGAACCAGGCAGGCCCTAGGTCAGCGATTCGCTGGTGTTACATCTTAGCCTCGACCCTTGTGAGCCAAAAACAGAGATAATGGCCGTTATGCTGCCATGTTGCTTCTCTCCAGAAGAAACACGAGAGTGAACATGGGTTTTCGGACACTTGAGACACTGCACGGACGAATGCCTTTCGCCTTCCCTCTCTGATCAGTTGTGGCGAAAGGAGCTTCACTAGCTCGGGGAGACCCGAGCCATGCATCCCACCTGTTACCGTAGGGGCTTGAATCACAGGTAACAGGGTTCTTTAGCGTTTTCCTTATTGAAGTATATGTATAGTATAGTATAACCTACCCGGAAGGCCCATGCTGATCCATTCTGGTTGTCAGGATTGTTGTCTGCCTTGCTTCTTCGCCTGAGGGAGACGACTGATGCAGATGCGCTCTCGCTTCACCTGTGAACTCCAATAGCAATGAACACGTCCTTCGGACTTTACGACGAGCACAGACCCTGTGTGCTTGACACATCGCTTCACCGGTGGTCGGAGCTCATGAGAGTGTTGGGTTTAGGAGCTTGTGAAGCCCGCAGAGAAAGGGTCTTGGGTTGTCGAAACTTGAAAACCTGCAGGACATTTGGATCCGCCGAATGCTAAAGCCTACCCTCGTGAAAAAAACGAGCTGGCAGGTTGTGCTGCATCATGGGCTCTGCCCTTGGGCACAGCTGGCGCATCAAGCCGATGTCATCACCTATCTGCCCCTTGACTGGCAGTGCTTTTGAGTCCTTTGGCACCCCATCTTCCGCCGTCTTTCTACACACAGCTAGAAATCTTAAGCCGAAGGCGAACACCCGCAACTTTTCATGGCGTCGAGCTGCCATTAGAACTGCAAGTGCAGCACGAACAGCAAGTAGGGGTTGTACCATAACGCCTTCCAAGTCGGAATCTGGAAAGCAGAAAACAGGTAATCAAGCCTAGAAGAGCCCACGCCTCAACCAATGATTCGATGGGACGCCAACCATGTGGGGAGTCGAGACCCAGCCTAATGCCGTAAACCTTCAAGATTCTTCTGTTCTACACCCTTAATATCAACCCGAATCATTAAATCCACATCCGAGGTCGTGTGAGGCTACCACGCCCTCAGCTGTGGGCTCCGTGGTGAGGTCTGAGGCCATGCGCCTCGTGCGACGGCGAGCCCCTTGCTGCTTTAAGGCTTGGGAAAAACCGAAACAACTTCAAAGCACTAAGCCCTACTTCCCTAAACCTCTCTCAATCGCTAAACCCGAAGCCCCGAAACCCTTAACCCCCTAAGCCCTGGGGTTTTTCAGACTTGACCCACAGGGTCTCATCGCAGTACTTCGAGGTGAGTGCTTGCAGGTACTTGGATTTGGGTTTTGGGTAATTAGGGTCAAGATTACCACTCCTATGCCTTAGTCTTTCTTACTATACTTGCCTGTTGACAACTACCAACATGTTTGCCTAGCGTTCCTTACTATACTTTATCATCATAAACAATGTCATATATCCTTGATGTCGCACATCCCAGATCGCATCGGGCCTGCTGTTGCACAGATATCACAAACCTGTAAGCGCCCGATTTTCGCGGATGATGCAATGAGGATAACCAGGAGTATAATGATGATGCTGCTGGTGGTGATGATGATGCTGACGCTGGTGATGCGGCCGCAAGCATGACCTAAGTTAGCCCTATGCAGTCCTAGTAGTATTTCAGCTTTTGGTTTTGTGACAGAAAATCCTTCGTACCCAGAGACTCCCAAACTCCGCACGTAGTCAAGCAAGTTACCGTAAGCCCACGTGCAGCCATAGTCTGTTCCAAGGTATGCACTGCTTCACCGTATAAGGATTTCTCAAAGATTTTTGAAAGTGTGGGTAAGCTCTCCTCTTCCCTGAATGTGGTTCTGCTGACTGATGCAGGTGAGTCTCGCTAGTACACGAGGAAGCTCGACACACTTGATAGTTGTTCTCATTCTTTGGCGTTTCCGGACGAGTCTGTTTGTGTTGCAAGGCCATCTGTGAATAGGCACAGGAAACCTGATTGCAATCAGGCCACTTTCACTGTATGCGATTCGCAAAGTAGTGACACGCAAGAGGGGAGCCGAACTCAGCGCAATCCCAAGTCACGGGGCCGGTTCTTCTTACGGAACTCAACTGCTTACCACCCGGTCCGTGTTATGGATATTCAATCTCAGGCCCGTAAGACACCGAACCCCACAACCGAGAGTGTTCAAATCAGCACTCTTACCTTCAATCTCCAGCAAACACAAGACAAATAGAAGTGTCTGTCACAAATCGTGTTTTATGAGCCTTTTACCAACCCCAAAGCCGTTTTGAACCGGGCCGCCTGAAAGGAAGTCCCTTGAAAAACCTTGTGAATCGAGTTTGAGAGCCCCGCTTAGAACCTTAAACCCTGTAGACCCTGACTCCAAGGGTAGAAGGAGGGACCCTTAATAAGGACCCCTAGGTATATACCCTTATTATAGCCATTATATACCCATTATATAGCCCAATATAGGGTAGGGGTCCCCATTGAGGGTCCCTCCTTTTCCCCTTTGACTGACCTCCACAGCCTTTTAGAACCGGAACCAAGGTACCTTGGGCTACATCAATGGTCATTTGCCCTCGAGTGCTGCGGCTTGGCTGCAGCTGCGTGATGTCTATCGGATAGGGTTTAGGGCATTGGGGTCTAGAGTTTACGCAATTAGGGTTCAGGGCGCATAACCCATAGTCGCTGTGCCAAAACGAGCACAACAGCTGGTGGCAAAGCGCAGCAGACCCCCGACGCTAAAGGAGTGAAGGAGGTGGGTCAACCTAAGGTTCTGGTTTCCAGAGAGTTGCCTCAGGCATCCGTCTGTGGAACAGAGGCCCTAAGCCCTAATCCCGAAACACTGTAAAAATTTTAGGAACCGTGAATTCCTAAACCCTAAACCAGAGGCCTCACCCAATTCGCCACGCCCTAACAGTCGAACTTGAACCCTAAAGCTGAGGCTCTTGGGTGCGAACAGCAAGCGAAAAGGCGTAGCTCCAAGGCATACCGGAACCATAAAGAACCTACTTTTGTAGGGCTCCTTGTTGTGATTTCCGTTCTTGGTCTTGAAGATCGTAGGTTACCGGCTTGCGATAAGTGCAGAGCATAGGTCAAAGGATCTAGGCTTTGTGCTTAAACTTTAAGCTTGAGGTGTGTCTTTTTGTGTCATTCGGCGTGAAGAAGGTGCATGTATGTGCATATGTGCATGTCATGTGCGCATTGCAAGCCTTTCAATGCTTGCAAATACACAACCCATGTCCATGGGGAGTATGGGACATATGACGATTATAGTAGATGCTGCAGATGAACGTGGGAATCATACTTACTAAGTTTTTTTTCAGTAGTTCTGCTGGTTGAGGTGGCAGGTTTAGGTTTCGTGATGTTTCGCGATTTCCGGATGGAACTTACTGAAAAATCATGGACAGCTGAGGTCGTGGCGGGAAGACTTCCAGGCGTTTGATGCCTGGGTGGCGAGAAGCAATCATTTGGACGACTTGGAGGCACGGCAACTGCTTTCCACGCTGTTCGTTGTCGAGAGAGCTGCGTTCGGTCAACGCTGTCGCAAAATTCAGTCGCTATTTCCGCGAACCAGGAGAAACACCACGGTCAACTAGATTGACGTCATATACAAGAATGGGCTGAGCATGTGAATGCATGAGAGAGGAGAGGAGAGAGAGAGAGAGAGAGAGAGAGAGAGATAGATTTCTCTTGACAACCCCCGTGCGCTGCTCAGAACAATGCCACTCCTCTCGTGGTGTACACCTCGAGCGACAGTAGAGTCTTGCGGCTTGGGGTGTGATAAAAAAGAGGGACGCCCCTGTTGCCCAGAAGTTCCTGTGGGCAAGGAGGACCACCTGCAGCAACCTGGCGTGGCTTGTTTAGTAGTTAGTGTCCTTTCTCCGCTTTGCTGCAACCTGGGCCGATTCAGAGATGCTGACTGCACTTAGGCCGCTTGGCCCTGGCAATGGCACGCTGAAACGCTGAACGCTGTTTGTATTGTTCTCTGAGTAGTGATTGTTCAATGTGTTGCAGATCCCGTGTAAAACGCTATGGCCCAGCAGCCCAACAAGCGACCCACTTGGAACTAAATTTGCAGACCCACCCGGAGGCAGGTCTGGAGCTGTGGCGTAGTGTGCTTCTCTCAGATGAATTCTCCTTCGGTGTATTGTTCCTTTTGCTGCCCTTGTCGTGCCCAGCCGAGCCCAGTAGAGGCTTCACAAAGCCTCCCAAGAAGCACGAGCTTGGAGACCTCCGATGGAAAGACAGCATGGTCGTAAAGCTCCTTTTGACCTTGTTGCGTTTGCATTTCATGCCTTCTTGAACGATGCTCTTTGACCATGTTCTTTCTGAATTCACGACACCACACGGATCGGGGAATTTCCGGCGATCACAATCAGCAACTGAACATTTCGGGCTCCTTCTCCCCCTCCTGAATGTTGGAGTTCAGTTACCTATACCTCGTTGAGGACAGCTTAACTTCCTGGAGCAGCCAGAGAGAGAGAGAGAGAGCGAGAGAGAGAGAGAGAGAGAGAGAGAGAGAGCGAGAGAGAGAGAGAGAGAGAGGGACAGAGAGAGCGAGAGGGAGTGAGTGAGTGAGATTGAGTGAGTGAGTGAGTGTGTGTGTGTGTGTTTGTGCGTGCGAGTTGCAGAGAAGAATGGCCGCACAGGAACTGGTGTCGCTGGTTGCATTCCATCCTCGCTTTGCCCGCTGGCACGCTTTGGCCGCTTCGGTCACTGAGGGCACCCAGGTGTCCTCCCACTACGAGGTGCAAGCGAGGGAGTGGATGGTTTTGCCATGTTTTGCTGTTGTGCAAACTCGTCGGCACGCGGACTCCCAATCTTCATGACGGACTCCGCACACAGAAGTGCCGAATAACATGAACAAACTAAATGTCTTCACATGTTCACAACCCGTTGCTTCAAAGACTCAGAATCCTCAACTAAGCCAAGAAACAGAAACAGAGAGAGAGAGAGAGAGAGAGAAAAAAAATAAAACAAAAAATATGTACATATATATATATATATATATATATACAGATCCACATATCCTCAAACCAGGAGATGGACGGGGAGAAGAGCAAGAAGGCCTTGCCAGCCATTATTGAATCCATGGACCCGAAGAAGGTGGGTGTTCGGCGCATCGGCGTCCGTTTTGTCGATGATGGAGTGCGGCAGTGGGTGCCTGCAGAATGGCTTACTCCAGCATGGAACCTTGGGAGGCGTGGAATACTTTTTCCTTCATGGCGTAAAGTGTTGCATAAATCCTTCGAAAACCAGATGGATCGCACACTGTGTTGATCCGTTTGTTCCGAGGAAAACTGCCGAGCTGTTGGTGGACAACCAAATGCATCAGGCACCGTTCCCAACAGCCTCTTCCGCCTTTCTTTAGCAATCCAATTTTGCGCATGGTTCTGTAGATTCTATAGGTTATTTTTGAGACGTACACGCAGTTCTACATGAAAGGTTCGAGCGTCCCTGATTTTTCACAATCATCCGGCTTTGGACTGACTTGTCTTTCGTCTAAGACAGCCAAGCAGCGTTGAACCCATGAAGCCCTAAACCCCAAACCCGGAGCATGCAAGGTCCACCTCATTAGGCGAAAGGACCTGGCGGCCGTCAAATCAAGCAAAGGCGGCTACGAAGTCGTTGCTTCCGTTCAGGCTCGCAACAACCAGTACCTCCAGAAGCTACGAAGTGACGACTGCATGTCAGAAAAAGGAGTGTCGCAGGTCTGCGCAGTAAGTATCCGGAAGTCGCTTCCCTGGCTTGTTGCAACTTACTAATTAATGAATCTCCACCTGAGGCTGAAATTAGTAATCATGAAGAATGCCAGGACATACTGAAAGTGGGAGTCCTAAAATTGGCTTAATGAGTTGATGCTGTAAGAAGCTGAAACTCACTGAAAGCCGTGAATGAATTCACCGGTATATCTGCTAACTCCCTGCTTCGCGTACTCAGCCATGCAGGAGGCAAAGTATACATCTAAACATTAAGGTTAAGTCCGGTTTGGACCTATTACATGCATTTTGTATAAAGCCCAAAGGCTTGGCAGAGCTGTGGAGAGTGTGCTCTGTGCAGCCAGGAGTGAGCAGAAGAAGCCCTTCAAGTACGTAGTATCATGCTTCTTGCCTGCACTTAGACAAACAGGAGAGGCCTCTGTTATGTTTCTATCGGATGCTACAGCGGCCTTTGTGCCAGGAATATCGGAGAATTGTAATGTCTTCGCGGAGTAATTATGTGATCAAGTGAAGTGCAGTGCAGCGGTTGTCCGGCTTCAAGGTTTCTGAATAGGTATCCAGGCACGTAGGTTTTGGCAGACGTTTGCGGCTGATCTTAACCACCCCCGCACGATGAGAGGGTAGAGTCCTGTGCTGAGCCTTGAAATCCTCATGCTTCGTGCAAGAGTGCTAACCCGCGGACTGAAGACTTTTCATGCGGTTTCCGGTGTTTCCACAATGGGACCCCGGTCTGCTGTGGTGCGGCACTTCAAATCTGTAGAGATCATGCATGAAGGAACTATTCGACACTTAAAGCGCTGTGCCCAATCTCAACCCTGCCTTGCCGAGGCATTATCATGCAGAGAAACGGTCAGCTCCTGAGGTTGTGCTTGTAGGACTTAGGGTCTCAGTCCATAAGGCTGGTGGGAATGGCGAACTTCGGTGTTTTTAAGTACTGGCCTTCGGTTTGAGTCTGGTTAAGGGCATTGAGCGCATCAGGGGCTGGACGGAAAGCAGGGCTCTTCTAGATGAGGGGCCCTTAGGCAAGTTGAACTCAACGTGCCAAGACGTTGCCTTGTCCAGGATTTCCATAGATTCAATGAGAAGGTGTTTCTAATGTAAGTCCATGAACTCTTGAGTTGGTGTATTCAGGCTGTATGCTGACTCAGGGGAATATCTTTCACGGGAGAGGGGCAGCAGAGGAAGATCAAGATCCTGATGATACCATCTGCAAGTGCCGGTTTCTGATTGATGCTGGTGGTGTAACTCTTCTTCCTGTTACCGTTGCCGTTGTCGTTGCCGCTACTACATCGGCGCGCTGCTACTGCTACTGCTACTGCTACTGCTACTGCTACTGCTACTGCTACTGCTACTGCTGTTGAGGCCACATGCTGTTGCCGCTGCTGTTGAGGTTGCAAGCTGCTCACTTCGCTGCTGCTGTCTTCCACTTTCGAAAGGCATGTCCCATAACCACGAAATCGGCAGGCCACGCCGCTTCGCGCTAGTACTACACGCCGATCAAAACTTGGGTTATTCGGTTTACTGGTCTGAATCATCAGTAAGAAAACTATCTTGTAATAGTCTCGCTCCCTATCTATACCTATATCTAGTTTTATATACATATACATAATGTATCGATTGCGTGAAGGCCCTCTTCATTCAAGGCACTGTACGTTATGAGGATCCTTGTCCCGGTCTCCAGTTGCAGAGGTGCTGGCCTACACACAGCTACCTCTTGCTTCTGGGACGCTGGGAACGACGGGGTCTCTTGGCAAAGACTGGGTTCTTGTTCAGGAAATTTGTTCAACAGGAGTAGCAGCCAGAAATCTCGCAAAACTCAAAACCTCAGAACAAAAAGCATCGTAAAGAAGGTTGCAAACCCATGTGCTCCCAGCAGCAAAGCCGCTGACTGCCTATGTACCATGTTCCTTCGGCACACCCTGAGCATAATCGTAGGCCCTCAGCCGAAACCCTAAACCGGAAGCCGTGAATGCCTGAAATAGGTCCCGTTTCCCTCTTCTGACGGGAAGGTCCAAACATGGGGTTGTGAATCGTTTGCAATCAATGCTAGTCTTTAGAGTTCCCGAATATATGTATGATCGAACTGTACACACAGTCTGACCACACTAAAAGGCAAGTAGCGCTGAAAGCCGCCTGTCGTCCGTATATCGTATACCAGACTCTACACCGAAACCCGTTTCTAATTGTGCGTAAGGTATACGTGTGATACCGTCGAGATAGACTGGTACTGCAGTGAGTTTGGGAGTTCCTCCGGCGCCTCAGACCCTCACCGTTCCCAGTACACTAACATGTACGTAACGTGGCCTGGGCAGCGCTACACTTCCCAATGTCACAAGTATATTTGACTATACTACAGCTACAGCACACCACAAAACCTTCACCTAACTGTTTTGATCATTGCATTCGCCATCATCGGCTTGCTTGGAAAATCGAGAACCCAAATCCGCATGCGAAAGTCACAAAGGACACTTTAGGGTGGTAATACAGGGCCCCTGTACAAGGGTACTCTAGGGCTCAAGGGAGTTCTAGAAAATGGGGGCATTCTTTCAGGTCTACACATATGTGTGGCCACGGGAGAAGCCGGGTCCTCAAAGCTTCCGGCTTCTTGCGACACGGGGACTGGGGGGTTTAGGGTTTGTTAGATGCAGGGTTGCGTGAAATTATGCCGTGCTGCTTCCCAGCTGATCGGCAGAGCCTGTGTTCAAAAGGGTTTAGGGTTTGGGGGGTGTCGAAGGTGATTTTGCAGGGCTTTTCAATTTGTTTTTGAGTTGACTTAGGGAGCTTGCTGGTTGACGGGTTTGCTTTACGGATTCACGGTTGGGTGGTGCGTTTCTGTGGTGGGCTGTAGGAGCTGTAGGATATAGGTTTGGTGCTCAGAGTTCCTGATAGGCTCTTGGTGAGGAGGTTGGGAAGATTCACATGGCTAAGGGTTTAGTTCGGGGGTTGAGGTTCAGTACGGATTCAAAAAAGGTGGCTTTCGGGCTGTTACACGCTTCGTGCAGTAGCTCTGTATGATTTCCTGGGAGCCAGAGAACCAGATTCCCTTGGCAGGCTAATGTCTCCAGCTGGCTTCGACATTACAGACAAATAAGGAAACACTTCTGCAACCGACCGAACCGGAGCAGTTTTGGCAACAGCTTCGTGCAATGATTTGTGGGTTGGGTAACGTTTCGGCTCTGTGACAATACACTGGGGACCCTGAACTCGGACTCTAACGAAGGCAGACGACTGTTGCTGGCTTTGGTTCGTCTTCGATCCCAAGCCGTTTCATGTCAGCTGAGGTCCAAAGATGTGGTGAACAAGTCCATGTATTGTGGCACGGCTGTACTGGCTGTACTGTTGCCACGACCAAGCCCCATAGCTGCTCCCCCACCTCCACGTCGTCCTCCTCTTCCTGTCCTGCTCCTCCTCCTCTTCCTCTTCTTCTAATATACTACGACGACAGACAGCTGCTGCTTGGACAAGCACTGCCGCAAGTTGCCAAATCTGGTCGCAGCGCCTGCGTGACACAACGTTGAACTACTGGTGCTAAGTACTACAATTCAAGCAGAAGCTTCGACATCAGCAACAACAGCAACAACACCAACAGCAACAATAACAAGAAACAACACCAGCTGCTACCAACCACGACCACTACTACCACGACTACCACTACCAGTCACTACCACCACAACTACCACCACCGCGACTTTCATCACGACCATAACTACCACTACCACTACCACCACCGCCGCCGGTGCCAGCACCACCACGACCACCACCACTACCCCCACCGGCACCACCATCACCACACTAACACTTGCCCTGCTGCTTCCTCTAGTACTAGCACTGTCACGACCACTGCCACAAGCACTAGCACTAGAACTAGCACTACCACTGGCACTAGCGCTGAGACTACTGCTGATTGCTACCACTTTGCCGCCACCACCATCGCCGCCACTATCACCACTGCTACGATCACGACGACGGCGCCCAGCACCAGCACCACAACCAGCACCAACAACACCAGCATCACCAGCACCGGCACCACTCCACCAATACCACCGCAACTACGATCCTCCGAATAGCACCACGGTCACTACGGCCACTACGAAGTCTCCGGCGGCTCTCATAATACCTGCATGGCTGAACTGTTGCTTCCGACTCGATTCATCACTTTGCGGGCATTTTCACATCGTCCAAGCTTCGAAGCTTCGCTGAGGCATCGTCACGGTGTTCGGCCTCGAATTCTGAGTCGTGCCACCTGTAGCAGAGGGCTCTTTAGGGTTGCATTGGGGTGCCTCGGTTGCGGTTGGGGGAAGTGGAGGCTCGGGCATCCTTGTTTGGAGCATTCCTGGAAGGAACGGTGAACTACGATGAACCGCAATGTACACATGCTTGTGAGTTCACTCAAGCAGTGGTAATCATGTAAGCCCTTAACCCCTGAAGCCCAAACACTAAAGCCTACCTCGCAAAAACCAGGCGCCAAGCTTAAAGGAAGATCGAAAGTAGCGTCTCACCCATGGAGCTTGGCTCCCTTCCTGCATGCAAGGCCTGTCGAATGGAGGTGGGCGAAGAGCTGACAAAACAACTGGGCTTCAGCGCAGCCACGGTTCGGGGTCTAAGATGCCAAGACGCTTCACGAGGCGGAGTTTAGGGTGGGAGTTGAGGGCTACTTCGTGAGGATGAACCCCTAACCCTTAAATCCTGAAGCTCTTACCCTCAGCCCTTGAGCCGAAAACTTACGGCGCCGCTGGTGGTGACCATCGAACCTCATACGACATACGAGTCTTAAACTTGAACCCATGTGTGGGTTCCGAAACCCAAACCCAAACTCCAAACCCCAAAGCGTGCCCTAAGCCCTCCTGTCAATCCTAAACCCGAAAAGGACCCCTAAGGCTCTAAGGGTTTGGGGTGAAGAACTTCGATTTGGTGTTCCGGGTCCTCGGCTCTGCAGCTGCTTCCTGCGAGCCTCCCTGGCTCAGGAACCCCGGCCGACTGAGACCACCTAAGCACCCGAACGCCTTGAGCCTCGAACCCTAAACTCCCATGAAAAGCCTACAGACCTAAAGCCCCAAGCCATAAACTCCTAGACCCGAGCCTCCTTAGCCCCGCTATACCCTGAACAGCCCTGAACCTAGAAGACATAGCTCCAAAAGCCGACTTCCAAGCCCAAAAGCCCTCGGGGAAGCTTCAATCGTCCAAATTCAGAACCCTATGAGAACCGGCAGCCACTAGCATCTGCCATGGTCGGCGAGAGGAAGCTTCAGAGCCCCTCGGTTCGCAGGTTGCCGAGGAGATTATTATTAGAGTCTTTTGTTGAGGTGGTTGGATCCGGCACGGTTTAGGGTTTAGGGCGAGCACTAATCAAGCCTGTGGAAAAAAGGGTTTAGTATGATGGAGCAGAGCCTGGGTTCAAAAGGGTTTAGTAAGCAGTTTGTCTGTCTGTCCGTCCTGGTGATCTCCTCTTGGCCGTCTCTTGGTGCTCGTCTTGGTCGTCGTGGCCTTGATGATTGTGGTTGCGAATCTCCATCGCTCTTTGAAGATCTATGCTAGCATATTCGTGGTTGTTGTATTCTAGAGCTTCGATAGGACCCTAACCCTAAACCCTAATATTACGTTGGCTTTCCTGTTCAGGGTGCCGTCTCTATGGGGCTCATTGTAATCAGCATCGTAGAATTTTGTGGTTCCCCCCCTTCGAAGAAAGTCATACAGTCGACAAACACGAGGGTGCAGGCCTTTTCAAGGTTAAGTGTTATATGCTATGACCAGGTTGTGATCAAGATGTTGCTCTCATAGCGAACAGTTCCTCAAAGGCTACAGCGGCCAAAAACCATGCTGCCTATCGGCAAGCCTCTACCCTAAACCCTCCACGTGATGTCTTTCGAGGCTTCGTTCTTCCATGCCACTGAGCAGCTCTATCGCTTTCGAGCAGAGGCCCAGCTTGATAACAACATCTACCCAGAGGCCCCAAAGTAGTTCTTTTTCGGGGTTCATTGATATATAGAATCCTATAAGGTAATCCCCAAAAGGAACTACTTTGGGGCCTCTGGGTAATACACGCCCTATCACCAATGAAGACGCCTGCAGCCATGACCAATCCTGAAATCGTCAGTAATATTTACAAACAGTTGCCATACTGCCGCTTTCAGCATGTATCAGTGGGCATCGGAAGCGCCAGGGCTGCTGGGTTTCCCTATCCGTACACTTTTGCTGTTTCCTACGCACTTCTCTATACTTTCAAGCTAGAAAGACACTGCGTATGAGGCTTATTCACAGGCCGGTCTGCCACTGTGGGTTTGAGGATCTTGTGTGTGTGGTCGCTCTAAACTCTGGAGGCCAAAAGCCCCAAAACCCTAGGCTCTAAGTGTGGGCAGGACCAACCCCAAGGGTCCTATGTACTGTTATGGGGGATACTGCCCTGGATCCCAATAGTACTTCCGAAAAATAGAAACCCTACTATACAGATACATAGGACCCTTTGGGCAACTTTTCGGCTCTGAGCCCTCACCCACCTGCAATCCTAGACCTTTTGACTTATCGCAAGCACCTCCCTTGTTCAAGCAAAAAGTTCCTGAGGCTTCTTAGTACGTACAATAGCTATACAGTGACTGTACTGGGCTAGTAGTACTACAATAGTTTAAATAGAGTTTGGGGTTTTTTAGTATTACTATGACTATGCAGGGATTATAATGTGGCATTATTCTACTTCTTGCGGCCCTTGTATTCAGAGGTCTTGGCGGGCTGCATAGCGGCTATGCGCCGGGCAAATCCAACGGAGCCCCGAAGTAGTAAAAGAAAGGGGTTAGGGTTGCCATAGGGGCTGGAAGAGGTCCTTATACTCCCAAAATTAGTCTACGACAACATGACCCAAAGCCCGATTCTAATCATTGAGGCCCCTGTGTTCAGTGGTTTGGGTCCAGGCATGCAGCAGGAGCGTAATGGTTTCAACCCTGTTCCTCCTGGAAGTGTTCATCTGTGAAGTATGTACATCGCACCCCAAAGTTGTTCAGATATGATGCCTCCGAAATCCCAAATGCTCAAACCCCTGAACCCGGCAGGCGAAAGCCCCACCCACCTTTAAACTTTAAACTGTCATATGACTGTATCCTTTAGAACGTTTCACGTTGTCAGACTCCGAACCATATGCCTCGCCTGGATTGTCCGAGTGTGAGCGCCGAAACCCAAGCCACAACTCACAAACCCCCAGCCGATTTTGCAAAGGTTGCCGGGCTTGGGTCATGGCCGATCTGCCGGAGGATTCGGAGAAGGCGTGGTAAGAGCAAGCCATCATCCCAAGGCTCTATGATGTACCGATATAGCGCAACACTTAGGTCTGTAAGGGCTAGCCGCTTTAAGACTTGCGGCCTAATGTATATACTATATATATATATATGTATTATATAATATATATATATATACTTACATATGTATATCTCATGGAGCTTGAGGGGTTGCGAATCTGGACTAGTTCCAGCCGAAGGCCCAAGACCGGTTCTGTAGACTAGGTGGCAAATTGAGAATTCTCCTCTCCGGGTTTAGGGTTTAAGGTTCTGCAAAGGTTTAGGGCTTATAGAGTCATGAAGACAGTGGGCTGCCCTTCAACTACCAATTATCTAGCAGATGCGCCAGAAGCAGCTCGAACGCTTGGCCGAGCGATTGGAGCGCCTTGCTGCCGAGGCCCGGAGCAAGACTGTTTGATAGTTGAAGGCACGTAGCTGGTAGCTTAGGATCTTGGAGGAACTGTCCGGAGTTGTGAGCTTACTGCAAGAAGAGAAATGTACGCGTCTCACGATGCTTGAGTCTTGGCTTGGCATGTTCACGGTTGGGAAAAGCCCGAACTTATCATGGAATTTGCACGCCTCCCAGAGCGAAAAAGTGTCGGTGGACCACGTGAAGCCCGACAGAAGAATGCAGAACGATTTCCTGCTTCTATAGCGCTGGGGTACAGCCTGCCAAGTGAAATCGTATTTCAATGAGTCCCCAGGGCCACCAATTACAATACAAGTCGGAAGCAAATCGAAAGACCTTCTGAAAGCAAAAGTACCTCTAAACCCTAAACTCTTATTGACCGTTTATGTATCTACCTTTAAGTTACCTTCATGGATACTCACGTATTACATCTTCACACTTCAAACAAAACAATTCCAGGAGCATTCCTTCCGCATGCGGCGGGCAGCAGCACGTGGACTGCGCTGCGGCTGCACGTCGGCCCATGTCAACTTCATGGTTTGGCTGAGGGCCCGAAGGCCTTAAACCGTAGATGCAATCAAAGCCTTTTCAGTTTACCTTATCCTGAATCTCCTAGCCCGTAAACCTCCAAATCCGAGAGTGAACACCGAAACTCCTCCAACACCACGAGCAACTATATCGTAAACTACCACATCCTTCATATCCTAGTTTCTAGTTTAATGTATAGGGGCCCTACATACGGTATACCTTACATAGGCCCCTATGTTGTTTACGGAAAACCTTCAGGACAACTGTTTAGATATTTCGTGGTCAGCAAAAAAGCAAACCTGAAGACATCCCAGGGCTACTCCCAAAAGGGTTTAAGTGACACTCTTGAGGCCCCACAGTTATTTTGGTACATCGTTGGACCCTTTGACCCTAAACCTTCAACCATCCAGAACCCCCCAAAAGCCAGCAGAGTTCGGAGTAGTTGATTTCTATGAACTCATCCGATAATCCCTATACTTTCCGCGAGATTTCCGCAACCGAACCGTTGGAGTCCTACCATGCTTGGCTGAGACTCCCTCGTTTAGATCCATGGCTTCATATCTGGTCCTCGCGGCCCTGGTCCTCGCGGCGCTCGGCCTGGCGTCCGAATCCACCTCCCTGCTACAGCATAAGATGGTCCTTCACGGCCCAGGCGCTGCTCTTTGGTCGTAGTTGGATAACATTTTTTACAGTTTTTGTAAGTACGTATACACCAAATAAGGAGTAAAGATGTCCATGTTTAAGCCTATCCCAACCCATGAACTAGTGTTGAGGCCGAGCCGTTGACTTGGATCCACTTCCCCAAATGCGGGGGCTCGTTCCTCAATGCGATCGTGCACATGCCAGGGTTTTGCCCTTCTTTGGCGAACGTCACCCTGAGCGGCGCTTGCTTTGAGGAGACCTTCTGGCCCCGCTGCCCGAAGTATTGCAACCCAGACAAGTTCTCGTGCAGTGTAGTCCAGCACGAGATAATTGGCAACTACACAGCAAAGCGGGGTCGCCTGGTGGGCTTTTTTCGGGATCCTGATCAGCGAATACTCTCAGCTTATCACTTTCAGGACACCCTGGCGCAGCAGGGATGTGGGATGCCAGGGACAGCGCCGGCGCATGATTCGCTTCTGGACACGGCGGAGAGATTGAAAGGCGGCATGACATACCAGCTGGTGTCAGAATACCAATTCGCACAGCCGGCGATGGACTTCACAAATCTTAGCCGCGAGGATGCAGCGGAAGCAGCGCGGCGAGTCCAAGATGGGTTTGCGTTTGTTGGTATCACGGAGATGTGGGATCTGTCCATCTGCTTGTTTCACAAAATGTTTGGCGGACCATGCTTGGCTTCTGACTTTGACAATGCAAACCCCACTTATCCGGACAAAACTGCGCATACAGTTTACGACACATCGGAGCTGATGGGCTGGCACGATGACATCGATGAAGTCGTGTACGCATCTGCCTTGGATGCTTTCCATAAAAATCGGTTCCTGTACAAAGTCTCCCATTCAACGTGTCAGGAGTGCTACAAACAAGCCGGAAGAGCCGGCCCGAAGTCTGCATGACTATCTCACGAAGGGCTGGACCAAGGTTGGTTCGTGCAAGGCTTAGGGTTGAGGGTGTATAGAGGCTAGTGGAAGGCTCATAGGTCGCATCAAACAGAAGCCGCAGAAGCCAGGGAGGCATTGGGAATGATAGTGATAGACATCACGAACTTTCTCGAATTTCCATTGTGCCCAGATTCCGAAGCTCTGAGCGCCAAGACTTGAGCCCTGAATACAGCGAGATAGCCAGAAATCCAATTTAATAAGCGTGCTCAGAGCAAGCCAAGCAGAAACGAATGTGAACGATGGCAGGCAGGCATCCTGTGAAGCCGTCGAGAGCAGCGGGACAGGTAGGAACCACCAACAAGAGCATCTTATCTCCCCTTCCTCATGACAAAAGCAGGAACTCTACTCAGACCCCGATCTCCATACAGAACCCCAAGGCATATAGAACTCTAGCAAGAACCCCATGCGAAGAATCGAGAAGTGTACCGCAGGAACCCTTTGTCATAAAGAACCCTTAGTGATATAGAACCCTATACCATGCGGAACCTCATACCTTAAAGACCTATGTCATATAGAACCGTATGCCATATAGGACCCTATGCCATGCAGAAACCTGCACCCCCTATAGGACCCCAAACCACTGCATATAGAAACCTAAACCGTGTAGAACCTAAACACCGCATAGCATCGTAAACCCTAAACCCTGCACCCTGCCGTGTGCGAGTGTGATCATGGAAAACCCTACACCCTACATGTTAAAGCCTACATGAGCCTTAAATCCTTACCCAGAGCCCGATACCCCTTAATTAAGGAATTAAATCATGAGAGGGCTCATATTGTGATTTAAGGTAATTATATTCCTAAGCCGGGGTATTGGGCTCTCTGGGTACAAAACCCTAACTAAACCCTAAACCCTAAACTCCAGGCCGAAGGGAATCCTCCGATAAAATTGGAACGATACAGAGAAGATTAGCATGGCCCCTGTGCAAGGATGACACGCACAAATCGAGAAGTGTACCAAGTGAGTGTCAAAACTCCAGGCAGGAGCCCAAGCTCAGGTCACCCGAAAAGGCGCTCCGGAGCGCCTCGGCGAGCCCTGCGAAGCTCGCCACGCGCATGGCGCGCCCTCCCTTGCTGATTCTATACCCAGAGACTCCGATATCCCTTAGTTAAGGAATATACCCTAAATTATAGTAGGATGTTGGAGACTCTGGGTACTCATCTGCATTGGGCTGGAATGATTGATTGCTTTTCGGAAATGGTATTCTTGTGATAATTATGTATATTTTACATATGTACATATAGTAGAAGTTTGATACTGGCCCCACTCTGCAACAGCTGGGTAATATTGCGAATACAGATAGAGCCCTTAATATGACCCAAATATGGGTTGTTGAAGCGTGGGGGCAGTACCCAGTCTACCTATTTGTCTACTTCACTATAGATACATGGAAAGAGAGATTTCCCTCTAACGAATGATCTCGACATAGGTTTTTTTGCCACGATCGAAACGGGTTTTGGCAATTGGAATTGAGGTTTGTAGACCCCATGTTGCGAAGACGGTGCACAAGGGCTGAAGATTTCGGATTTTCACGCGAGCATGTGCACGCATTGTGAACAAACCTTCTGGATACGGTCACAGACAGAAGACCGCAACAACCTCGATCCGAAAAACTGTCGCGCACCCTGAGTTTTTTTCCCACAGAACGTGGGACTCTGAGTTTTGCATATGTATACATCGTATATTATGTATAACATGTATAGTATGTACGAAAGGAGACATTGTTTTTGTCGCGAATCTTTGCGTGTGTTCTCATATGTACGTATAGAAGAATAGGCGCTTTGTGTTAGCGGTAGTCGTCGTAGTCGCGGTAGCCGCAGTGATAACAGTACTAGTACGAGTAGAAATGCTAGTACTAGTAGTGATACTGGTACTGGTGCTAGCAGTAGTAGCAGTAGTAGTAGTAGTAGTAGTAGTAGTAGTAGTAGTAGTAGTAGTAGCTGTTGTAGTTCTAACTTTAGAATTCGTACCTGTGCTACTACTAATCACTTACTAACAACACTTGACACCTTATCTACCTATTTACCTACCTATGCGCCTTATACCCATACACGCACGCATGTGTGCGCTGCAGGATAAGCTCGAGAAAGATGCCCAGCGTGCACGTCGGCGCAATGACGACGTGGGGGACTTCTGCAACCTGGCTTCAACCTGACCGGCCCAAATGCTTCAACGCGAAGAGCCCGAGCTCCCTTCCACGAAATTGGGGTCTCGAGTCTAGGATTTGATTGGGTGTTGCGGGACTTTGGTTGTGGGGCTTATGCACATTCATTCCAAAAATTCGCTTTCCAAGCTTCCCCAAGGATTTCTTTGGGTAAGGTTTCTCGCTTCAAGAGGGCCTCACATCCCGCCACTGAATAAGTAGTATGTTAGTATGTGCTATTTGCTAGAGCTTCAGCAGAAAGTTGGGGGACCCTTACATAGAGATAGTGACTCGGACCCCGTAAATACCAGGATCCTTACAAAAGGAGACCTAAATGCAAAACCCTACTTTGGGAGCCTGCCCGAATCGTTTGAAGTTCCCGCGGATATCTTAAGCATGGGGGGTTTCCATCTGACTGGGGCTTTCATCAAACTCAGCACTAGGGAAAATACCTTAAATGACCTTGCGCAATCTTACATCACACAGGAGCTTCTGTAGCTTAATCCGTTTTTCTTCAGATTCAGAATGAAGCGCTATCCTGTTTTTGGTATAGTTAGGGCTTCCGGGCTGTTGGGTTCAGGCATTTGTCGTCTCAAGGTGTCAGCGCTTGAGGTTTGCAGATGTACGGGTCTGGGAGTTCTGTAATGTCGCAACCTGATGAAGGCCACGGCTCTTGAAATGTACCCAAATAGCAGGAACCGCGGCAAGATATTGATTCAGAGGAAGTGGTTTGGGAATCAGGCTTCTATGCCACGGTATGCAAGAACTAAACCGTAGACCCTCAAGCCCACTCTGATGGTGCCCATGATGAATCAGCCCCGCTACTGGAGGAAGAGATTATGGCAGAGATCCGTATATGCTGGTCCTGAACGAAAGGGGTGTTATTCATCAGGATTTACACTTCAATCCCCAAACCCTACAAAATGGTAGGTTATGAACCATTTTATGAACCCCTTTAAGTAGAGGGCGGAACCCTAAACCCTAAACCCTTCAATCAGTAGGGTCTTGGATTCCAAGGCAATAGCTGCAAAGAGACCTTAGGCGTCGGTGTTTTGAGGTATGCTACTCGGAAGCAGTCGCAGCAAAAGCTGCATCCCCAATCTTAAGACTTAAGATTTGAACCCCAAGCCCGGAAGCCCTAAACCCTGAAGCCCTGAAGGCCAAAGGATCAGCCCAACTGCGAAGCCCACAGCCGTGCAGGTTTTCCCGACGCGGCATATCGGAAATTGGAGCGTGAATCAGCCGGAAGGTTCTCCCTACGCGTTCCTTACCTCTGGTACCAGGTAGTAACCGAAGCGAAGCAGCCACATCCCTGAAAGGCGAAGCCCGACACCCCGAAGCCCATGGAAGCTTCGAAGCCCCTACACTCCCAAAAGCCCTATAGGGCTCTGAACCCCTGAGCCCGAAGCCTGAATCCTTGTGCTCAGGCTGCGAGTGGATGGTCTGGGTGAAAAGCTGCGGTTGGCCCCAGCCCTAGCTGCCGGAGATGTTACGAGATGGAGGTTTGTGTCAGGGTTTTTTAGCCTTGAGGTGTTCTCATTTGTCGGGCTTGCTCAAGCCCCAGATCCCGAATGCTTGGAATTCTTTCCAGTGGGAGGTGATGGCTGTCGAGTTTTTGGGGTGGAGGGAATTGTTTCCGTTTTCACGGGGCGTTTAGTATAGGGACCTACAAGATTACCAGTGCTGTTTTGGGGGTTCCTTATTGCCCTCAATCACTATCCTAATTGTTAAAGGCCTCTATACTCGAGGACCTAAGGCTCCGAGGAATTCTCAAAACCCTGACGCTAAACACATGGGTGGCTGTCATTTATATTTAGGGTACCCCAAAAGGGACCACAATTTTGACAACCACCCATATGTGCACCCCTACGCCCTATGCAGCAGAAGGCCAACAGTTGGAAACCCAGCGGCCTCAATCCTTACGAGTACTGTAGAAGGAATCCCAGCACTATTTGGCTTTAATCAGGTTTCCAACTTTATGGGGCTCACTGTAAGCCCTATAAGCCCCAACAACTCCAAAACTAAAACTCCTTGCATCCCTGCACCTCAAGCAGGCAAGCAGCCGTTCAAACAGTGGCTGAGCCTGCTACGTCAGATAAATAGAATAAGGAGGTGTCGAACCATCCAGCCGCACCCGCTCCTTTCTTTCATAGGAGTTGAGGGCTTGAAATCTCGAACCCAGCGCCTAGGCGGCAAGGATCCGAGCGCGTGGCAGCCAGCCGTCTCTTGGCTCCATCGAACACCTGGATTTTGAAAGAGTCTCAAGGATTCGACAGCCCTGCATGCCATATGGGAGTTTCCGAAAATAAGGGACCCAAATGTTGTACCCTAAATGGTAGGATCCTTATTAGAAGGACCCCAAAACAAGGTACCCCCTAATTTTCGGAAACTCCCATATGAAGGCCCCACATAGTATCCAAGGTCGCCAGTTCTTCGAGGCGGTCGAGGCTGGAGGGGCTCTAGGCTTTTCGGGTTCAAAATTGGGAGTTTCCGAAAATTAGGGGTGCACTATTCTGGGTCCTCATAATAAGGATCCTACTATTTAGGGTACTATATTAGGGTCCCCTATTTTCGGAAACTCCCAAATAGGAAAGGTAGTGAGGATGGCCTCTATGTTATACGGTCTGGTCTAGGGTTTAGGGATGGTAGAATAAGGGGGTGGCATCAAAGCTCTGCATGGGTTGTACCAGGAGTTTCTGCGGGCCCCTTCGGGGCTCTACTTTTCTTCAGATTGACTTTGTCCCTAAGCCCTAAACCTTTACTTCCAGGGTTTGCCGGGGTATGGACAGCCACAGACCCAAGGATGACACAGAAGTCGAGTGGAGCTTTCCGGGCCCTTGGACACTCAAATCAATCTAAACCTTTCAACACGCCTTGGTGTATTCGAAAACAAGGTCCGGAGCAATTATTGAATTTCGGCGTGTTTGGGCGTGTTGGGTACCAAGGTCTTAGGAGAATCTCGACGTCCTTTATTTGAACGTTGGCTCCTGTGCGACTGACTTCCCCGGAGGCCAATCATGATACTAACTTTGATCATACTCCTGGTCCATGGCCACGAGAACACAGCAGCCATAGTTATATATAACAACAATCAGACGAACAACAAGAACAAAACTAAACATCATAACAGTATAGTAATATTGTTAGTAGCCCTAGATCATATTCACGGCCGTAAGAACACAACAACAATAACAATAATAACAAGAGTAGCCATAAACATCATAATAGTTGTAATTCTAATAGAAAGTGGTAATAAACCCTAAGCCCTACACCCTAAAACCCTAAACCCCAAACCGATAGTAGCATGTCGGCCTCGTCCTTGCCAGGTAGGAGGGAAAAAACCGATAGTAGCACTGAGAAGCCTGGCCCAGGACTTGTTGCCGAGCTGGGGAGAGGTGGCCGAGAGGCCGAACAAGGTTTAGGGCGGAATCGGTTGTGGGTTATAGGGTTACACAGAGAGCCAATATTGGTATTTGTAAAAATATGGGCATTAATACTAATTTTCACATGATGACTTGTATTCGCAGGAAAACTCGTAAAAAACTTCAAAACCCTGGAATCATGAAAAGCCATTAAACACTGGGCACATGATCCGGTTTAAAACCAATTCCTGCTTCATCGCGCGGAGCTGCTTCATCAAAATACTTCTATGTTGTACTACGACGCCATTATTCGTAATGTGTATTTTCGCAGGGGGGACTTCCCGCCTGGAACCTAGGGGGAGTTGTTTTAGGGGTTTAGGATTTTAGGGTTTAGGGCTGAGGGTTATAGGACTTTAGGGTTTGGGTTTTAGGGTTGTAGGGTCCAGGCGTCTGCCCTCAGGTGTGGTCCGGCCGGCATACAGCTCGAGTCCGCGCGCCAAAAAAGGTTGTAGGGTTAAGGGCTCAAGGTTATAGGAGTTTAGGGTTTCGGTGTAGCCACATGTACTGCAGGGTTTAGGATTTAGTGGGTCATAAGGGTGCAACGTACGGAGAAGGGTTAATTACAGGGCTTTAAATACGGGGTATGCAAAGTGGAGGGTTTAGGGCGGGATAAGTGGTAGGTGCCGTCCCATAGTCAGGAAGCTACTTGAAGAGGAACCTACAATTTGGTTAATCATTCACCACCCATGAGTTCCTCATGTGGCCATCACCCTTAGCCTGGAACTCTAGACCCTCACGCCTCAATTCCAAGCCCTGTCCCCAAAGCCGCAATCCCCAGTCCCTGTCGCCTCACCCGGACTGTGCGAGCTGTGAGTGTCAAGTCCTGGAAACCTGGGCACCTGTTCAGGGTTTACTTGGAGGTTCATGGGTAGTTATACGTGGGGTTGTAAGTGGGGTAGCTAGAACTACAGCCCTGGGGGACTTATAACTTCCAAAACCCTAAACTTATGACCCAAGCATAACTACGCATGAACCTCCAAGTAGGGTCTGCCCCTCAGCGGAAAAAGTTGGCCGCCCCTCCCAGGAAAGCGGTGCAGGAGGTTTCCAAAGCCAAGGAGCAGCTCCAGGCAGAGAGGAGGAATCAGTAATCTGTATGGCTGTAACAGGTATAGGGTAGGTATAGGGTTTAGGCTTAATGCCTTATGTGTGCGTGTATCGAGTTGTACGTACGTTAGAAATATCACATCATCGTCATCCTTATTACTGTTCCACGTGTGTGTCGGCTTTGTTTGTCAAGGTAGAACAAACTTCAGATGTGTGGAACATATTCCTAGTGGCAAGTTGATTGGGATTTGCTTCTTCGTCCGAGCGTTGTTCCGGTTCTGCCTACGGGCACATGCCACTGCGAATTTAGTTTTATAGTCCTCTTCTTTCTAAAGCTGCCAGCCTTATGCATGTGGGCAGCTGCTTTAGCTGTCGCCACGCAAGAAAAACAACTTCTGGAAGTGGTATCTGTGTTCTCGCCACTGCCAGCTCACCACTGACAAAAACAGCAGCATCGGAACAACAACCACCACCACCGTCTCACCAGTCTCAGCTTTCTCAGCTCCTCCGGGTCTTTCGGTCGGGCTGCGAGGTCGCAAGGGTCTCAGTCTGTGGGGCTCTTCGAACTGAGATTCAGCTGCTCCAAACCCTATGGACACCGGTGACCGTTCCAGGTGCGAAAGTGCACATCGCGGTGGATTCTGTTTCTGTCTCCCCGCAGAACGTGTGGCGATGTCGTCGCACGTTGTTAGGGTCCTTGTTCTACCTGCGGAATCTTCGGTCCATCACTTTAACCCTTTCACACAGCCCTTTTTACCACAAACCCACAATGTTAACAGCCCGAAGTCCGGTCGCTTTTGGACCTTCTGGGCTTGGAGCCTTTGGAACGAGTCACTCAATGAAGACACGGACATCGACTTGAGACTTCGAGCTCTGCAGGTGCCAGCCGTCAGTCCCAAAGCGCTAAAACCAGAGAACACACAAGCACTAAACCCTGTCACAGAACAAGCTTCAACCCTAGCTCCCCCTACAACACTATCATAAATGGCGAAAAGCCTGACGCCCGGAACCCATAGCGTGCCGTAAAACCGACTGCAACCCCTTGCGAAGCCCGTATAGACCCCTTCAATCCTTAAAGGACCCTTGTCGGAACCCTTTAAGGAACCTTTCCTTAAAGGAGGGTTCCCAACAAAGCCACTGGTGCCGCTGCAATGGCCCGGCGCAGCGTAGAGCGCATCGACGTGGCTCCCTCGGGCGCCTTGGTGCCTTGGACGTCGACGTTGATGCCCTAAACCTTAGATACTTAAGGTTTATGGGCATAGGGTAACCCTAACCCTAAATTCAACCCTACATAGGAGGGGAAAACCCCTAAGCCCTAAGCTCTTATGGAGATTCAGGGTTTACGGTACAATTAGGGCTCGACCTTTAGCGGGGAGGCCTGGAGACTTCTTTTTTGGTTTTACTTCGGGGCAGCAGGCATCCTATAGGGTTCAGGGCTCTCTGCTCAACAAAGGCCAGTAGCTCCAGTTTCGTTTTGGCAGTCTTCAGTGGAGTGCCTCCAATGCTTTCGTGCATCATTGGGTATGATCTCGAAGCACGTTAGTTGGACGACGTTCCAGCTGTACATGTATCCGTTGCTATAATTAAATTAGTTAGAAGTCTGTGGTTTCCTCATCGTGGCATGGTCCGTCCCACAGTCCAGGTTGATGAAGGATCTAGGGGGTTGGGGCGGTGTAGACTGGAAGGGGCTTGGGCTAAGGAGTCTCGGGGGGTTCGTGAGCGTTTAGGGCCGTGGATACAACGCGGATGACCTCGGTGGTTTCGCGCAAGTGTGCAAGCGCTGAGGGGCTTGTAAACGTAAAGATATAATACATCTCAGTGTGCGCGTGTATGAGCTCCGGAGGCAGTTCGTGAAGGGAGCTTGGGTTGGATGGATAGGAACTCCAGTTTTCGTGTAGTCGCCAGAGCATTGCATGGGCTGATGCATTTCCAGCTTACACGGAGGGCAGAAGTCTCAATACTTGTGCAATATCCCCAGAACCAGAGTGTATGTCCTGCTGAACGAAGCCAAGATGATGTGGGACGCTGTCAAATGTTCCTGGAGGATCCGGATAGACAGATGTTTTGTGGAACGTTCCAGAGATGCTTTTGCGCCTGATTATATAATATCATATAGTTCCTAAGCCCAACAAGACTCTCGTAGACCCCGACACCCCGAGCGTTTCGAATCCTCTGCTTGGTATCTGAGGTGTTCTACGCCAAGGGCGAAACTCTGACCGAAAGGGAGCGAACCGAATCTCGGACGCCAAAGCCGTCGTTAATGTTTTGGTTGGGGTCTTCCGAATTTCAGATTGCCCCCAAACCCTATAGATCCGAATCTGCAGACATCAGCCTTGCTTTTGGAGGCGTTCAGTAGGGTTTAGAATGGGATCGCTGTCATGACACCTTTACTTGCAAGGAGTGGCTACCAGTCGGAGAGTCTGCAGGAAGATCATAGCGGTGGTGCTTCGTACCTAGGAATTGGGATGTGATTCTAATCGAAGACAAAATGTGTTGCACAACTCGTCCGTGTCAGCTGGCACGGCTGTGAAGAGTTATATAAGTCGTGCGCGTGACATGGTGTAATCAAGTACGGCTCCATGGTGTAGCACATGCTAGACTCTTACCCCCCTCAAATCCGAAGAAGCCCTACTTGAACTGGAAGCCAGAAGCCCTTCTTTCTGAACTTCCAGGGCTCATGGTTAGAGGTTGAGGGTTTCACTGGCTTCTTCTTGAGGAATTTTTTTTAAGCTATATACCATATAGGAATGGAAAAGGGTTTCCTTATTATGGCACCTTAGGTTAAATCCCTTAATAAAAATCCTTCTCGAATCCTTAAAGCAACCCTAAACTATGGTAACTTAAGTTAAGTCCCTTGCTCAGGGTTTCGAGTGCACTGTTCAGGGCTTCAACTTGCCCAATCCTCGGTCGACCTCAGACGTCTGCTTCTATTATAGGGGCCTGAATAATTTCCAATACTGTTTTGGGGATTCCTTATTATCCTTATCGTACAAATGGCCCTCAAACCCGACTCTAAGTATTAAGTCTCCAACATGATTGAGATGTTGAGTTGTCCTGACCCCAGAAGCAGTACCCAGCGCAAGGAGGGCCTCCACCTCAAACTCTAAACTCATAGGTTATGAACTACAACACACCCCTTTTGTTTCAGGGGCCCCATCTGATAGATCAGCTTCAAGTTAGTGACTAACGGCCAAGACACTTCCACTTTGGTGCAGGTATGTTGCATAAAGAGGATCCTTGTGATAAGGATACAGGACCCCTGAACAATGCACGACGCCAGAAGTACCGCGTAGTTGTTCAGAACATCCCCTCGAACAAACTAAACATTGACCTTTCCGAACCCACAAGCCCGAAATGTTGAGGCGCAAAAGAGGCTTTCAGAGTTTAGGGTTTATTTGGCAGATATGTGGTGTGTACCCCAAACCCTGAAGGGTTAAGAGTTTCTGCAAGCAGGCGTTAGGGCCCTAAGCAATACCCTAAGGCTCCAAAGTAGTTCCTTGTTGGGATTACCCTATAGGATTCTAAATATGAACCCCCAAAAGGAACTACTATGGAGCCTTAGGGTAAAGGGTTCAGGGTTTTCCAAAGCAGCCAGGTACTGCAGGTCCCTGTCGCCGATTTGCGAGCACAGAGCCTTGACAGCCTAGCAGATGCCGCGGCATGGCCACGCTTGAAGTAGGGGAGCTTGATTCGGGCTTAGGGTTTAGGGGTTGAGAGCTTTATGGGTTTGCGGGTTTAGGGGTTAGTGTTAAACACTAAGAGACACAACCAACCCACCGACCGAAACCAGACCCCGAAACCCACAGAGCTTCGGGCCTCCACGCCTTTTCCCATACGGGCTTGACTCGTGTGCCTGCGGTCGGTCGCCTCGCAGGTCAAACAGAAAAGAGAAAACAGGGATCGACACTGCTTCCGCAACTTCTCTCCTCTATTGTACAGGGGTTAGGAGAGTCATTGCAACAGCATTCTCCACGGCTTTCCACCAAGACTCAGGGGACATTGGCTTAGTCAACACATCGGCAAGTTGCTTAAAGGTGGGAAGCCAGTGGAGAGGATATCGTCCCTCCCGGCGCTCGGCGCTGAGTGACTGTCGCAGGGCAGCCAAGTCTATGGCCAGCCGTTTATCGCTGGAGACTCTCGTCGCTCCCTCCTTGTGTAAATGATCATACAAGGATTTGCAATCGGAGTAGTATCGCACATTCCTTCCCGCGAGGTCTTCGACCTTCTGTAGCCTACCGCTAAGCAGTGAGTGGATGTATGACCGAATATATTGGCCATTCAATTCTCCACCCCTTCAGTGCAAGCCATCGTCTCTGCAGTGAAGGTTGAGCGACACACCCTCTGAATCGCAGACGACTTCCAGTCCACAAGACTGATAGGTCCGCCCTCTGCCGTGTAGCAGCGGCGATCTCCAAGGGCCACCAAAAGGCCGTACTGGCTGGCCACTCTTGAATTGGCCTTCTTTGGCTTCCGGTCCTTGTTGTCGAACGGGGTGCCCGAGATGAACCCTTTCTCATGGTCCTCCTGGCTGAGCACAAAGTCAGGATCGTCTTCTCCCGTGTCCCGTGGCAGGGCATTAGCCCAAGCGGCATCGTGGAAGATCAGGATCTCAAGGGAGTCCAGGTCCAGTTTGCGGAGCCAAACGCCATGTTGCTGGAATTCCATTGCTCTTCTAGCAGTAGCATTCGTAAATTTAACATCCGCCACAGTGGGGTCCTTCTGGAGTTGTTGTGCGAAGGAAACGGACACCTGCAAGTCTGGCCGTGTCTGAGAAGCCAGCCAGCTCAAAGCACCAACCAAACTCCTGTTGTCGATGGCCTGCTCGGCCGTCGCCTGGTCCGTGTCCAGATGGCCCTTCTGGATGTCGATCTGGAAGAGCCGACTGTTCGTGTAGGCCGCCTGGTCCACGTAGACGCCCTCGGTGGTGACCTTCACGTGGGAACCCACGTAGTCGAACTCGTTGTCTTCCCATTCGTCGATTGGCAGCACAGCGTCCAGGGCCTTCTCAATCGCCTTGGTCAACTTGCTGCCGCCAACCAACAGAAGATCATCCACATGGACGCCCAGGTAGGCCTTGGGCGTCGCGTCCTGGTCGGAGCTGGGCACGAGAATGAACACGCACGGGTCCAGGATGCTCTGCTTGAAGTGGTGCACAACCCCCTGGTGCTCGACGGTGAGGTCGAGGAGAATCTGCTTCAACTCCAGCCACCATGACCTCGGAGAATCCACAAGCCCAAAAATGCCCTTCTCGATGCGGAAGATGGCTCCTGGAGCCATGCCGCGGACTCCGGTCCGCGGTTGTCTCATGAACAACTGCCGGCTGATCTGCTTCCCATTCAAGAACGCGGCAGTAACATCGCCTGCGCTAGCCCGCCAAGGTTCGTCGTCGTCCAATCTCGAAGCCACGAACTGGAGCAGAGTCAGAATGGACAAACGGTTTATGGTGGGAGCATCTGTAAGCACTTTGCCCACATCAGGATCGAGGTGCCCAAAAACCACCAGTCTGCTTTTGTGTTTCCAGGGAACAGACTCATCGACACGGCGCTTGCTGTAGTTCTTGTCTCGGTAGGCCCATCGAGAGCCCAGGATGCGAGACGGGTGGACCGTCTTCTCAATCTCCGCGCTCTCCTCCACAGACAACGGTGTGAGGGCTTTGCTATCCAAGTGTTCCCGGATCTGTTTGTCCTCTGCACTTTTGAAGCCCTCATGTTCTGACGGCGGAATAAGTCGCCACGGCAGCTCCTTCTCATGTTGCTTCTCCCGCGATCTCTCCGTAGCGGCCTGTTTCAACATCAGGGCGGTGTATGGGGCGCCTCGGCCGCCACTGCGCTTCCCGGTGATCCTTCGGGGCACTGGACCATAGTCACCCGAAGAGCTGGGAGCCTGGATCTCAGGGGGGAGCAAGTCCTTGTCGATGTCCGAATCCAGCATCTCGGTGTCGCCGGCCGGGAACTTGAACTCGAAGTCTTGATCGTCAACAAGAGAGGGCTCGTAGTCCTCCAGATCCAAGTCCTTCTCGTTCTCGTCCTCTGGCTCAAAGACTTCGGGATCGTCAGGATTGTTCCGGAGCAACCGATCTAGGTCTTCTTTCGCCACTCTGGTAGACAGTAGCTCATTCAACTCCTCCGCGGTAGAAGGCCGGAGATGTTCTTCAGCAACAAGATGACAACGGCCACCATACGAAACCCACCAGTTTGTAGGACCTTCGCATCCAACCAGCACGCCAGGGCCACGCCAAACGCCGCGTTTTGTGGCACTCTTTTCGATACGGAAGAAGCAAACCATTTCCCCGATGTGATAGGCGGTGTGTTTGACCCTGGCCCGTTGGATCAATGCTCGGCGAAGTCGAGCATCCGTCTGTGACCTGAAGAAAGCCACTCTGGCCGGGTTCCGGATGTTGATCTCCTTTTGCCGCTTCCGATCGGCGGTCATAATTTCCAGGAAGCGTTCCTCATCTTGCCCGGCGAGAAGGTCGCCTGGCGTAGAAGGATCTTTTCCGAACACCGCTTGAGATGGCGAAAATCCATGCCGTCTCCGTAGTTGATTCTTCGCCTGATTCACGCAGGCTATCGCCATGTCAATGTCCTCCTCCGTCACGGCCTGCTCATCGATGACCCGTCGGATGATATCCTCGTACCACATCTGGTGCCTTTCGACCAATCCTTGCTGCCAGTGTGCTTGCCCAGCGGAGCGCCGCATGCGGACTCCACAGAACTCAGCGTACCTGGTCAGGCCCGCTTGTAGTCCGGTCTCAAGATCGGCAGACAAAGTTACTGGTGCTCCAAAAGTGTTCCCCCAGCCATGGACGAATGCATTCTCGTAGTCCTGGGTCGAGTGGCCGTGAAGGCGGTAAGCAATGTGGTAGGTGGTGGCGTGGTCAATGATCGAAAGCAGCGCGTGTCGTTTGCGGTTGGCATCGAAGACATGAAAGACATCAACGGAGACGAGGGAGTTGAAGTCATGCGTCCTTTTGTTGCGATCGCAGACTTGGCACTTGAGCGCTTTGGCGGCTTTGAGGACGGATTCCTCTGCGCCAGCATACTTCAGGTGACGGACCAGGTCACCGACACTAGGGTGACCGAGGTTCTGGTGCAAGCGCGTCAGTGATGCCTGAACATGTTTAGGCACCGTGTCTGGAAACGAAACTGCACTTGCCCCTCTTGGTCCTGGTACTTCAGCTCCATCTCGTTCTCGATCAACGGCAAAACAGGTCTGCGCACCAGGAACCTCCGTTGGTGGTTCCACACGGATGACGTAGGTAATGTCGTCGTCGGTGACGTGGGTCTCCCGGTCGTAGTGCCTAAAGTGATCCTCGAAGGCCTCTGCCCAGTCCGTGGCATTGTCCAGGGGCTGCTGAAGAACGAAAGTTCCGCTCCTCGTCAACTGCGCAGCGCCTGCCTCAAGGACGGGGTGGCGTGGTAGTACCTGTCCACTTTCTTCGCATACCCACAGGACCCGTGGGGAGAACGCATCAAGTAGGCCACGTAGTTGCCGTAGCCCAATGTCCTCGAGGAACTCGGTCGTGCTGAGGGGCTCGACAACGCTTTGTCCAAGCTCTGCCGCTGCTAGGGTGTTGTCCTCGCCGCCGATCTCAAGGATAGCGGTCTTGTAGTCGCAATGCTTGGGGCCCACATCGAACTCGGACAGCACACTTGTCACTGTAGCCAGCATCACGGTGAACATGGCATAGACCTTCAGAGCATTCTTCCAAATGGCTTTCCGGACACCCTTCCTTGGTCGTAGATCACGTCGTTGTACATCTCGACTAGGTAGAACCTCATCGGCCCTTCCACCTTTTCGCTTGCGGCCAACTGGGAAGCCGAGGGCCCTGAGGGTGTCGAGCTGGATCTGATTGAGGTGCTCGCCCCCGCGGGGCGTGTAGGCTGAGATAGAGAAACGCTCGCCCTCCCAATCCTCGACGTAGTGCCTATTGTGGGCATCGTAGATCTCGCCATTGACGTTGTGGTAGGCGCCCTCAATCTCCTCGCCGGCCTCCGTCTTGTAAGTCGCCCTTTGCCCATCGCCGGTGGCAGAGCAGTAGCCGTTCTCCTCGATCCATAGCCGGCCTCCGCGGAAGTCTCCGAAGGCGATGAGTTGGCTGTTGGTTCCGGGCCTGTTGTTAGGATCCCGGTGGAGTGAGGATCTCAGGTTCCATCCGACCGAGATAGCGGACCAGTCGCCACTGGCCCCGTGTCTTCGGAGGAAATTGTTCAGGTAGCGGGCCGCCTCAATGAACTGAGTGGTGGCTCTGGTGAGCCCATAGAAAGCACCATAGGCATACGCTCCAAGGATGAGCGTCGTGGCCTGCTTGCCATGGATTTCCCGCTTCTCAGTCCCGGCGCCAGCAACAGACAACATCTTGATCAGCTCGCCTGCATTCTGGTAGTCGTAGAGTTCGTTCTGTCGCAGACGTTTTGCCAATCTCTCAATGTCCTCATTGAACTCTCGATTGCTGTAGTAGCCCTCGTAAACACGTGGAGGTTCTCGAAGTCCAGTGTCCTTGTAATCGTCGAACCCGTCGTGGCAGTCGTAGAAGTCCTCCTGTTCGGGTAGCGCCGAATCGTCTCCCCCAGCAGGCAAAATGCCGGCCGGCCCGGAGCTCATATCGCCACCATCGGTGGTCGAGGAACCAAAACGCTTGTCTCCCCCAAGCGACAAACCGTCGCCCGGCCCGGAGTTCATACAAGAGCCCTCAGAAAGGTTGAAGAGGACCCTTTTGCCAGTGTTACTGTAGGGGACGCCGTCCTGGCCACCCTCGGCGTCCTCAGCAAGCGGCGGATTCACAAGCCGTACTGGTCCCGCAGGACCGCGAGTCTCGTCGTCAAATTCTCCAGCTCCGACTTGATCTCCTCCGGGACATCCTGTTGCATGCGGGCCGGGGTGGCCTGCTCCACGTCCTTTGCTTCCGCTGCTCGCCTGGTCTGCTTGTTGGTGGCCCGGTCCTCCTTGTAGCCGCGGTGCCCCGACGATTGACTCGGAGGTAGCGGGGCGCGGCCCTTCGGCTTGATCGGGAGCTGGTCTCCCCTCCACTCGTTGACCATAGACCACTTGGACATCTCCGAGGAATCTGTCTCCGTGGCCTCGTAGGGGAGCACGGCCACCGTCTCCGGATCTACACTGCTCGAGCTCCGACTCGTCTCCTTCCGGCCTTCGGCCCAAGCTGCAAGCTTCTTCAAGTCGGCCGACGCGTTCGGGTTCGCAGCTGCTTCGCGAACTGCCCAGTCCAAGTAGTTCTGTGGCACCTCGCGATAGAGGTGATTCTTGTACCTCCCGAAGCAGACGATCTCCTCGTCTGCGCCCTTCGTCTTGTCCCGGATGGCAAGCTGGAGGTAGCCCTTCGGCGCGTCCGGCTTGTAGTGGATCCCGAGTTCGGTCGCCTTCTCGCGTAGCTCTTGAAGTGTCATCTTCCCGAGTCCTTTCGGGACCTCGCTCTTGTTCGCCTTGCGGTGCTCGATCACGATGTGGCGTATCTCGCCGATCGTCCAGCCTTCGTGGATAGTCAGGCCGGCCTCGTGGGCCATGGAGATCAGGTCCTTCTTGTTGGCGCGCCATACGTTGGTCACCGCCGCCATGTGGGAAAGTCGAGAGAGGACCTGTGGGGCGAAGCCTAGTGAACACCGATCTCCCGATCCACAACATCGACAGAGTAGAATCATCAGCATGCCACATGTCATGTACAGTCTGAGAAGCTCGATGGTCTGAACACGCAACTGGCCATGTGCTCCTGATGCTGCCGATCTCGCTAAGTAGTAGGGCTTTGAGGTTTTCATCAGGTGTAGTCCAACGGTCGGGCCGAAACAGAGATTTCCTGGGGCTGATGTGGATTCTGTAGAGGACGTCATGGGTCTCAATCCAAAAGTCGTTAGATAGGTTTGTTTCGGACCACCATTGGCTAAAGAGGACTGGATTCAAGACGTCAGCCGTAAGCATGTTGTGGACTACAGCACTGACCTTCTTGCTGAAGAACAACCTCGAAGACACACTGTCAGCAGCAACTCCAGCAGAACGACTATCTGGGCCCACATCACAAACTTCGCTCATGACAAAAACCGTGTATTGCTGCTGGCGCGAAGAGGCAATCTTGATCTCGTCAGCTCCCCACTCTTGGGGGTCTGGGAAGACAAAATTCGGAGCCTTCTGAGGGTTCACCGGCAAAGCTGGATGGCCCGTTTCCGTGTAGAGGAGGCGGTACTTGAAGACGTCGAGGGCGACGAAGTCCGCCGTGTGGTGGGCCATGTCAAAAACCATCCCGAGTTCGGCCAACACCGAACGGCTCAGCAACAACGGCACTTCGCCATTGACGATTGCCACGCGGATCATCACAGTGCTCTTGCCCAGCTGGAAGGTGACCGTGGCGAGGAAGTTGGCATGGAAGACACGGCTCGCACCGAAGCGGAAGTTCTCATCGCAGTTGTGGAGGGGGACCTCCACGCCACATCTCTTCGCCGCCTTTGTGTAGCTCTCCAGCCAAGCCTGCCCAGCCACTGATTTGCTGCACGCGCAATCGGTGATCGCCATCAGCTCGGTCGTAGGAACCTCACCCACGACATAGGCAACGTGGGTCACGTAGGAATCCTTGGTGTGCCCGCCCTTCGCATCGCCATCGCTCTTAGCCGAACTCCCCGAAGTCGCCGTAGTCGATGTAGGATCCTTTCGACCGCCACCGCCATTAAGAGGACATTCTGGATCCCGGTGCCAGTGCCCCCTCCGTTTGCAGCCTGCGCAAAACGATCGACTCTTTGCCAACTGGAGGCGTTCTGCAGCTGTGCGATCCTGGCTTCGTCCAGAGGTAGCGTTGGCATCCATATCGAAGCCTCTGGACTTCACGAGGTCCTTGTATCTGGATTTGGCTGCCTCCTGAGCGACATATGCTTCATGAAGTTCACATGCAAGTTCTTCAGGAATGGCCTCGGCGTCATCGTCTTCTTCTTCATCTTCATCTCCAGCCAGGCCAGTGAGGTAGGCCTTGGTGACACGCCGTCCATCGTAGCCCCCTGGAGCACCTGGCCCTTTGCGGAAAGTCCACGGTCCCTTGAGGCTCTTCTCATGCATGATCGCTGCTTTCTGAAGACGACTAGGACTGTACTCATTTCCAACTGAAGCAAGAAGAGCTAACTCCTCCGAAGCCGTAAGTCCCATGGCATGTAAGTACGCCCAAGCCCTGGCCACTTCAGGAAGTTTGCAGTCTATCTCAAGGAGTCTCGTATAGGCCCTGTCAAAGGAACTGTTAAATTCCCGAATGCTCTGTCCAGGACCCCGCTTCATGCGCTTGAAGAAGTGCGTCAGAGCCTCCGCGATCTTGCTGACCTCCACCTCCTGGTAGCGCTCCTGGATCCACTTGCGGTAGAAGTCCACCCCATCTGGAGAGGCCAAACGCTCCACATCGAGCTCCTCTGCCTCCACCCAGGCTCGTCCGGCCAAGTTCTGGTAGAGGATCAAAGCTCGCTGGTCCGGAGCAGTGCGGGTGACCTTGATCCAAGCGTCGACCTGACGTAGGTAACTTCTTGCACTGGTGCCTAGATCATCACCGGAGGCATCTGCAGAGAAAGTCGGGACCGCCATGCGTTCCGACGGAGTGCCCTTGCGCACATCCTGGGTGGCTTCATCACGACCCGTCTCTCCAGACGGGCGCCACTGTTGGTGATCACGGCCTCGCCCATCACCTCCGCTGGCTCCCCATCTGGAATCCCACGAGTCCGAAGCACGCCTGCACCAGGATTGATCTGTAGACGCTCCGTTGTCGCCGGCAGTCGTAGTACTCCCCGCGTCCTGGGACCAGTCTTGGCCCCCCGAGTGTGACCAGTCTTGGCCACCAGAGTGGTGCCAGCCGTCACTCCAGCGGGCATCGGACCACGCATTGTCAGTCTCCCATCTAGACTGACGCCACTCATCGCCGCGGTTGTGCCACCATTGATCGCGACCCTGGTCGTCTGTAGTCGCCTCGTCCCCTGGAGCCGGTGACCAAGACCTCGCCCATGGGTCTTGGGTCTGTTCGCCCCAAGGATCGTCGGTAGCCGTCTGCTCACCAGCAGGCTGAACATCTGCCGCTGGAGGCTGCAGCGGCGCTTCTGCCGTCGTCGCCATTGCACAACGAGGAAGGAAAAACCCGAAGCTCACGAAAAGACCACCCTGTGAAGACCAAAACCCTGAAGACCACTAACACCCGGGACCGCGGCCCGGGCTCCGCTACCAATGTTAAACACTAAGAGACACAACCAACCCACCGACCGAAACCAGACCCCGAAACCCACAGAGCTTCGGGCCTCCACGCCTTTTCCCATACGGGCTTGACTCGTGTGCCTGCGGTCGGTCGCCTCGCAGGTCAAACAGAAAAGAGAAAACAGGGATCGACAGTTAGGGTTTTAGGGTTTAGGGTTTAGGGCTTGGGGTTTTGTGGTGTATGGCTTAGTCTCGGGTGGCCGAGGAGGCAAAGTCTGGGGGAAAGAGTTTGGGGAGTTTCCAAAGGGCTGAGGGCTTATAGGGCTTGGGTAAGGGATCCCTTTAAGCCCGACACTGGCCCCTTCCGAAGAGCCCTACACAGCACAAGGTAGTTTTGTTAATATGTACCTTCAGAAACTGAATGCACGCAGAAGACAGAAGATTTGAAGGCTCTTTGAGAAGACGCCAAGCCCGCAAGACTTCGGCCTTATCTGACCAGGACCGAATCGTGCGAATCGTGAACAAAAACAATCCCCCGACTAAACCCGGCACTGGCCCCAACCCTGCTGGAACCCTGCTAGACTGAACCGCAAGCCGGCAGCTTCTTAACCTCTGACTGACTCTAACTCCTAAGCCTTTTGGCCCTCAGCTCAACTAGAACCAGAAAACTCTAAGCCTCTACAAACCCCAAACCCTGAGCACTGAGGGGCCCTGAGCCAGGTGCTCCCTCGCGTTCCCGAGTTCTTGGAAGTCTCTCGGGAGGTGCTGCGGAGAGCACTGGGCGAGCTGCGTGCTGTGGCTTGGGTGGCAATGCTTCGGGTTTCAGGGTGCAGTATAATTGGTATTATAAACATTAAACATTAGTGGTGTGTTAGCGTTATTGTTGTTATGAATAGTGCTTGGTATTCTTGTTACTATGATAAGGGTGTTTGAAATGTCTGTTTTTGATTAATAATCATCATTGTGGTTGTTGCTGGTTTTCTTATTGTTACCTTTCTTTCAACTGCTATCACTCTGAATAATGTTGGTGTTGTTATGTGTGTTGTTTTGCTGTTCTTCGGGAGTAATAACAATACAATACTGTTAAAGTTAGTGTTGCTATTGTTCTTCAGTACTGGTTTTGCTATGAATATTTCAGTCGTGAGCATCACTACGGTTTCTAGAAGTATTACTGTTGATTTGGTTGTTGTTGTTGTTGCTGCTGCTGTTGCTGCTGCTGCTGTTCCTGTTCCTGTTGTTGCTGTTGGTGCGGGCTTCTTCCTCGTATCCTGGTTTTATCGCAGTTGCTTCTGTTGCGGCTGTTCCAACGATCATTATCATAATTGTTGTTATTGTGGTTTTAATATGAATGTTATTAACATTGTTCTTATTGTTACCGTTTTCCAATATCACTGTCAAGTACTCTTCCCATGATGATTACTACTACTACCACCACGACGACGACGACGACTACTACTACTACTACGACCGCTGCTTCTGCTACTACTACTACTACTGCTCCCACTGCCACTGCCACTGCTACTACTACTACTACTACTGCTACTACTACTACTACTCCTGCTGCTGCTGCTACTATTTCATTCCAATCGCAGCCGGTCGCTCAGCTTAGCGTCAGGTGCGTGGCAGTGCATTGCACCGGTGCTTCAAGAGCACTAGAACCACACTACTACTACTACTACTACTACTACTACTACTACTACTACTACTACTACTACTACTACTACTGCTACTGCTACTGCTACTGCTACTGCCACTGCCACTGCCACTGCCACTGCTACTGCTACTACTGCCACTGCTACCACACTACTACTACTACTACTACTACTACTACTACTACTACTACTACTACTACTACTACTACGACTGCAACTACTACTACTACAACAACTACTACTACTACTGCTACTACTACTACTACTACTGCTACTGCTATTGCCACTACCACCAATAAGATGTCAATGTCGTTACCAGTATCAATATCGTTGGTGTTTTCGTTTTTACTGTTATCATGATCATCAACCGTAGTTCTTCTGTTTTGACATGCCGTAATTCTTGCTGTTATCGTGACTAATGTGCGAACCACATCCATTCAGGTGTTCTACGGTCGAACCACGGCACTTGAACAGCTGCGATATGTTGCGACTAATTATGCAAGACGTGACATGCATTTCTCAACATCAAGGTCTCTGCTTCTACGACGAAGCTTTTTTGTTGCACTGCACAGTCATTGCCATGACGTCGGCAACTCCTTCTACGACAAACCTTTTTTTTTTGCACTGCACAGTAACTGCCATGACGTTGGCAACTCCTTGTTCTCATGCCCTGCAAGCAAACAGGGATTATCAGGGCTAGTCATCCAGATTCCATGTTTCGGTTGGGTTAGTGTAAACCCTGAAATATGAATCGAGAATGCACTTTGAGGCCTGCGCTGGGCAAGAAGCCCCGGCAGAATCTTCCAAACCCCCGCCGCGGCCTTGCCAGGAGCAGGAGGCAGGTCGAGATCAAACAATCAGAATTATAATAGTATATAATAGTTACAGTATGATAATGCTAATGGTGCCAATAATACTACCAGCCCAAATCCGCAAGATGATTTCAGAGCAGGGCATTCGGATATCATGATCGAGGTGTCCGCTTTCTGAGGAGAGTCGACAAAGGACAAACAACAGTTTGCAGGGAGAAAGGGCTGGAATTCAGGTTGAGAGTTCTATGAGATCTAGGCTTGATGCAAAGGGAGCGGCTGCTTACCAAAACCTTTAATTCTTCAAGCCACGCAAGCCTAAGTATAAACATTAAGACCTGTAGCAATTTTGGGTCAAGTCTGGCTCAGCATGTCTTGACAGAATCGTCACTAGCTTCCGGAAGCCATGCGTTTGTTTGTTCTAGCTATCCGTATCATCGCTACCGTCGCAGTGGATGACGAAATGCCTCGGCTCTCCAAAGGACAGAAGAAGAATCTTAGGCAACAAAAAGGCGCAGGGCAAATGTTGAAACGATAGCCGAGGCAGAAGGCCACCTTGAAGCATCCCCCCGCGGGGACCCATGGTGCTGTGGGCACACTTCCGCGTCCAGTGACCAACGGGCAATCCACAAGTTAAGGAGAAAGCCATGGCCACGGTGAGAACCCGCGATGCAGTGACACTTAGTAGTGCACAGCCCTCGGGGGCCTATGGCCGAGCTACAGTCACACCGGGCACGTCACAGCCCTAACAGTCCGGCATTGACGTGGCCAGATCTCTGCACGGGTGCCGATGCAATGGCGTACATACACATGTGCGCGGACCTAGCCCCTTTTTCGTCGAATTAAGCATCGTGTTGTTTGGTCTGGTTTCCTGTCTCACCGGTGCCGCCATGGCGCATTTGCCAAAACTATCCTAATTCTTCAAAAACTTTCCCTTCCACTGGCAGGTATCAACCCAGGAGCCTACTGCAGCGGCAAGGAACCACCTGACTGCCGTCCTCGCGCTATGTCCCTTTGCTTCCGTATAATTAGCCGTCTCGGCCGGCAGTGCCAGGAAAGCTCAGTCAAACTCGAGCTCCGCAGTGCAGCAGCATGAACCGATCTGAAAAGTTTTGGACGGGAAGGAGCCGTGCGCAACATCCCCACACATCCTCCCCCCGAGGAAGCCAACCATAAGAAAGAGTCGGTTAAGCTCACCTTTGCGAGCGTAAGTCCGACATCACCAGACGTATATGCCAGCTTTCAGTTGACGATCAACGCGGGGTCGGGTGTAGAGTGTCACTGGATGCAGTGGGGCGCAGGCCCAGCAATCCCCAGCCACAGGACCACAGGAATATGAAACGAAGAGTACCGCTTCTGCGCTGCACTCCTCGGTTAGGTGATGTCCAGTACTTGACCATATGTTGTGGCAGTCGCAGGACTGTACCTTGAACAGATGTGGTAGGTCAGCTTGCGTACCAGAGTTTGCTACACAGGGCTTTGTCAAGGAGACTACGCCCAGAGCGCGCGCCTGCAAACACTGACCCGTGGCACCAGGGGCCGATCCTTGCGTCAGTTGGTGGCAGGGGCGGCCCGCATCTCCCCACAAAGGGGGCCCTTAAAGCCTCCAAGCTGCGGGTGCAATTATTAAGGCCCCTATATTAGGAAGCTGCGGAAGCTGCCCGAGGCCTCGCCCCAAACTGTTCGCCGCCCCCAGGCCAAAAAATGGAAGCCCCAAGACTTCAAACCCCACTACGCCCTGGAACATTAAAGCAAACTTCTCGTGAACCGAACCCCGCTTGCAGGAGATAGCCACCACGAAGGCCGAAAGTCGCTTGGAAGTTTTGCCGTATAGATGTGAGCACGGGCCACACTGTACTGTCTTTCAGGACAGTTGGGCTGGGCTTAGGATTTGGAATTTAGGGTGTGGTGCAGGGATTAGGCAGGGACAAGGTCTGTTTTGTTTCTAATAGAGGGGTCATACTTGAGGTATCTTGTGGTGGCCCCCAAACGACAGCGCCATGACCAACCCTGAGTTGAGTAGTATTCCTGGCAGCAGTTCATATCAAGATTTATATGCAGCTTCTCAGGGTTCCTAGGTGAAGCCGCAGGTTTACGGCCCAGTTTAGGATACCTACACCCTTATTTGCAGCCGTACACACCCTAAACCCCGGGGTTAGAATTCCAGGATTCAGGGTTTGAGGTAAGCGTGAGAGTTGCATGGGCCTTCGGTCCGTTCTGAATGGGTTCTTTAGGGTTGCTTAGAGGGATCCATGAGGGTTCTTTACGGTTTCTTGAAGGGATCCAAATGGGTTCTTTAGGTTGTATGGCTGTTTTGCAGACCATAGGGTTTAGGGTCTATAGGGCTTGGGAGTTTAGACTTAGAGGGATGCAAGCCGGCAATAAGAGCGGAAATAGCAGGAGTAGAAGCATTCTCATGATACAGAAGTATGATAAGACATTCTGCTACATCATGTTGTGATGGCAATCGCTTTAATACTGGTACGAGGCACAGTATTACAACTGTTGCTGGCATGGGTTGGTATGTTTTGTGCAGCTCTGTTTGCTGGCGTCAGCTTGTCAGAAGAGCTGTTGAGAATACAAGCTCCGGGTATCAGTTAGAAGCTGCCAAGAACTTTATTAGAGCCCCATTATATTCCTATTACACCACTATTACAGGGTGGGGGCCCCTTCTAAGGTATCAGGTTCAGGGTGTACTGTTCAGGCTACCCCTGCAGATCCTAAACCCAAAACCCGAGATCCTAAAGTCGAGGCTCAAGAAAGTTAGGAAGGTCAATGTAGGCGCCTTCTTATCTTGATCATTCGAAGAGTGCTTGGGCATACTCCATTGTATAGGTTTATTCGAGACTATAAAGGAGCACTATTATCAAAGATAGTTCTTCCGCCCTGCACGTCATGGAAGGTTCGGGCATTCGAGCGCAGTCCCAGGTTCAACATTTGTCGAACTCTTGATGCATTAATAGTAATAATAGTAATAATTATAATAGTAATAATAGTAATAATATAATAGTAATACTAGTAATAATTATAATAATAATAATAGTAATAATAATAATAATAGTAATAATAGTAATAATAGTAAGCAATTCCTGACCCTACGCGTTAGCCAAGGTGCCGGTGATGCCATGGCCCTGGCCTTTTGGGTGCGTGCTATGGATGGCACGTGCCACGGCTCTGCGCTTGACATGTCCTTGCAGGCCCATAAGAAAAGTTTGAAACCCCACACACTAGACTAGACAGTCAAAAACTGCATACCTGAACCTGTGCTTCGTGTAAAAATCTTCTAGAATAGCTTCGACTGCGGGCGGAAGCGAATTTGTAACGCTCCACCGCCTAGCATGGGTGTCTCACATGCGCTCAGGGACCTAATCGCAGCACACTCAGCGGCAGAACTTCATGGTGTTCCCCACACGGTTCGATGAACAAGATGGAGGTCTCAATTACGAGGCAATGGCATTCCTTCATGATCTTGTACCTCTGTTAAGCTAAAGCATGTGAACCAAAACCCTCACAAACTCTCATAACACCCTAGCAAAAAGACATATATCACACCCCGAAACCCTACACCCTCTATACCGCTGACCCCTAAACCCTATAAGCCCTATGCCTCGCCTGGATTGGCCGAGTGTGAGCGTCGAACCCCGATAAACCCTAAACCCCTATAAACCCTAACCCCTAAAAGCCCTAAACCCTATAAACCCTATAATAACCCCATAAACCCTAAACCCTATCAACCCTGAACCCTATAGACCCTAAACTCTTAAGCCCTAAAACCCAGGCGCCATGGCCCCTTCAATGCCGCGGCCTTGCGATCTGCTCGGAAGTTGAAGCGCCTCTGCCCAAATGGTGTGTTATAAAAGAGCATGTAGGCTTGGCTTTTTTTGGGGGGATAAAACTTCGCGGGCTTGTTTCAAAGAGGGGTGTTTCTTTTTTTACTTGCAAGGGTGTTAAAACCGATCTCTATGTCACGAAGGTTTTGTCGGTCCGGTTTCTACCGGCTCGGGGCTTCATTTTTGGGGGCGTCTTGGGGCTTTTTTTTTCGGCTTTGGGTCTCGAAGTCACTGGCATCCTGAATCCGAGTTGTTTCCAAAAATCTTCAGCTGTGATTCTTCCACGTCGCCCCGGCGTTCAATCTCGAGGTTAAGACCGTATAGTAGGTCGAGAATCCAACTCACCTTTCTGGGGCAGTGCGTCCCCCAAGACTCCCCTTCCCCTGTATAAAGATGCAGTGTAAATGCCCCACAACCCTACTCTAACCATCAAGGGCTTCATGCAATACACAAACCCCCCAGGTGTCCGGAGCGCCTGAAAGCGATCCAACTGCACTCAAAGCCCAATTCGCCACAACCCACAACACTGAAACTCCAAAGCCCTATAACCCGTAATTGCGATGTCTGCAAATCCAGAGGCTGAAACTGGCAGAACAGCTGCAGACATTTTCGTCGGGCATTGCTTTGCTGGATGGGGCGCGGCCGCTCGACGATGCCGCCTGAATGACAGCTCCGGTGTTGTCTTTACCGCTTGAGCTTTTTCGTGGCCTCGAGGCTCTAGCTTCAGAGGTTCGAGCTCAATAGTTTTGGATGTAAGCGTGTTGGATTCGCTGCTTAGTTTAGTCTGCATAGTTGCGTTGCAGAAGGACGGCTTCATGTCTAAGGGTTAAGTCCGTATGTGTCAAGTACAAGCCCAGGTGGGGTACACTGCCACTGCGCTGGCATTGCGGCTGTTTTTGTTTAAGTTACTCGAGAGTTGAGTAAGTCTCCCGATCCCCAAGCCTTTGGGTGCCGTGCAGTCTCTTGCTCTTGCTCTAGTGAACGGCTATAGCATGCAGTGGGTCCCATAGGGAGCAAGAGACGCAGACACATAGACACGGACGTAATTTGCAGCCGTGAGATCCTATCCACGTCGCCTTAAGACCTTGAGCGGATCTTCTTTGGGAAACTGGCATGTGTATATATGTATATATATATATATACATATACATTTATGTGTTATATATATATATATATACATATACATATACATATATATATATATATATATATATGTATGTATGTATGTATGTATGTATGTATGTATGTATGTATGTATGAAGCACAGACGAAAAGCTCCCGCGTCTTTGGGTCCGGGCCTAAGGATTCGGATCTGACATCGCTGAGCTCCTTGTTCGCAGCGCGATGGGTTTTTCAAGCCTAGAGGTAAGGGTTCAGGGGTTTAGGTCTCAGGGGTTTAGCTGTTTTTGAAGCCTAGAGGTAAGGGTTTAGGGGCTTATGTCTCAAGGGCTTGGCGATCGGGTTTGTGTAGGAAGTACTCCTTAAGTTTCTGTCGGGGCTTTCATAGTAAGGGAGTAAAGGAGCCTGAGTTAAGTGGTACGGGACTCTGTCAACCCCTTTTGGGATCTGGGCATTGCGGGCCAGTTGGGGGGGTCTAGGTAGGGTCTTCGCACTTATGGGGCTGAAGGCAGATTCAGTCTCCGGAGCTCCCGAAGATAGCTGAACGAAGTTGCGAAAGCTGTAAACCGCTGCAACAAGCTTGGCTGAGGCTCAGGTGAGCTGCAACTCCTCGTGTCGAGCCGCCTGGCTCGCAAGATGTAGAGTTAGGGTGGTCAGCCGCACACCCGAACCAGAAGCACGCCCCGGGGCCAGTCTTGAGGGAAGCCGGGATCGGGAATCGCAGGTTGAGAGCTTCATGTGGGATTTCTAGGCTGTGAGCCCAGGCACTGACAGTGCGCGTGGAGATTTTCTGGTCCACCCACATGAAAGGCTTCCAACCCATCCTGCTTCTTGCATGCCAACTTCCATCGATGCAGAGGTGGTCGTCCAGCCGTTGTGGTCGCTCGAGTGAGGCTGTCAGATAGGATGCCGTTTTGGTTCCTGAAGCCTTCCGGTTTGGCATTCTACTGTTGACTCGGTCTGCCCATCGGACTTTTGAGTATTCCAACTTGGTTCGTAAGGTAAGCGGTAACGAAGCTGCCTCCAGCAAGCAGCGAACCTCCATTGGTTCTGCAGGAATGTTTCTGCTGTTGGCATACTCTACCTGTTATCTGGCATGGCAACCATCTCAGTCAAATCATGCGTGGTAGTTCCCTTGTCCGTTTATAAGAAGCGATGCTTGATTGCTTGATTCAGAAAGACGTACACGGTGGCACCGGTGAGATAAACATCTACGTAAGTGTCTTTCCCAAAACCTTAAAAACGAACCCAAAGCTTCCCGAATGAAGGCCGATGAGCCGTCGGGAGGTGCAGGCGGACGAGCGAGAAGCAGTGGCAGTGACCGACAAGGCGCCACTCAATTCGACGTCCTGCTTTAGGGGATCCTGATAACCTATAAGTTTTTAGCCCTATCTCGAGGTAGCACTCTAATGCCAAGTGGCTGAATGGGGCATGTGTCCAACCAACACCCATCAGATCGTCGACGATGGGTGAATAACCCTTCACCACCAGCACCACCACCGCCCTACCATCCCGAGAACGATACCCTTTCAAAGGTAGACCTCTGGACTTTCTTCCTACCCCACGACAAGAAAGCTCCTGTTTGGATTGCAGACCACTTGCAGAATACCCCAAACTTCAAAACCTCAGACCGGAAAATCGAGGCTGCAGAACCTTGCCATATACACTTGAATGGACATAGACCTAACCAAAAAGCCCTCAGGCAACGCTGCTCCTGACCGATAGCAAAGGCCGCGAGCATCTCGACGGCCCTCGGCCGGTTTGGGTTCAGCGGGGCATATACTACCAGCACATGGTGCCCGGAAGCGAGAGCCGCTAATCATCGCTAATCGATTTTGTCATCTTCGTCAGGCGGATTTATTTTGGGGTGGCAAGATGGCGCATCATCTAGGTCATCTTGCTCGGGCGGTACACCCTAAGATTTTTTGGGTGGCAAGACAACGCGTCATCTTGGTCACCCCGACCGGGTGCCACGTTCACCTTTAGGGTTAAGAGTTTAGCTCACTGGCGCAAGTGGTGCAAGAGGTACACCGTCGGGGTGACCAAGATGACGCATCATCTTGCCCCCCAGTTGCAGTGACAGTACTTTCCGAGCAAGATGACCAACATGATTCCTCATCTTGTCCTACCTAGCGGTTCTCGCTTCCGGAACACTGTAGCAGTAGATTTAGATCTACTTTGGCTTGGGGTCATAGGAGGCGAAAAGGGGTTTTAGCATGTGGGGGTTTAGTAGGGATTAGGGTTCCCATAATAGGGTTCATATTGAGGAATCCCTACCCCAAGAATCTTAAACCCCCCTTTGGGCCTCCCATCATGGGGTTTCGTGTTGGGCTTGAAGGTTTTATCAAAGCATGCTCTCGCTCATGCCTTTGCTCCATTATCTTCGTAACTTAAACAAACATAGGGGTCTTAATAACTACCTGTAATATTCTGGGAATTCCTTATTATAATTATGATAGCATACTGGACCCCGAAACCCTGTTCTAATTATTCAGGCCCTTATATGAACGAAACAGGACAAGATGACTCACCTCAGGTTAAACTGCTTATGATTTCGCCCGTCCTCTTTCCATGCTTTCAGTGTTTACGGTTTAGGGGCTGTTTTACTAGGGCGACTTGGGCCAAGTGATGGACTCGACCCTCGATCGTCAAAGCCGATGATACCCCTTGCAAGATTTATGGTGCAGGCTGTATATGGCTTCGGGGTTTAAGGTTTAGGGTTTAGGTTCCCTTATAGTATCCCCGGTACATGACCCTTGAAAGGAGCCCTGAACAGGAGCAAGCACAACATGCAGACACATCGTCCGCTTTGAGCATACAGAAACAGCAGGGAGTTTCTGACAATCAGGGGTGCCTTTTTGGGGGGTCCTTTGCATCAAAATCCTACTATTTAGGGTACTATATTCGGGCCCCCTATTCTCGGAAACTCCCAGCTTTCTGGGCTCCTCATGCTGCTTCTGGTCGGGCCTCGTTGTGCACTGCGTGTCCGGACACACATCCCCCAACGCGGACATCCACACACCAGATCTTAAGAGCATTGGCAGAGCGGAGCTCAGAAATTATGGAGGCAGTTAAGGTTAGCAGTTGCTGCTGAGGCACGAGCATCCCGTACAGTTGGGCGACAGGAACCTAGCAGCTTCTGAACAATTGTATGGATGCTCAGCCGAGTCACATGGTGAGAAGGGGACCCTGCTCCATGTGAGCTTGAACCTATCCCTGTAGACTCTAAAGTAGAGCTTAAGGTCGCAAAACCCTAAACTCTGTACCACATGCCCCGCCGGGATTGTCCGACTTGTGAGCGCCGAAACCTTATGAGAGCCAAGAAGCCAACCCGCATTGTCCCTGCTAAGTTATTGTGCTCGCCACACCTGGCAGTTTGAGAGACAAGGCACACCACTTGTTGCTCCTGCTGATCCTGGTGAGATTGAGAGCACATGGCCATCTGGACTTGCGCATGCTAGTTTTACGCACAGATCTACCGTCCTGAACCCCAAGCCGGTTGTCCCAGGCACGCGTTTACGTTTGACTCTGTCTTCGCTCGGGACGCGCCGCAGGAGGAAGTTCGCCAGGCCCCACGCGTCGATCCATATTTTGAGAGCAGGGTTTTGTCGGCATGTTGTGCTGCAAGTATATTTGGACCACAAGTGGAATTGATGAGCAATTTTTCCCAACCTGTTTGTCCTGCAACCATGGTATTTATGCTACCTGTCTTAGGCCGGCGGATATGGCTAAAGTCCGGCAGCTCCACACTCGATCATCTATTACCATATACTATGATATATATATATATATATATATATACATATATATATATATATATATATCAGTGCAAAGGTTATGATCTGCTTTAATGTATTATATGCTATGGTATATCATTATGGACTGACTGGGCTCTACAGGTCTCCCTGGGTTGTACCACCACCTGACCATCTGTGGACATGGCCAGATGGTGCGGTCTCACTCTTATTATCCTTCGTCCACTCTACACTAACCCTAAACCTTCAATCCCAAACCCAACTAAACCGGAGTCCTAGTGCTTTATCACGGCACTTGCAAGCCTCATCTCACCGCATCCTAAGGTCCGCCCCGGGCCCGAAAACCCTGAGCCTTGAAGGGCATTGAAACCCTAGACCCTAAACCCGAAATCCTGAACTCTATAGACCCTGACTGAGCCTTGAATCCCGGAGAACAACAGCTCGACATGCTCAAACCCCAAACCTGGACTCCAGTCCTACAAGGCCCGCAAAGCATAAAACCTCGAAGTCCCAAATGCCGAGTTGTGAGATTCACAACACCCTAAACCCCAAACCCCAACTCCAACAAGTCGTAGATCGCCGACTCTGTCACGTCGGATCCAGCATCTCTTCCACCCGTTACGGACCCAAAGGGTCCTAAGTACTGCTATGGGGGAAACATCCCCAAATCATAATGGTAATTCCTAATGTAGAAACCCTACATTCTACTATGGAGGTACTTTGGACCCCTTGGGGGACCAAGTCTGGACACAGTCAGTCCTCGCCTGGAGAGTCCGGGTGCGAGCGCCAAAACCCGAAAAACCCCCCAACAAATCGTAGTCCCAAGACACAGCGCAAAACTGTAGGAAACCCTGTAGTTGTATTTTTTCGAAACTGTAGGAACCCCTGTAACACTCCATGAAAACCCCGACCCCTGAAAAATGGCTGCGCTGCCAGATCGTCGAGCCGGCACTCAGGGATGCCTTGAACGGCCCGGGCCCTCGTTGTTGGTCTAGGGTTTAGGGTTTGGGGGTTTGGGGTCGAGGCCGGGTTTTATGGAGTTGGGGTCTTAGTGTTTTTCGTTCTGCTCGCATGTTCCGCCTGGGTTATCCTTCGGAGTTTGTCTTAGATGCTGCTGCAAGAAAAGCTGGACAAATTTTCTTGGAGTGCCGAAACTTAAGTATGGTCATAGTCTTATATTATTCAGTGTAGTACACACCGATTTTTCAGGCCCCTGTAGTCACTGTAGTCTCGGCATGTGCTCGATGCTTTCGAGGCTTCGCTTCGGGGCTTCAGCTCCGGATCTCAGTCAGGTCCGAAATGGGAGTTTCCAAATTTTTGGGGTCCTTATAATAAGGATCCCACTACTTAGGGTACTACATCATTGTCCCTACTTTCGGCAACTCCGATTTTACTGTGGACGTGAAGGTTTACGGCTGATACACTTCCAACAGACATCAGGTCAGCCTTGTCCTTTTTCAGGGTTCCCCCAAAAAGAATAAACAGACCGGCTAGTAGACTTTCTTAAATAATTCCTATTAAGGGATATAGGTATAGGGCTCTGTCTATTATTTCTAAAAGGACAAGGGTGCGTCAGGTGTCCAGTTCGTGGGCTTCTGGGCTCTTGTTAAGGGTCTTAGTTTTAAGTTATCATAATAGGGATCCATAGTGAATAACATGATGTCCTTGCTTTGGCGACTGAAACTAATTTAAGTACCATAATTAATATGGGTCTATAGTAAATACATGATTTCCTTGTTATGGCAACTTAAATAAAGTGGCTTGCGGAACCTTGAGCTTTGCAGGCCCCTGTTTTAGAGCTCAGGGGCGATGGAGAGCTTCAGGATGTAGCCTGCTGCCAACCTGCAAGGGATGTTCGGTCTCCATCTTTTCATGAAAGCCCCCGTTTTGCTGCAATGAATACAGCCAGAGATAGAATGATAGTCCGGGTAGTGACAGGTAGTGATAAGACTACTAGATTGATGCATACACGAAGGAGCGAGTATTATTTCAATTCTTCAGGCCTTTATGTATCCCATTCAACCCAAGACCTTGGGCTGTGGGGTTTTGGATTCGGGTTTCTTGGAGTTTTACCAGTGTGTTGATAATAGTGTTTGTCGGAGTTTTCTGGGGGTTTTCGTTCGCGCTTCCGGGGTCTGCGAAGGTCTGCGTATCAGTTCGATGACAGTTCACCAAACGCATGTCTACAGTTTGAAACTTTCCTGTAGCCGGAAAGTTCAAAAGTTGAAGCAACGTTCAATCCCTGCATTTGAAGTTATAGATCTGCAAGACCGGCCAAGGCATCAGCTCAACTTTCGTGGCGTTTGGAGCACGGGGAGCAGGCGGCACCTTCAACGATTTTACAAAAAAGCTTCGAACATAGAACGACAGATGGTCCGAAACGATTTCTGGAATTGATGCTTAGTGGAGGACTCTCAGAGGTGCTCACGCAAGACCCCGGTGTGGCGATAGGGAAACAACGCAGCATCCTTTCCGCACCACTCTTCGCGGCTCGTTTGCTGCATTGACTGTATTGTGCGAGTTCTGCCCGTGACTTTCGGAAGGAACTTGCGGTCGCCTCTGTAGTCGTTCTTACATGCATCTTGTGACACTACAACGGAGGAGGTTGAAGGAGCAGAACTGGAAGAAGTAGCAGTCGTGGTGGTGGTGGTGGTAGCAGTGCTAAGCAGCAGCAGACGAAGCAGCAGCACTGGGAGTCTGTAAGACTGCAGTCGCAACAGCAGCCCCCAAAGGCCCTAGCAGCACTCAGATTCAAGCGCTGAGCCCTGAACTCTGAGCCCCCGCTACACTCTGCTTCACACCGACTGCGCCTGATAGACCTCGCCAGGCTTGTCCGAGTTGTGAGAGTGTAGACCCTGAAGTCGAGACCTTAAACCCTAAACCCCTAAACCTGAAACCCCTACCCCTAGAAACCTAAACCCACTCCAGCGCCATGCGAGAGGGAAGAAAATCCTTAAACAACCCAAAGAGCAGACCCTAAAACCCGAAATCCCGAAACCCCTGAAGCCCCAAAGCCTTAAAAACTAAGCAACTCGAAACCCAAAGAGCAGGCAAGACTTTCACGCTTTTGGGCTCGCTGCTGCGACCGGATGGGCCGGGCCCTGGATGGATCCCGCACTTCTGCTCCCTGGCTTCGCGGTGTTCTTAGGGTTTAGGGTTTTTAGGGTTTAGGGGTTTTAAAGTTTAGGGTTTAAGGCTTAGGACGTGGGGTAGGGTTGAGGGTTTAAGGTTTAGGGTTTAGGCTTTCTTGGTGTCATCTGTTTTTGGAGGAGCAGTTGCCGACCTCAGCTTTGACCCCTTTACGGATTATCAGCATTCGGGTGTGTGGACTTCTCCTCTTGCAAGACTAATATTCCTATCGCTGCATCTTTTGTGCTGGTAAAGGATTGTCCATGAAGAGCTCGCTTCAGATCCGCAGTTGAAACCTCGGGGCAGCAGTTTTAACAACCTTGCGCCAAGCCCCGAAGCTTTGTTTTCGGAGTTATGCCAGCACGTTTTTGTTCAACTGGCATGGACAAGCTGAGATCCATTCTTCCTAAACCCCTAAGCCCTGTGCAGTTCAGAGACCAGAAGCCATGCCAGCCGAGTGCAACTGCGTGAGTCGAAGCCGTATAAACCTGAAGCCAAGTGGGTGTTTGTCAAAATTGAGGTCCCTTTTTGAGTCCCCCCAAAAATGTACGGCACCTAGTATTTAGGGTACCCAAAAAGGGACCCTAATTTTGATATCTACCCAAATTAGAAGTTCGGCCAGCACGTAGAAGTCTGACTATCTAATCCTGAAGTAGTATATACTGTACTGCACGCGAAAGCCCTTGTCTAAGCAGCGACTTGGGATGATACTGCCGAAGTTCCTCCCAGGCCAGCGTCTCTTCGCCAAGCTACAGGAAGAAGATGAACCCTACCTGATAGGAGCACGGTGCCCCAGTCAGCTGCACTTTTGAGACCTCTCTTGAAAGTTGGTTCCGTCTCTGTAGGTTGTTCTGTTAATTACCAAAGGTTCCGACCGCTGTATCGTTCTCGACCCCCACTGATGCATGGTAGCGGGAGCGGTCTGCAGGTCTCAATGTTCAGCATGCACCGCGAGGACTTGCCTGCTCGAGCTGCGTCTTCTTTCTTGTAGTGCCTGGCCCAATCCAGTGCAAGTCAAGCCCGAAGCAATGAAATAGGGTTGAGGGTACTCATATTACGCTATGGCTACATTACGGACAATAAGGGGATACTACGACTAGCTAGCTACTCAAGAAGCCTCGGACTCCTCGTGTGGCTTCTGATTTTTTTTCCTTGCGAGGCCGGAGTGTTCTTGACAAGTTTTGTCTGTAGCGCACTGTGAGGGATTGTTCTTTGCCGGTGCTTTCTCGGTCCCTTGGTCTGGTCTTTCCGCCGATGATAATTGGCGCCTTTCAGCCCGTGCTTCTTGGTGTGACGACTCCAGTCGATGGGGCCATGAGTCGCAGGATCATCGGGGTTCACGACTCTTCCTGCATACTCCCAGGTCTTGAAATCGTCCACGCCCACAGAACTGTCGGCAGCCTGCTTGCTGCATGTTACATGCTCGTCGCCATCGTCATCATCATTGACATCATAAGTGCCGGAATAAGTCTAAATCGCCGGTGTCGGCTTTCATCGCCCCTGGAACTTGTACATGTTGCTCTGCGCCGACCACTGTGGCTCATGCCACATGACAACCACACTGCCACTGAAACAACACCACATAGTACCATAGCCATTAGCAACTGCCGCAACTGTCTGGCTGCTTGTCATAAACTCGCTGACTCGCCATAAGATGGCGTGATCCAATACCCTACACTCGAAACCTGACACCCGAACCCCACATAATGTAGGGGCCTAGATAATTACCAGTACTATTTTGGGTTTCCTTACTAGAATTATAGCATAATTGGCCCCCAAAACCCTATTCTAATTACTACAGCCCTTACATCACCCCAGGAGCTGCGGGACCTGTTGAAAGAGCGAGAAAACCTCCTTCGGCTGAAGCAGGGTGTCGAGGGCGTGGGCCTGCCAGGCCTTTGCTTCCTAGTTTTTGGGGCCGGGGTATAGAGAACCGCTGGTGTGTGGGGCGCCTTGATGGGATGTTTTAAGGGTGAATTCAATTGATCCTTTGAGGTGTTCTGTAGTTTCATGCGTAGGGTTTCTATCTTTCTTGCAGGACCAGGGCTCTGAAGATTTTGCTTGGGCTACGCCGCGTGGAATCAGGGGCATGTCTCTCCTGGTTGATACCGGACTTAGAGTCCTAGAGATCAGCTCTATCTCTCTCTTTCTCTCTGTCCCTCTCCTTATAAATCTGCAAAGCCTTAGACTGATAAGCTTTCAAACACAAACCCATACTCGAAACCCCAAAAGGCTTAAGGGATAGAGCATGATCCCTCGAACCCTAAAGCCCTGAATCCTGAAACTCTACTATAGGGGCCTGAATAATGGCCTATTCCATTGGTCCTTGTTGTAAATCCAGTATGATGGGCCCCAAAACCCTATTCTACTTTTCAAAGGCCCCCACATTACATGCGCTACAAACCCCCAGACCCTGAAGCCCCAAAGCCCTTAACCTAACCCTGAAGCCCCACGCAACAAGCACCGAGAGCCGTTCAGCCTGCAGTTACAACCCTACCCAAAGGCCCCAAAGTAGTTCCTTTTTGGGGTTCATATATAGAATCCTATAGGGTAACTCCTTTTATTCAGGCCTGCTTTTTCGTGCCCTTGCATTGCGAGACGCTTGATGATGGCACGGCAGAGAGAGAGAGAGAAAGAGATAGTAGAGAGAGAGAGAGAGAGAACTCCAAAAAGGAACTACTTTGGGGCCCTTGGGTAAGCCCTGAACATGAACTTGCGCTCGATCGAGACCTCTCCTGGCACGTGGCTTCGTCGCCGGAGCAGATCCTGGAGCTTCTGCAGCAAGGCCCTGGAGATCTTTCCGATCAGGTTCCTGAGTGGTACCCTCTTGCCCTTTCTAGTTTAGGGTCCCATTGTTAAAACCAAAAAGCGTAGGAAAGAGGGTACCCGTTTTATAAAGGGGCTACGCAGGAACCGTAGTTGATTTGAGGTTTCAAGGGTTCTTGTTGCTGTGAGCTGTTCGGAGAAGGCTCTCTCCGTCACACGCATCGGCCTCAGTACTGAAAGATTTAATGGAGTGTGTAGGGGTTTAGGTTTTACATAGGATTTTGGCAGTAGAGATGCTTAGGATTTGCCCTCACCCCAAATAGAGCCTACTTGTGCCATGTTGGGGCTCCCAGTTATGATTTGTCTGTATCGCAAGTCGTCAAGAAAGTCGGTTATTTAGGGCTTAGGGTTTCGGTGCCCCGCTTTGCTTTTAATTTCGTTTGCAGCATATAGACCCAAGGGGTTATTGAGAAGGCTTCTATTGCCAGCGGTTTGGGGTTTGGGGTTTTGGCATGTTCGGCTTTAGGGTTTGGGGTTTCGGGGTCTAGTGTTACCGATTAGGGTGTGCCTGGTACGATCAGTAAACCGGAGCATGTCATTCCCGGGATTGTGCGTTTTAGGGTTTCTAGTAGGATCACCGATCTATTGACTCTTCCATCAAGACCGTATCCGGTTGAGGTTTGGGGAGCTTCAGCGACTCTCCTTTTCCAGCCGGGTGTTTGGAGTTAGGGCTTGGAGTTTTCGTGTTTTGGGTTTAGTAGGTTTCGGGATGTAGGGTTGAGGGTTTTGAGGTTCATGGGACCTTCTTGGGTTTAATGGGTAGCCGGGCCGGGTGCGATCGGGGCTCGGCGGTTTTGTAAGATTCAAGGCTTGGACAGTAATCATGTCGGGGTAAAGCTCCTACATTCCTACATGCCGTATACGTGAGTGCACGTAAAGACATAACGATACGTAGAAATATAGATCATCTATATCTAAGATGTATATAGGTGCGTGTGAGCGCACACAGGTATGCAAGTATAAATCAATGAAAAGTATAGATAGGTGAAAAAAGGAACAAATATACATACATATATATATATATATATATATATATATACATATATGTAGATATACATGTATATACATGTATATACATGTGTATACATGTATATATATATATATATATTTACATAGTTGTTAATGGATAGGCAAAGCCTCTCTCTCTCTCTCTCTCTCGCACTTCTCCTTTTTTTAACTGGGAGGGTTCGTCGTCGTCAGAAACTGACGGAGCTTACACTTGAACCGACACCCGCCTTTCTGCAAACTCCGCAAGTTACCCGAGAAGCTACAACTGTGCGCAGGCCTTGCTTCCATCCAGGCAAGGTTCGGAGTTTGGGGTTTAGGGCTTGGGGTGTTAGGACCGCCCAGGGGTGAGGATGTAAGGCATAGGCATAAGATGTAATCGCGCATCGGCCAACGAAGCTTGGCTCTTGGAGGCCTTTCGGTTTGTTTCGTTGTCTCTTTCTCCTGCGCTTCTGAAGCTCCGTCCCTCCCTCACTCACGCTTTCGCCCACTCACTCACTCACTCACTCACTCACTCTATGTCATGCCCTAAAGCACAAACATGCGTAGGCTTTCACATCTCACGGTCTCGTTGTATCGGCAACATCAGTGCCTCATGATGCCGGAACTACGTATCCGGTGTACACGGTAGAATGGAACATCTAGCATCTAGCCTCGAATGACCAAAAACCATTGAGACAACCACTCGAAAGCCTGGACTGATACGCAAACCCCCACTCCATTGTAAGACTCGTCACATGCCCTTGTCCTTTGTTGCGCCAGCTTACTTTTAAAATATACACTGCGACAGGTGGCGTGCACGTCTATGGAGATCCAAAGCAGTGAGGCACGACTTTCCCAGGATAATTATTCTCCAGCGAGGCTTGCGACAACGCTACAATAATTAGACTCAGCCAGTGAATTGAGAACTACGATAAAGTTTGCGAATCCCGAAGTGTCCCTACTTTAATTGGCATGATCGGCCTCCTCGCCGGTTGGCAGGAGCTGTGTGTTGCCAAAGGTTGATAGAAGATATGCCAAATTATGCAGGTGTTTGGGGAAACTGCTGGTCGGAACGGAAGAAGGCTTTGACGCCCTCAACATCGTTCAACCCGACCTGCAAAGCCGCAACGTACTCAACGAACGATAACCTCGCTCTCTTCGACGATCCTCTTCTTTGCAGCAGGGCTTTGTAGGGTGTGAAGTTGGAGGGTGGGGCTCCTCAGGGCGTTGAGTTGGATTTTGCAGTTTATTTGCTTCGGGTGTAGGGGGCCACATGCTGATACGGCCGCATGCTTTTGAGCCAGCTTACGGAAGCCAGGTGGTGCAAGGGAGTGTGAATGTTGGGAGAGGTAGTAGCGGACTTGAGGTAGTAGCGGACTTGGCAGTAAATGTGCAAATTCAGGATCAACAGACCTTGCTCGAAGTAGGCCTTTGGATGCCGGGATGACCGAAAGGTTAAGGGATCTCAACTTCTCGTTGAGGGTCCCACCGCTTGTGGCCAGTTGTCATGGCACTTACCCGGCATTCCGGGCCCTGCACCGACCTCTCCGCAAATTGAAGCACCATGGATTGCAATGCACCTCATGACATGATGTGAACTGTCGACCGAAACTGCTACAGTGTAGAAATCTGACTGGCGGCGCTACCCTGGCCCAACCCCCTGAATCAGACCGAATGCCGAAGAACCTCGACAGAGCTTTTGGAGAATCCCGCAAAACACAAGGCAAGCGCCCGCATGCCTGGTTTCAAGGCAGTTCTTTTTGAGGACTCGTGCATTGAAGAAGCTGCTGGCTGGCGACATCTAACGCCCTAAGCCCTGAACCCTCATGTAGGGGTTCAATACTATTTCGGGGCTCCTGATTATAAACATAGTATAAGGGGCCCCAGAACCCGATTCCAAGTATTAAGGCCCCTATATTATTTTATAGAACCCTAGTATAGATCCCTTAAAGACCCTTTTAATCAAGGAACCCTATTCTACTTGTGAAGGCACCCTATATTTGTCCGTAAGCCCGGAAGTCTAAACCCGAAACCCAGAACCCGAAACTCTAAACCCAAAAGCCCTAAAGCCTCAGCCCTGAACCCTAGCCCATAAGCCCGAAACCCTGAACCAACCCCGAAACTCTACCCAAAGACCCCAAAGTACTTCCTTTTCGGGGTCCATATATAGAATCCTATAGGGTAACTCCAAAAAGGAACTACTTTGGGGCCCCTGGGTAAACCCGAAACCGCGAGCGAAGGTCTCCACTTTCTTCCAACTCCACATCGCCCGGTTTACGGGCTCCTTGGCTTTGCTTCGGGAGTGTTATAGGGGTTTCGGGTTTAGGAGTTTAGGAGTTAGGGTTTAGGGTTTTGGAGTTTAGGGTTCAGGAGTTTCCTTTCTTCAGGGTACCCGGCAGTCGCAATAGGCCTGGATGCAAAAGGGTTTAGGAGTTTAGGGTTGGGCTTGAGTACAGTAGCAAAGAAAGCGGTTTCGGGTTTAGGATCCCTCGTCAAACGAGAAGGCCCTGCTGTTGAGGAGTGTCCGCTGGCACACAATCCAAGCCCATGCTGAAAAGCAGTTTAGGGTTTAGGAGTTGTGGACTAGACTAGACTTGAGTACAGTAGCAAAGAATGGGGTTTAGGGTTCAAGGTTAATTGAATTCTACTTGGGCCCTAGATAACCCACCGATTTAGGTTCCCTTGTCTGGTTCCATAGAAATGTAGATTGCTTGTTACACTCTCACAGCTCGGCACAGATGATATCGCTTTTGAGGGTCCAGGTAGAGGTTCGGAGAATTCGCAGTTATCTGCCTTCCTTAAATGGCTTGGGGCCGAGAGTTTCGGGGTCCTTTCTTGTCCCTATACAGGAACCCGTAAGGATCCTTTAGAGTGTAGCCTGCATAACATACCGCTGCGGTGTTGCATAGCTGTTCATAGCCTGCCCTAAGAGTCCCTATGCAGCTATACCGTGCTATACCATACTATAATACTATACGAGACCGTATCATACTTAACCAGCTACCATACTACACTATACGACTTTTCATGCCATACTACATAAAGAACTATTTGATACTGTACTTTGCTTTGCTATGGTACATTATACTATGCCATACCCCGACACCCTATTCGGATCACCCAGCTCCCGATATCTCAGAAATCCTATCAATCCGGCCCTTCCTCCCAAAGCCCGAAGGCGAGGGGGTCTCTTAGCAATCTTCCGTGTATATTCAAGTTAGCATCATCGACTCTTCCGAGAAATTTGTGGCCCCAGGGACCTTAGCAGTTCAGGCTCCGGGTACCCTGATAACTAAAGCTTTATGTCGGGTCAGGTTTATTAGGGTCTGCTTTCAGGACGCAATCATAAGAACGCAGAATCAGGAACGTTAGGAAGGTAGGTTTTTGTATAGGGTTCTCAAGTAGCGTACAGCGAGACACGGCGAAACTCCTGATGCAGCGCAGAACTCCTTTCATAATTGGGCGTGTTCCTTTGCCGCAATAGATTCACAAGGTCAACCGCTGCATGATGCACATACTGTAGGCCCTTGTGCCCCCTTTTGAAACGTATGGTATAATATATGTATATATATATATACAAACAAAAAGCCGTGTTGGAAGACCAAACCTTGCGCTCACAACCCCAACGTCTCTGTCCTTCTCCGCCTCAGGCAAGGAAATCGCCACTGCCACGGTCCGGTTCGTGGACTTGGCGAATTCGGATCGTTCGATGAATCCCGGGCGAAGGATGCGACAACCCAAGCCCAATAAATCCGTAAGCACCTACACCCCAGACCCGAACCCAGAGAGCCCAATACCCCTTAATTAAGGAATATACCTTAACTCACAATATGAACCCCCTTGTAATTTAAGGTATCTTCCTTAATTAAGGGGTATTGGGCTCTCTGGGAACTTGGGAGTTGTGAATTTTTTTGGCCCGGGCATCCGACTTCTGAATGGATCCAGGAAAGTCCCAGCTCAGCAGTTGCAGGATCAGGGGTTCTTTTGGTGAAGGACTTCGGGTTAATGGTTTTGGGCTTTTGGGGTCTTGGGGTTAGGAAGTTTAAGGGATTCAAAGAAGTAATTTTAGGCTTCAGGTAGGTTCTGCCACCTTTCAATAACAGTTGACTAGACGTCTCATTTAGGTATGTGAGGCCCTCAGTGGTAACCTTACCAAAGACTGTTACTGCATGGGCCGGGGGCATTGCCCAAGGTGTAGGGTAGTTGCTCAGCAGGATTCTGGCCGTGGAAGCGCTCCAAGCCGTGGTTGATGCCTGCGAGAGGCCTTTCGTATGGAGTTATTCGTAAGAAATCTAAACCCTGAACCACATGTCCTTGAAACTGAGAGTCAAGGAAGTTACTCTTCGATGTCGGGGCATGACGAAGTAGCTATGAAAATAGGGTAGCGCGCTACCCACGTGTGCTCCCCCTGAGCATTGTTGCCGGGGGTGGGCTTGAGATGAAGCTACGAAGCTACGAATGTAGCTGTTGTCGACTGTTCAGCCGAGATTTCCTGCAATGTGGGCGTCGTCCTTGCTAGGTAGGAGGGAAAAAAAACGACTTGTCTTCCAAGGGAAGTCTGGAACTGGGTTTTCGCATAACATTCGGGTGTATGCCCTGGAGCGGACTTCTGCAAGCCCTAGGCTTTGGATTTAGCTTTAAACCCTGAGTTTAGGAACTTAAGACTCCGCAAGCTTCCCTAATAAACAATCCAGTTTTGCTAAGCTCTATGGAACCCCTGTTGCATAACCTCAATAGAAGCCTGTATTCAGGTGACTCGACCCAAAGCCCAAAACACCAGAACCTGATAGAAGCGGAGTTCAAATAAATTCAGAAACACGCCTAAGCCCTGATCTCTGTTAGCGCAGAGGCGTGGCTCCTTCGTCCCTTACAGGAACTCCAAGTTGACGCAACTTGACGGATTGGGTTTAGGACTAATGACGAGTACCTAGACCCCCCAAAGTAGGCAAAATAATGGTCCAACACCTATAAATAAAAGGCTATTATTCTACATACATTTGGGGTCCAGGTAGGGTTTAGGGTTTAGAGTTTAAACTATGCTGTTGGTTTCACTTGCAGGCATCCACGGAGCTCCTGGTTGAAAAAGTGGCTTTAGGATTAGTATACGGGAGTTTCCGAAAATGGGGAACCCTAATCTAGTACCCCTTGGTTCGTCCGAGAGCGAGTGCTGAAATGGTAGGATCCTGATTATAAGGACCCCAAAATGAGGGTTCTTCTACATCAGAAATTCCCTTCAGAGGGCTTTGGAGCTTCGGGCTCAGGATTTAGAGATGTTTAGGTGCGAACAGAGGCGAGCGGGTCGACGTCCTACAGGTGTAATGCTCTCGTGCCATCGGAAGAAGGCCTCTGAAGCTCGAGTTTGATTGAAAGAAACCCGATAGCAGGAAAATTTCACTCCAGCATTAAAAAACAATGGCATAGGCATGGCTGTCTACGTTTAGTCACTCTGAACATTCTACTAGCTGTACACTCGGTGGAAAATCTGTTAATCACCTTGATCCTTGTACAGACGTGGGTCACATCCAGTGCGGAAGAGAAGGGTTTTTTTTGCTATAGGGCATTCGTGCCTCTGCGTAATCTAACGGCCATGTGCCTGAAAGTGCACATTGTAGATGCTTACTGCACTTGGGAATCCTTTGCTGCGTCGTAGTTGTGGTCGCGGTCGTAGTCGTCGTCGTTGTTTCATTTCTGCAGTTTTGCTACTTATCTGCGCTGTGCTTAGCTAATGCGCCGGCTGCTAGTCCTGCTTGGTGTTAGGAGGAGGAGTAGGAGTTGGAACCTGGAGGAGTAGTAGTAGTAGTAGTAGTAGTAGTAGTAGTAGTAGTAGTAGTAGTAGTAGTAGTAGTAGTAGTAGTAGTAGTAGTCTTAGTCGTAGTAGAAATAGTAGTGGTAGTAGTAGCAGTAGTAGTAGTCGTAGTAGCAGTATAGTACTTGTACGTCGCAGTGGCAGTAGGACTCAGTAGGAGTTGGAGTAGGGGTAGGACTGGAGCAGCAGTACAGTAGTAGTAGTAGTAGTAGTAGTAGTAGTAGTAGTAGTAGTAGTAGTAGTAGTAGTAGTAGTAGTAGTAGTAGTAGCAATCGCAGCAGCAGCAGCAGCTGGAGTAGTGGCAGTAGTAGTAGTAGTAGTCGCAGTAGTAGCAGTAGTAGTAGTAGTAGTACTACTACTACTACTAGTGCTAGTCACCTGACCATCCTGCATTCCATTCTCGGGTCAGATCTGTAGGCATTTTGGCGAGCAAGACCTTTTGAAATGAAGCCGCCATAGAATTGCAACAAGCCGCCCATGACCGGCACGATACCTTGAGGCAGCTGTTGCAGCCGGCACTCTGTGGGCCCACACCACTGGTGCCGGCAGCTGAAGTTGGAACTTCAGATTGGGCTTAGGGATATACGATTATACAGCTTGGGGTAAGCCCAGGCCTTAGCCTAGAGTTTGGTATGTACAGCAGGGCTTTTAGGTTTGGGGCCCAACCGAAGGGTTCGGTTTTCTGTGTCTTCGCAAAGAGTTCAGCTGAGCGGCAGTAGTAGGATTGTGGTAGCGGCAAAAGTGGTGGTAGCAGTGGTGGTCGTCGTCGCCGTCTTAATATTGTAGCAGCAATAGTAGCAGTAGCAGCAGTAGCACCAGTAGTAGCAACACGTCGTCGTAGTCGTAGCAGCAGCCATGTTACCTGGCAGTCGTCGTTCACTCGAGGTTCTGCTTGCTGCATGCAGCCCCACGGTTTCTGATGCGGACTTGCAGCGAGGGGGGGGGGGAGCAACACATGCACAGCTGCCAAGTCGGTTCTGTATTAGGTTGGAGACTTCTTTGGAATTCCCAGGTCCCGTAGTTCCGTTTATCAGATAGGTAGTTAGATGCTGTTTATCTTTCTATTTATGTATCCATGTTTCTATGCACGTCTGTACATATTCATGTATGTTTGCATGAACGTATGTTTGTTTGTGTGGTTGTGTATTTATGCATCAATAAAGTTCATAACATGATGTAGTGTTTACTCTGAAGCTCTTGTATGCGAGCGGTTTAGGGTGGGCGGGTGTGCTCAGGGTTGGGCACGGTTGTTTCACAGCTGCTGTCCGGCAAAAGGACCATTTGCGTTGCTCATGTCCTTTCCGCATTGTCGGTTTGCCGACAGCGGTCCCTGAACAACTTAGGGAAAGGGCATGCCCCTTGATCAAACGCACGGGCTCGCAAAGTTCTGGACCTGAGCTTCTCAACCCTAGAGCTCCTCAACATTGAGCTCCGTAATGCTAGGCTTCAAGCCGCAGGCTAAATCCTACGCCCACGATCCTGAAATCTTACTTGTCCTAACAAACTGCATCGAGCACGCCGGATGCGGAGTATTCGAGCGGGGGAGGCGCCGACGCCCGACAAAAACTTAATTCTGAAGGGTGCTTGCCCAGAACCACCTCGTGAGAACCTGAGTCGATGTCCCGGACGCAGGACGAGACCGCTCGCACGCTGAAGTTCGCCAGCACGGTGCGAAAGGCTGCGCTGGGCATAGTATTTATTCTTGACTAAAGAAGAAAATATTGCTGGTTGTAGTTTCTACTACATATACTTCAACAATAAACTCAGATAGTGCGTGAAATCCTACATGAGTCTGAACCGCGTGGGTGTTGGCGCCATCGAAAGATTACGAAACCCCACAAAACCAACCAAGCCTTTCGAAGACTCTGTAAACACCCGACTGTCCCTACAAAGTCACGTAAGCAAAAACTTAAAATCTGTTTTGTGCAACTATAAGCGATGGCACGAGTCCTCAACTATTGTGCTTCAGTTGTGGAAGCACTGACAGGGTTCAGGGCTCGAAAACGAAAGAACACACCTTGGAATATGCCATTCTACATCCTAAGTGTCATCACTATGCCGATCTAGAATCCAGAACAAGCTTTGACCATCAAGGTCAACGATGATGTAATGTGACATGCGACAAACTAGATCCTGAAGCCTAATGTTTCTTTTTCGTGACTGGTTTACTAAAGAAATGCTTTTCACAATGCCCAGCAATGATAGTGATGATGATGATGATGATGAGGAGTAGTGGCAGCTTGTTGTAGACAACAGTAGTGAGTAACATCAAGCGATGCCACAGATCATTCAGAATAGCCCCAACCTCCAAAAATGCGCCAGCAGGTAACCAACTTCCCCAAGCAAACGGTGCTTCCCGTCGCTGACTACGAAAGGCTGCCAAGATCGCGGGGTGGGTGTCGCTTCAGACTCTTATCGTCGGTTTAGGTTCCAACTGTTTGACCCTTTGGAGTAATATAGTTAGGAGTAATATAGTTGATTACAGCCTGAAGCGGGTTTTAGGTTTAGGGTAATAGAATTGCCAATACTACACTCCGGGTGTCCTTCTTATACTTATGCTGTGATAGACTTTATTTGGAGCTGCAGTGGGTTCACATCTAGTCACTGCAAGCTTGCTTTGCGTATCGTTATTCGAGCGCGAGCGTTTTGATGGTGTCCAGGGCATTCAGGGCAATCTACTTGCCGAGCGTCTTCTGCGCAGAGCAATGTCGCGGCAGAAGTACTTTGTAACATCGGGTTTTAGGGTTTAGGGTTTAGGGGTTTAGGGTTTAGGGTCATCACAGTCTCCCTGGCCTTGTGCCTCATGTAAACGCAGTATGCGACATCTACCCCAAAGCCTGTTTCAACAGATCCCAGGCCGCAGTATACCCTTTGCAAGTTAAGGGTTCGGCGAGGCGATGCCCAAAACCGAAGCCGTAAAGGAGCCCTAAGCCCGAGCCGCTGAGCCCTGGCCCTCAATCCCAAACCCAAGACTTTAAACCCCAGACCCTTCCCTAACCCCACTATAACCTACCTTTTTTTAAGGGCTTATGTAAAGAAACAGAAAGCGTCACCCTCAGGGCCCGGTTTTGTCGTATTCGTAGAAAACTGAATTTTGAGTGCTGTCTTAAAAAATCCAAAGAAATGGTATTATAGGGAACCTTAAACAGGTAGGTTCCTCAGGATCCAGGTAAAGCCTGCATCTGACACGCTCAGCCCTGAAACGCGGGTTTGCGCAGGGAAGCGACCCGAAACTGCAGAACCTTTTCATAAGACTCACAACAGGTTCATTCACCCAAACCGAAGTCCTTCGGACCCCATAAGCCTTGAACCATCCGAAATCCAACCCCACAGTGATTTAGCCCCAAACCAAATCCCGAGAAAAGGTCGAATTACAGCTAGATGGGTGTAAGCCGAGCCAGATGGGTAGAGATTAGAAATTGGCCTAGATGGGTGAAAATAAAACGAGATGGGGGGATCATACGACTGTGGTCTTTCGGGTCCGAGTCTGGGATGCCAAATTGGTTGTTTTGTTGACCAAAAGCACGCAAACCGAACTAATCATGTTAACATTGTTTGTATATAAGCCACTCGCCGCTACATGACCGAAAGCATACGAACCGAAATAATCATGATATGTATTGCCTGTGGGCCGTTTGCACATTATTGACCGAAAGCATGAAAACTAAAATCTTGATGTTAGGTCCGAAAATGCCAAAATGTTTTATGGTTGTCTGTTACATCCATTAGACCTATGATATTCCACATTCGTGCTAGGGCGCAAAAGGGACGAACAACAGCCACCATTACCCAGCTTCGGCACTGAAACCTGAAGGCTGACACCATGGTTTTCTGCAGAGCATGTCCAAACTTATAATTGACTGCAAGCCTACAGACATAGTTCAGTTGTGTCTTCCCCCTGTATGGTCGTATTTTCTCCAGTTTGGTTGAGTTTGGACCCGGTCGCACCAAAACCCTAACCATAGCCCGATGTAGGGTAATGCAACCCAACTGCCGCTTCCCTTCATCCTGAGATCCTGAGCATGTAAACCTGCAGGGCCCAAGTACCCAAATATTCGTGTTGCAGGTAATTACCAAAAACCATTCAGAATCTGGTACTTGGGACCCACAGTCCTACTATTGACTTACACGGGTCCTGGTCCTTTCAGGGTTCCTTTATTCCTTTAAGAGCTCCTTTAAGGGATCATGGAGCGATACTTTGGGGGGTCCATAAGGGAGACCATGCAGGCTGGCAGCGACGGGCGGCGATGCTTGGTGCAGCGCGGTGGCCGAATTCCTGCGCCTTTGTGAGGACAAACAAGAGCGAAAGCCTGCAGCTGGCGCTGAGCTGTCTCAGTGTTTTAGGGTTTTGACCCACTGCATGTAGCCTACAGCCCCATGGGAGTTCTTAAAATCAACGGGCCAAAGTAATAGAGCCGGAGTCATAATCGGAAGGCCCTAACATGTAGGATCCTCTGAAAGATGCACCCTGGAATTTCTAGAAACGTAACTATCGCCTTGTAAAGCCGTGGGGGGTATCCTTATAAAGAGGTTAGGTGCACCGAAGTTCAGGAAACTCCCCGTTCGTTCGTAGAGGCCTCTGGTCTCATGGTTTCGTGGTATTTAGGTCTTGGCATGTTATGTTTGTAGTAACATAGTTAATCTAGTTAATCTATCTAGTACAGTTGATCTAGTAATATAGTTAAAATCCCTAAACCCTAAACCGCTAATGGCTGGGGGTTTATGGACTACAGTCCTCCGCCAATAGCAAGCCCAGCATGTTCAGTGGTCTCGCCTGAGAAGTCGGGGATGGGATCAGCAAATGTGCTTGTAGTAAGGGTGTGAAGCTACACCTATACGTAACTAAAACGAGATCCGCCCCCATATCCTGAAGCTGATGGAAGCCCAGCCCAGAGCCACGAAGATGCCCAGCCCAAAACTCAAATCACGAAGCCCCAAGCCCCTGCATGTCAAGCTCCCACACGCGAAACCCCAAACCATATGAAGCTCAACCTCCACCTCTTGCTCGCTTCACGTCCGTCCTCAGCTTCTGCCAGGCCCTAAAAGCTCGTCGGGAAGAGGCCTCGCAAAAGGAAGGTTTTCGGGGGGTTTAGGTGAACGGCTTTTAGGGTGTGTATGTGCATGGTATTGCACAGAGGGTTCTTTCTTATGTAAGTATCTTTAGCCAGATGTGTACATACGTTGAACGTTGTTGCTACGTAGTTTTTTGATGGTTTTCCTTATCTGGTTTCTTTTGACTGGAAAATACACGCCGCCAGGGCGTACCATACTGTTTCTTTTTGAGGTAGACTGGCTAGACTTGAGAGTCCAGTAGCAAAAAGGTAAATAAGCATAATTCAACAAGAAAAGCATGAACTGCACTGCACCGGAACTGCACTGCACCTCGCCGTTGCGACCACCGTCAACCGTCAGCATCACACTGACATGTGTTGCTAGGGACCCTAGTACGACATGCCCGGCACATGCTAAACCCCGGGCTCGTCGGTGCGAAGTAGGAGAAACAAAAACCCTATCTAAATTCCCTTGAATCCAAATTTCCCCGAAAATACCCAGGACCTCGAGCCCTCTTCTGGATTTGGAGACCCAAGTATATACTCGGAAGGCATTCTCTAAACCCCTTGAATCCATACAAAGAGCCCTTAACATGCACCGACATAGTCGTAGTACGTACATACATGGGCGTTGAATAGGTCCGGTACAGGTACTTTAGGTAACCTCGAACCGTTCATAAGATATCCTGGCACACGGGTATAGTTCTGACCAGCAGGGTTGCCTTCTGCCGAAAGAACGACGCCACTCATAATAAGCTCACCCCAGAGCCCAGAGGAAGGCCTGTTGGATAAACACTGATGGAGAAGAATGCTCTCCGGAATCGAACTGTTTGGGCTTCGTGGGTATACGATACAAGCCCGAAAACAACAGCTGTTTTTCTTGTGGGAGCGAAGATATCAGGAAGTCATCCTGGCAAGGTCGGCTTAAGTCAAGAAGACCTGGACATCCGAGGCCTCTAGTATCCCCTGCGATCCGAAAGATAACCCCACCCTGATTTCCCAAGATTGAACCCCTGAAAGTCCTAAAGTCCTGGTCTATGACCCCTGAACCCGTAAATCACACCAGACTCCGAACCACATGCTCCGAGTGCGGCGCCGAAACCCCTAAATCCGAGTGTGAGCGCCGGAACCCCTAAAGCCCGAAACATGACAGATTCCTACACCCCTAAAGCCGTCAGAAACCCTATACTTCTCAGAGAGCCCCATATTCCTTAATGGCTTAAATCATTATATTAAGCCCCTCATAATTTAAGGTATATTGCTTAAGTAAGGGGTATTGGGCTCTCTTGTTTCACCCTTAACCATGGAAAAAGGCTTTCCTGCCAGGCGCTCCAGCAGCTTGAGCGTAGCCGTCGCTTAGGCGATGAGATGAGGCAAATCCAGGCACTCTTTTGGGCTTTCGATCTCGTGCTTCGTGTTTAGTAAACAGTGTTTACGCTTTGGCTTCGGATAGGCAGCCGCCCGTCTACATACATATTTATGCGAGAATGTTCCCCAAAGCCCTGTTCATAGTTGTTATGGCACTTATGGACTTGTGTTTCTCGGGCCTTCGGTCTAGGATTTGGGTTCTATGGCTCGGGGCTGTGGGCTTCGGGCTATGGTGCTGTGTACAGACTACCCGGGTTTTGGTAGATGTCGGGGCTAACTTAGAACTCGAGCTTGGACTTGCTTTCGGAGTTCGTCTTTTGATGGATTCGTGTAGCGTGCGCCGGATGCCGGAAAGCATTCTCATCAAATGCGGTAGGGGTCTGGTGGCTTCGGGAGCTTCAGGAAAGAAAGCTTAGATAGACTGGTTCTTAGCACAAGGACCCCCCGAAAACGGCCGAATGTCTCGAATCCGTCTTCATTTTTGAACTTCGACATTTGTATTGCGGAAAGTTGTCACATGCGGTTCGAGGATTCGGCCTTGACGATCACCGGTAAACTTTGAGATTCATCAAACACGAGTTCAGCGTCCGCGCCCAGGGAGCATACTTACAGTATCTGATGCCGCTGTTTTGCTTATAATAATGGCACAATACGTAGTATAGCATACGGTGCAAAATACATTAGGGTATACAATATAGTACTCTCTCTCTCTATGTATATGTATACATCATGTGATTATGTGATGCAAGACTCTTGATATAGTATAGAACCTCGGCAGACTGCTGGTCCCAAACCCCATGGAGCGGCCCGAAACCCCCGTGTGACTCTATATGTACTTAAATGTATCATTGGGTACATGTGTATTTGCACATGGTGTCAGTTCGAAAGGTGCTCCGCTGCTACGTTGGTTTCCTCTTGCACCTTGCAGATGTTTGCTTAGCGGAGGGTCTGCGACTCTCAGTCGCGCGGTCGCAGAGCGGCTGGCCTTTCCCTTCGTGTACGGAAAGACCTGTTATCAGCTTTCCAGAAGAGGGCGTACTGGGGCTTGCAGAGTAAGTCGCCAGATCAGCAGAGAAGTCTGTAGGTCTTCAGGACCCTAGGTTTGGGGCACTCCTGCTGAAGTCTCACAGCATTGGTCCTGGACCTTCCAACAGCCATGGCGCTGCGCAAGCGGACTGGAGTATGTGTCCAGGCCGTGTTTCTAGGGCCGCTCGGCCGTTTCATTTCACGACAGCGAAGAATCAGCGAAAAAGCAACTAGCACGATGCACTAGCAAATCAAATCGAAAGGAATACCAAACCGCAGGTCGAAGAACGAGCCAACGAAAGACTGGTCGATGCCCACAGTTTGCCCTGAGCCATTGTCTGCCCGCATAAGCTCTTGAATTTTTCTTTTCAAAGCCCAGTGCATCGAAGGATTATGGTCGCGTGGCAAAGCCCCTCGTCCCGAGCAGTCCGGTGGGTCTCAAAGTCAGGGGTGGCCTTCTGCAGATCATTAGAGCTGGATGCTACTCACCCCAAACCTGAGTCCTACAACTCGAAACGAAACCCTGATGATACTGTATTACATGTCCGAGTTGCGGCAGTGTAGCAACACTTGATTTGGAGGTAAGCTTGTACGCTTGTCTCTTCGGTCATCCCATTTGTGTTTGATAAAGGAAAGTAGTGAAGTGAATGGTTTCAGGCTTCAGGGGAGCTAAATCTTTGTCGTGCAGTACAGAGGTTGGAGCCGTGAAACTCGGCTTCCGATCAACAGGTCTGACGCTTCGAGCACCTGAGACAGAGAGAGAGAGAGATAGATAGAGGGGATGTCAGCTACATACGGAACACTAACTGCCAGCATCCTGTATAAAGCCTGTCAATCGTTACAGAAGCGTGTTAAGTGACGTATGCTTAAGACAATCTAGGTATGCTCCCCACACGCCAAGCGGATTCCCTAGTGCAATGCATCCGACCTAGATATCGTGGCTCAACCCTGCCGGTTTCGAGGGCAGGTGTTGGGGATTTAGCGCTTAAGGTTTATTGGTTGGAGAGTCGGCTGAGGGTTTAGGATTTGGTAGGATGTCGGCGCGTCTGGTCTGAAGTACTAAACTCTCATGTGGCTGGCACTTCCGAGTTCGCGAGAGAGAGAGAGAGAGAGGATTCATCAGAGATTTGGGTTCAGATTTCCTTTCTCTACATCCTGCCGGCTCCTGCCTGTCGTGCTTGCGAGTCGAATGGTTGAAGGGTTTTATGGTGGATATTCTCCTCCTAGTAATAGTACTTGTAATCATAACGGCAATGGTACTTGTATTGGGAGTACGCTAGCAGTGGTAAGGGTAGTAGTATAACAGTAATGGTGGCAGCAATAGTAAGTTGGTTCTGCTTAAAACTATCTTACTCACGAGCTGTTATCGGAGGCTTGAAAAAGAAAGCCTGGCAGGGTAACGAGGGTGGGTCATGTTACTTCACACCGCGAAGAACATGGGGAGGAAGTACAAAGTAGTGAGAAGGGCTCATCCGAAGATGAAACCTAAAGCATGCTAGAGCCCTAACTCCCAAGCCTTCATAGCCCTAAGCCTTGAGACTGTAAATTCAGAAGCCACTGCACGCCGTTTTGCAATTTGTGGCTTGGGAGTGTCAGAAAAAGAGCTTTATAGACCCAAAACAGTACGATCCTCGTACTGAGGATCCCTTGTAAAGGGTATCCCTAATGAACTGCCAGATGGCTCCTGCTAAACACTCGCACAGCCTTGTAATATCCTGTAAGCACCTTTCCAAAAGTACAGTATTCCAGAACTACCTTATGCAAAAAAACAAGCCGTAAGGGAAGCTTTCCCAAACCCGAAACCCTGAACCCTAGGAGGGGAAAAAGCTAGACCCTAAGCTCCGCATGTTCCCCAGGTTACCGACTCTTCCAGCAAGAGCTCATTGCACCGATCATTGGCAGCACAAGGGCAGTGGACGGGTTCCATTCTAAATGGGCTTCATTGAAGGGCTTATTAGGGTTCTAAAAGTACGGGTTCTTCAGTGCTATAAGGGCCCCGTGCTATGAAGATACCAAAAATTTCCAGTCAGTATTCAGTGTTTCGATTTGTGTGCTAGACGTGCTCTAGAGCATAGTAGGCAGGGTTCTGGTAGAGCTGCATGGGTTGACAGCATAAGGGTTGCACAGGGCATCTATAAGGGTGATAAGGGTGTTGCAAGGGGTTCTCGTTCTTTGTAATATATGGGTTCGATACGGGCCTATCACTGGTTCATAAGGTTCTACAGGGGTTCTATCTGGGTTCCGTCAGGGTTTAAAATTGTTTTTTGGGGTTGGGGTTCAGAACAATCCAAGGTTTGGGGTTGATAAGTTTCGAAATCCCTTTTTTGTCTTATCGGTCCAATCGGTGGCTTACAGTTTATAGGCACGACTAAGTCTGTACTTGGGTAGGCAACCTAAATCTAGAAACGCTTCATGACCTGCGCTACGCCCCTCTACGAACCCTCCACGAAATAACACAGCCTGACAAGAGAAGATACCCCTCAGATTTCATCCCCCCGCCCCAGGAGCCATGTCTATGATGTAGAGCGAACGACGGATCCAAAGGCAGCTCTGATTTGTCAGGGGGTGGAGGTTTAAGAACTAGAAGGCATAGGCATATAGTGAGAGTTGTGGGTGTGGTTGGGGAAGCCACACGGTTTCTGGGGAATTTCAAGGGTCTTTACGGTGTAGGGGGCTCGCCTGCCGTATGGGATTCAATATCTATTTAAGTTTGGGGGACTTTAGCCGAAAGTACTAGGACAGGAATTTGGTTGAAGTCTTCTGCGGTCTGGTGGATTTGTCGCATTTTCGAAGATGGCAAGGTGTTCCCACAACCAAATCATCCTAACTGGATGGAGCCCTACACCTCAGACTCCTGAACCCTACCTATAGTCTCCATTGTAGTTCCTTTTTTTGGTTTAACCAGTTGATATTCAGGATCGTAAAAGGTAACCCAAAACAGGAGCTACAATGGAGACTACAGGTAGACCAATGGATCTACGGCCTCCCAATGCCTCAAAGTATACGGTGCTCTTTTTGGGCAGTTCCGGCACAGTGCAGCTGATCCGAAACTCAATTGAGATCTAGTAGGCTGGTAAACCCTAGGCCTGACAAATAGCTACCTATACAGTACTAACTTGGGGATTCCTTATTCTAACTATAGTACAACGGGCCCCGAAACCCTATTCAAATATTAAGGTTCCTATATTAGTGCAGATTCATGTTTTTACGGCTGGGACTCATTGGGTTTCCTGCGGTGTCTACGTGGGCCCATCAAGTTACTGTTGACAAGTAGATATGTGAGCACCAACCGCCTCAACAAAAATAGTTTCAGTGGCAGACCGCGGGTACATGCAAATAAGATGACCCTAAACCCTAAATCCTAAACGCCGAAACCCTAAACTGACCCCAATCCCGAAACCTAAATAAGACGGTTTTGGCAATTACGTTGTTTCGCACTCGCGGCACCAGCGCCAGGGCCGGGTCAGGATAGTTGCATGCTCGGGACAGGGGGTCCATCAGGAAAATACGAGCACCGTTTAGGGTTTAGGGTGAGAGTTGGTCCGGCCGGCATACAGCTCGAGTCCATGCTCAGAAAGGGTGAGAGTTGCATAGGCGCTGGCCGGCACCTGAGTCTGTGATGAAAACAGGATTTACTAAGGGCTTCGGGAAATGCAAGCGACGCCAAAAAACGCAACGCAAACGCGAACAGAAAAGGCACCGGAAATCCAGGTTCCGGAGAAAGCAACCGCAATCTCCCTGATTTATTTGGGATTGATTTTCCCATGTTCATGCATTCCTTAGGTTTGGGTTTTCGAAGGGATTGGAGATCACAGTAATTAGTAGATCATGCTGGGTCCACAGGGCCTTAGTAGTCCGAGCTTCATGAGTCCCTGAAACGACTCCGAACGGTTCAGTCTCTTACATCCTCGTATACGCAGCTGCGATTTAAACATGCAAGCCCAACTCCGCAAACCTGCCTCGCCTGGAGTTTCCCAGTGTGAGCACAGAACCACCTGAACCCCGATCATACATAGTATAAGTATGTGTGTATAGTGTATGGATACATACACACACAGATATATAGGGTATCTATACATACAAGATATGTACAGGTATAGGGAGAGAGAGAGAGAGGCAAAATTGTACCATCTTTTTTATCCATTTTATGTATAAAGAAGTATGTGGGAAATATTTGATATATATATATATATGTAAATATATATATATATATATATGTACGTAACCCAACCCACAGGCCATTGCACAGTGGCCTTACCTCGTGGTCGGTGCCTAAGAGACGGAGCATCAGTGCTCTTCTTGCAACGATGCTTTCACGTAGAAGCAGGGAGCAAGGCCCTGGCCATCTTTAATATAAGGGCCTCAGTATTTACCTGCACTATTTTGGGCGGGTTCCTTATTATACTTAGAGTAAAATGCGCCCCAAAAGCATAATCGAATTATTAAGGCCCTTATGTTATCTTTAGGTGGAGAGAGTCCCCCAAGCCCTAGCTTTCTTTTAGTCTGCAATTTAAGGGCCACTGATCCTGAGCTTAAAACCCCAGGCCCCAGACCTTGAATCCCAAATCCTTAAACCCTGAACCTCGCTGTGGTTCGTCCGAGTGTGAGTGCTGAAACCCTGAACCCGGAACCCTGCCGAATCTTATCTTTAATCAGGGTTTCTGATCCTAAATCCTGAGCCCAAGGGCTTGATGCAACCCTCCCTGAAAAGATACCCAACATAAGGAGCCCCAGTGCTTTGTTGAATATGGTTTTGGGATGTGTTGGGGCATGTTATCCATTGCATGTGATATGGAGACTAGAAGTGCTATGTGGGGCCTGCGCTATAGGGGAGGGAGCGCGACGACTACTACTGCTACTACTGCTACTACTACGACGACGACTAGTACTTCGAGTACGATCACGACGCGCGACTACTACTGCTCCAATCCTCTGCTACAGCTACTGCTGCTGCTCTGCTATGGAGGCTTAAACTGCTCACAGAAGATTCTGCAGCCCAGCCGGGGTTCAGGAGTGAGCATTCGTGAGTTACGGACCGCAAAGGTGCATCGGGATTGTCGGTGCCGACCGAATAGATTGGAGCAGTAATTGCCAACCGAAAAACTACTCTCTGCAACTCTTATCTTCAGCTGCACTGGTGATTCGTGGCACCCAGCTCTGCGGTGATAAGTTCTGCACGGGAAATATGCCTGCGGTCCAGTCTGATCCCCAGCTCCTCTCCTAGTGCAACTACAGACAGCACCGACCATGGCATGAACAGGCAGGACGCCTCTTGCTGAGAATCGGGTTTCGTCATTGTAGTCTGCTTATGTCATCTTCGCCATCACCATCAGCATGGCGAGTTTCATGGCCAGAACAGCGCAAAAGATCAGCTATCATGAACTGCCAGGACCGGACACAAATTGGATGCTGTCTGACAGGATACTTTTGTGCACGTGTGTGTGTGTGTGTGTGTGAGAATGTGTGACTGTGTCCGTATGTGACCGTGTGTGTTTACATATACACATATATATATATACATATAGATACACTTGTGCGTGTGTGTACCTGTGTCCTTCTACTAGACAGCAAGTTTGTGAAAGACCGGAAGTAGCAGCCGGAGTGGTGAACACCCTTGTGCGAGACGCACGACCTTTACAGCGTATGCATGTCACAGCAATAATAGCCCAGATTGTACTTGCCCCTTTCGTGCGCATGAAAGGGTGAGCAGAACGCCCAAGAAAGAAAACATCTGTCACATTCTTGGCCGATTAAAAGACGATGGGCATTGGCGAGCCGATCTAATGCATCTTTTTTCGCATCGAGTCATCATGGGCATGGACCGCTTCCCGCAATGTTTGTCACATGTTTACAGTAAACCCCATAAAGTTGGAAACCGGATTAAGGCCAAATAGTGCTGGGATTCCCTATACATTACTCTTAAGGATTGAGGCTATTGGGTTTCCAATTTTCTGGCTTCTACTATAATAGGAAACCGGGAGCCCTGGACTGCCGTTGAGGGCTGGAATGCCTGAAACCGGAAACCCTTCACCCTAGAACCTCCCAAGCTCTGAATCCTGAGCCGCCCACCCCGACCTCATCAAGTCCGTGTTGTGAGAGGCCGCTTCAGAACCGAAGGAGACCAAGCCTAAGTCGATGTGCCCCTGCTGAGGCCTCCACGATTTTCCTAATGGAGTGCCTTGCCTGCAGCTTCCCCAAGAGCCCAACACCCCACGATGCTTAGATAACATATGCCCAAAATCAGATACTTCAGAGAGCCTTCTCCAACTGAAGGCAACACCCCGTAGTGACGGAATATATGCCGCAAATCATACGAAGGCGCCTTCTGACCTAAATCGCACTAAGGAGCCTTTTAAAGGCATACTCTGTCCTAGCTGGAGAACACACCCACTAAATCATACGATTGAGCCTTCTGACAACATCCTCCCGAATTCAGAGGCGGATTCAGGTTTGGACTTGAAACAACAGGGCACAGCCGCTCCTTTTTGGAGAAAGCTACTAGCCCGAGATGGTCTTAGAGATGCTAGTCCCTGTAGACCCTGAGCCTTAAACCTAGCAGTCCAAACTTCCGAACCTGCAAGCCGCCCTAAACCCTAAACCCTAAGCTGCAAGCCCACAGCCCTTAGATCTGAAACCTCTGAGCCTGAGTGAGGGCCTAAACCCTCAAGCAGTAGGTCGGACATGCAGGCTTCGGAGTTTCATGGCTCAGCCGGGTCTGCGGCGTTTGATGTCTGTACCTAACCTGGCGTACCCAGTTGCGATGATGTTAGGGTCTAGGGCTAAGGCTTCTTGGTTCGTAGGGTTTGGGCTTTTTTTTATGGTTTTTTTCAAATGGGCAGAAATGGAGAGAAGCACCGGAGAGACCACGGTACTGGTCGCATGTGCTCGTGAGGATGTTGCTCCTTTTGAGCCAAGACTCAGGCCCTTAAACCCTAAAGCCTCGCCGCCTGGGTTGCCCGAGTGCGAGCGCCGAAACCCTAAAACCCTATAACCCTAAACCCTTGTTCCTGTGCAGTATGTTGAAACTCAGTTGACATTGACGTGCCTAGTGCATGATCAGCCCCGGCTCGTCTCGTCTGCAGACCTTGCCTGGCTTTGCCCGAGTGTGAGTGTCAAAATCCCTGAGCCCTTAAACCCTACTTGGAGGTTCATGGGTAGTTATAAGTGGAGCTTTGAGTAGGGGAACCATAATATTGAACCCTAAACCCTAAATCCTAAACCGTAGGGGACTTGTCAATCCCACTTATGACTACGCAAGAACCTCCAAGCAAACCCTTATTCGAGTGCTGTTTGCTGCTTTGGCCATAGACTGCCCTGACTTCTCGGACATCCTATCCAGGAGCCGGCTGTCTCCTTAAGGTTTAGAGGGTTTCAGGTTTTGCAAACAGGGTTTCACGATTTGTCATGGTTTCTGAAGTTGCTAAAGTATACACTGAAGACTCCTGAAACGTCTTTACTAGTTTTCCCAACTCCCTCGCGTATTCCGCCGGATCTAAACACCTCCAAACCCCGAGCCCGATATTTACCTTTGGTTAGTAGGGAATGGAGGAATGGGGTACAGTTATGACTACTATTACTACCATTCTTCCATTCCCTACTAACCAAAGGTAAGGATAGGCTGCGTTTTGATTATGATTCTGGTTTAGGCCCGGCCCTTTAAATCTATCACTTTTTGGGTGGTTGTCAATATTAGGGTCCCTATTTTTGGGTCCTTATCATAATACGGCACCTAACATTTAGGTTACCCAAAAAGGGACCCTAATGTTGACAACCACCCATTTGTCAGGTTCATGACCTGCTTCCTGCTGATCTTGCTGCTGCGTCACCGGAGCTTGCAAGCAGCTGCCCACAGGGACTACGGTGGTTATCGTGTGCTATGGGGGCCTTAGCAACTACCCATGCTATACACGGGGTTCCTCGCTATAAATATAATATGATGGGCCCCGAACCCCTATTCTGACTACTAAAGCCCCTATGTTAGTTCATGTGTAGGGTCTGAGGCTTAGGTAAATCATGGTTTCATATGTGACTTCTTGAGGGTATTCTGCAGAGCCCGTCCCAGTACCATCGCTCATTCCTGATTGGTTTTCACTTTCTTCGCAGACCACCCAACCCTAAAGCGAAAACCCATGCGGTTTAAACCTCAGGAGTCTTTCTGCTTCTGCTACATGACGATTTTGTGTTTAGGCCTGGGCCTTTAGGATTGGCTTGCCTCGGCAACATTCCCAAATCAGCCGTTTCTGCCGAAGCGCTCAGCGATACCAGAGTAAAGCCGGAACCCCAAACCCGAAACGCATGCATGCCCAGCAGCAATACCCTCCAACCCCCAAAGAACCTCCAAATTCTGCAGAGCCCTGAAGTGCCCAAGTTTCCAAACCTGGAACCTCGAACCTCCAAATTCTAACCCCTATAAGGTCCTAAACACAGAAATTCCTAAACCCGCTCCTCAAACACTATAATAATAATCGGAGCTCTGTCATGTGAGACCTGAACTACCCTGCAATGCGGGCCTCGTCCATGGTTGTAGGAGGGAGAAAACCTCATACTCATCGCGAAACCGGCCTCAACCCCTGGGTCAATGGAAGGTCGTCCTCGGACCCTGCCCTGGATTTGCCTAGATGTGAGCGCTGAAACCCAAAGAAGGGTTTAAGGTTTAGGGTTTAAGTCCTGATGCAAAAAAATGGTTTAAGGTCTCCCCAAAAGGGTTTAAGGTCCCGGGCGAAAGAGCTTGCTGCAAGAGTGCTTCAGGCGCAAAAGGGTGTAGGTGTGAGCTAATGAAGGCCGTAAGATTCCAGCTTGCCGGCACACACCCAAAGCCCGTGCTGAAAAGGGGTGGGGGAACAATTCCCTGAACCTTAAACCCCCGAACCATAAACCCCAAACCCCTCCGAACCATAAACCCCAAACCCCTAATAGACTCGCCTGATCTTTTCCAAGATCTGATGCTCAGTAGGGAATGGGCGAATGGATCCCTATAGTAGTCGCTATATAGTCCCCAATAGTAGTCCCCATAAGCATTCCCGCAATCTCCATTAAGAACCAGACAGTCTTCGAAGGTCTTATCCCTAAACCCTCAACCCCAAACACCTAAACCCTCAACCTCTAAACGGAATAACAGACTCGCCTGACCTTTTCGAAGGTCTGAACCCTACCCAGGGCCCCAAAGTAGTTCCTTTTTGGGATTACCTAATAGAATTCTAGAAATGAACCCCAAAAAGGAACTACTTTGGGGCCTCGAGGTAAACCCCAAAACCCCAGTTGACTCGCCTGAGCTTTTCGAAGGTCTGATGCTCCACTTCAAAGACCCCGGCAGCGGGGAAGTCCTGTTCTTGGGACGACTTCGGGAGGCGCTGTCAGAGGGTGCTTTTGGGGTCTTATTTCAGGCTACCTAGACCCCCCGAAGTAGGTAAAATCATGGTCACAAACTTGTAAAAGGCTATTATTCTACATATTTTTGGGGTCCAGGCATATATAAATATACAAATATACTAATGTTCAGGGTTTCGGGTGCGAGGGTTGAGCGGTTAGAGGTTTAAGTTTTGTCGTGTTAGGGTCGAGGGCTTTAAAGTTTAGGGTTGGAGGAGTTCAGGGTGTAAGGCTTAGGGATGTAGAAGATGTAGACTCGTGGCTGGTTTGCTACGCTCCAATCCTCTGGCTAGGATTGCAGAAAAGAACACGAATATCCAAGCCTCGTAAGATGCAAGCATGGGTTCGCATCACGGGGTCGAGGAAAGACAGGAACCCAAGTCGTCGGAAGCCAAGCTTTTGTTGTACCGTCAGGCCCGAAGTTGGTTTTGACAGTCCACCCAGAGTTTCGCGCCAAAGGGTGGTTCGGAAGAGGGAGGGTCCACAAGGGCCCTAGTAATAATATTGATATTCGTAATTATAGGTATCCATACTCATACTATATAATTCTAATTCTGGTACTCATAGTAGTCAGAGGCTTCGCCGACCACAGAACGCACCCCCAAGCTTTACGCACGAGGTGGCTGAAATGTTAGCCTTCATCTCCTTCTTCTCTGGCGTGCCTCGGCGACGACAGCCTTAGGGAGAAGCTCTCGGGACGCATGGGTGGTTGTCGAAATTAGGGTCCCTTTTTGGGTACACTAAATAGTAGGTGCCGTATTACATTAAGGACCCAAAACGGGACCATAATTTAGACAACCACCCATATCTTAGCCGGAATACTGGAATTACTTCGCAAAGCTCTTCTTCAGGCTTCCTTTGCATGGTATACTACAAGAATATGCCTCAAAACCCTGCTCGAAGCATCAAGACACCTAAATCATCTACTAAGCCGTAGGTTCGAGGCCCATGCTCCAGCTTTCTGCAAGCGTGTTTGGGCTGAGGTGTACTACACCTACAAGGCCTGCCACAGTGCAGAGCAGCCGCGACACATGGGAGCTGGCTCCTTCTTTGCGGGACAGAAAGAATACAGACAAGGACAGTCGGTTTGGGTGTAGGAGCTTTTGGGTTCAGGGCTTAGGGTGTTTAGGGTTTCGGAGCTTTTGAGAGTGCTTCTCTCTGCAAAGGGGGCCGGGCCTACCCCAGGCCGTCTCCCGGCAGAAGAAGATGCTGGGGGCGGAGGCAATGGGGGAGGTTCTATCGGGGTATATATATATATATATACATATATATATATATATATATATGTATATGTATGTATGATATATATATATATACATATCTATACATAATACAATGGGCCCCCAAACACTATTCTAATTATTATAAGGCCTAAATTATTATACATAAGGCCCCTATAGTAAGTTTGCCTAGCTGTTCCTTGCATTGCAGCCCATAGCTCCCCACATGATGTCAACCCCGCACGAGGCGTGCTTCAGAGAACGGGCACCGTGCGGAAGAGTAGTGAAGTATGCGATGGTGGAACAGCGGGGCACATCACCCTTGCACCGTGGAGTCGTAGAGAGGCTCTACGAGGAACAGACTTGCACACCCACCGATACTGTTGTGCGGTGGATGAGACATCCATGCACACTTGCTTTGTACATAGCGATTCCCGCTCTGCGGTATTCCTCAGGAGCGCACATGCTGCTGTGGACGATGTTGGCGCCGCAGCAGTGGGCGCAGCACTCAGATAAGTGTCTCTGTTTCTGTGCAAGGTGCGAGCATTCCTCGAGTTCCTTGTCATGGTCACTAGAATCACTAGACCCTGTCACTCGGGTAACTATACCGTTACGATTAGGACAATGTCGCAGTCCTCGAACCATTTCTTGCCGTAAACGGGTCCTCAGTAAGTTCACACTGGAAACACTCGCCCCCGAGTATTTCCAGGCTAGTCCTGTTGCTGTAAAGGAAGTTGCCTAATGGTATATGGTCACGTGGACTGCAGCTCTGCAGGAGTATTGGAGTGCCGGTGGAGTTGCTGAAAGAGCTAAAGCTTCAAAGCTGCGCATGCTGTGAAAGAAATCACTCTAATTTCTGAGCACTCCAAGCACTTCTTCAGCCCTGAGCCCGGGTTCAGGATGAAACTCCGCAGACCTCAAGCCTCAATCCTGATGTTTCACATGTCGAACATGGAGGGTCGGAATGTCAGAGTCGGGGCGAAGTATGGGATAAGTATGCCCTCATTCGGAAACTCGATCCGGGAGGTTACTTCCTGCGCTTGAAACCTCGGCAGAGCCTACGGGCCTACACTCTGGCCGAAAGCCCTTATACCAAGTAAAAGCCCGTAATGACGATGTAGAAGAGCGACCCTCAAGGCCCTTTCAATCCCTTGTGCCCTATAAAAGCTCTTTCAAGCCCGCCGACGGAGTTAGTATCCGAAAGATGTGATGTACAACCCTCTTTCAACGCCCCTCCAAGCCCGTTTATGCAATAGAAGTCGGAGTTGTTGCCCTTGCAGGTGATGCATGCTCGGCTCTACACAAAAAGCTCCGCTCTCGAGTCTGCGCAGCTCCTTCTGTCTACGGCTCCTGGGATGCGAGTTGAGGGTGGCTTTGGAATTCGGGATCGGATTTTTTTGGGGGGTTTGTTGCGTTTCGGACCGTTTTCGGCCTTGGGGCATCACACAGTCACACATGCTCTGGCCATAAACACGAAGCTAGGGACTGAGGGACGGACCACTGCAGATCATGAAAGCACGCCGAGCATGAAGTCATTGTCGATTTCGTCGTGGTATCACCATCGCTATGAGTTGGTATGCTGCTGGTACCGATCACTCTGTTGACCGTCGTGATACTCAGACGACCAGCCCGAATCCGAAGAAATTCCCGCGGCCATCAACTAGCCCGATCCCGACATCCCAAAGCCCTAGTGTGCGAGTGCTAGCGCCGAGCCCCTAAAGCCCTAAAGCGAACCGCTGTTCAACTCTTGTGGAACCGGTAACGGACCGTGCCCCAACCGAACACTGTTGGGAGTTTCCGAAAATAAGGGACCCTAAGACAGTACCCTAAATAATAGGATCCTTATTTATAAGCACCCCCAAAACAAGGTACCCCAATTTTCGGAGAAACTCCCTGTTGAAGCCTCTGCATAAACCCTACAGACCTTCGAACCCTCAGCAGGCCCCTGGGCCTGAGCCCTCAACCGGAAACCCTGAAAAGCCTTCAAGGGAACTCCAGAAAGTTGGAATATGGCTATGGTTTCAGGGTAGGATACCTTATAATTTACCATAAAGTCATAAAGGGTTTAGGATAATTATATTCCAACTTTCTGGCTTTTACTTTAAGGCCTTCGTCATGGTCTTCGGCATGGCTGCCGTGCAGACGGACATGTCGCGAGAGGGTGGGTGGATCGGCCCTCACTGGGAAGTTTCTCGGCTGCTGTGGTGTTTTCTTATCAGTGAGGGGACTTCGAAAAAACATCTGAAGGCTTCCGACCTGTAGGGTTCCCGCCCGGAGGGTTTTGGGGTGCAGTGGCGCGGGTTTTCGGGTCTGGGGCAACAGGCCTGACACATGTGCATAGTGAAGCACCACTTCGAAACCCGGGTTGTAGAGAGGGATGTGAAAAGTAATGGGTTGAGGCTGAGGGTTCACTGAAACGACCTGGAGGTAACAAAATTTTGGGTCGGTGTAAGACCGTCGGTATGTGGGGTTTACGTGGTGTCGTTTTTGGGCTTTCTCGATCTGCCAGCACCACCGACCTATTGAGGCTGGTAATGCTGCTTTAAGCCTGTGGCAATAATAGCAAAAAATCATAGACATGATGAAACTAATAACAATAACATGGTTCTAGTAATCAAGTAATCATATAATCATAGCAAAAGCAAAACGCCAGTAAGAGCAATAATGTCAAAACAAGCAAAATGATGACAAGAAGAAGGGCATCAGTAGTAGCACCGAGCATTCATTTCATAGTAGTGTGAATAGCAATAACAGTATTTTGGCACGTATAACCATACCTAGCAGAATATTGACCATAACAATGAAAATAGCAATAAGCATGGTATACCAGGAATCACAATGTTAAGAACAAGAAAATGGTTATCACAAAAATACAATTTGCAGTAGTAATGACAGTAGTAGTTGTCGTCGTCTTTAAAGTCGTAGTCGTAGTCGGTGTAGTAGAAGCAGTAGTGGCAGTGGCAGTAGCAGTGGTGGTCGTCGTCGTAGCAGCAGTAGCAGTAGCAGTAGCCGTAGCAGTAGCAGTAGCAGTAGTAGTAGTAGTAGTAGTAGTAGTAGTAGTAGTAGTAGCAGTAGTAGTAGCAGTAGTAGCAGCAGTAGCAGCAGCAGTAGTAGTAGTCGTCATCGTCGTCAGCAGCAGCAGCAGCAGCAGCAGCCAACAACAACAACGACAACAACAACCACAACCACAACCACATCCAAACAACCTCCTTTTCAGTGTCGTTGCTATCAATGACAGCATTGACCCTCTGGCAAGGCTTAAACTTCCAAGGGCATTGAGTTTCAATCAGGCTTGGGGTGATCATAGAACTGCGAGGTTCGCCTGCTTCCTTTGCATTCCCAGGTTCGGAACGGCAATGTTGGAGCCCTAAACACCAAAGCGTATCATCCTGGGGAAGCCTCGACAAACGCTTGGGTTACCGAGCGGTTTCACCGATCTCGTTCAGAGCTTGCGCCTGTGGAATGCTGGCCTTCGCAACGCAGTATAGCATGTATTTCATACCCTAAACTGCAACCATAAGCGTTCAACGCCCCTCAACCGCAATATCCGGAGCCATAAGCGCTAAACTCCCTAAACCCTAAGCCAGCCTTAAACCCATGAAGCTCGAACTTCAGGTCCGTTTCTGGTTTACTCTCTCCTTCCTGTGCCTGCTCGCCACGCTGAAGAGAGCCTCTTGCCTGCATGACCGGCTGTAATTCTCCCAGGTCCCTATAACAATCACAGCGATAGTTCGCCATCTAGACCTACCTCACTAAAGCAAGCACTGTATACTGTTGGGGCATGTATATTTGGTCTGCCTGCTTTTGAAACAGAGAGTTGCAGACCCATACCTTTCTACCGTGTACCTAAACCCGATCGCCTTTAATCCTTAAAACCCCCAAGGCGCTTGAGGTCGGGACTCTGATCCAGTAAACGCCCTCGGACCGGTAACTTGTTGTTCCTAAATCCCTGTAAGTACTGGGTTTCCTAAACGGGGTTCAGGGTTTGGGGTTTCGGGTGGTTTTGGAGGAATTGTATAACCAAGGGCGTCGGCTGACCTTCGTTCTGATTCATATCATTGTAAGTGTAAATCGAAGAAGCTTAAACCACCACAATTCTTGCAAGAAGCCCAAGGCTAAAGCAATGTCTGGGGCTTGATGAAGCGGTTTTCTCCGCACACCGGGGATCAACGCATTGGAGACTTTGTGGGGGGCTTCAGAAAAGTCTCTGAAAGGTTTTGATGGGGTTTTGCACCGGTTCATAGGTGTTTGAAGAGATCGGACTATTGCCCCTCTTGGTGACGAGCTGTGTTCACAATAAAGAAGAACCCTCAAGAGAATCCTATACAAGCGTACGAGCCATGCATCCTATAACCCCCCTGCAACACCCAACGCCCTCGGAAGGCCTACCAGCTTCCCATGGAGCCAGTCACAGCAAAGGCAGGCATCTTGACAGCAGGTCCAAAAGACCATGTCATCATGCCAGGGTGACCTTTGGGCTTTGATGCTTTCGGATTTGTTGTTCTGGGTTTGGGTTAGGGTAGTGTTCAAGTTCGTAGAACTTTGACTTTGGGAGTAGGGTCAACTGTGGTAAAGGGTTGACACTTGGGCGGGTTCTAAATTAGGTGCCGGTTTTCTGGGGCCGCTCATGTCGCGGATTCCTTATCACTGGCGTTGTCAGATAGGGCCGTAGCTTACGTCGTTATTTGTGTTGAAAGTACCACTTTTCCTTGGTGAAACAGCGGACGTTTGAGCGACTGACATCGAGAAAGGAATTTGTGTAATGATTTGGCTACCATGATGTGAAAGACGCTTGGCCGTTCACGCAGCCGGGGTTACCTGGTAGAAATCGTTCAGCACGAAGTGGCTGACTCTTCCATTGTCCATATCGTGACTACGAAGCCACGGCAGGTGCTTCGGAAGCCATTAGCTATCTGATGTGGTTGCTTGAGAGATTGGGCTTGTAAGATATTGCAGACTCCTTGCTTTGCCACCTTGCTTAACCCCTAAGCCTTCTCACTCGGGGCCCTCAAACCTCTCAGCCATGCTAAGAATCCTTAAGCTTAGGCCTCCACTTTCAAACCCCAAAGCCCCCAAACCTAAACCAAGGCATGTTTTACCTCAAGGCCGCAGCAGCTTCGTCTCAGGGTCAGGTTAGGGCTTGGGATGGCTTGGGAGTGAAGGGCTCCAGGGATTCACGGTTGGGGTGTGCAGGGACGGAGGTGTTTTTAGGTTCAACAAAGGGGTTCACGGCCAGCTTCTCAGTTGAAGTACATACCTCTTAGAGTCAGGCGTGAAGTGCGAATCGAAAACATCCATGGACTGAATCGCAGCAGAATCGAACACCCGTATCATTTTCCTCGCAGGGTATGGGGGTTTAGTAGGGATGAGGGTTCCCATAATAGGGCTCATATTAAGAAATCCCTAACCCAAGAATCTTCAAAGAAAGGAAAAGGGACCAGGCGACTCCTCACACGAAGGAGGGCAGAGGCCCCCCAAATGGTTCACAGCTCACAATAGGCCCTTGCACCACATGGGAGTTTCCGAAAATAGGGGACCCTAACATAGTATCCTAAATGGTAGGATCCTTATTATAAGGACCCCGAAATAGGGTACCCCTAATTTTCGGAAACTCCCACATGAGTCAAGTTAGTAGCTAGTGCTAGAGTAGTTAGGACTAGGGAAAGTAATCGCTGCAGACTTACGACTTACATGTCACTTATCCCTAAATCCCAAACCCTCAACCCCAAACTGCACTTGTAAGTGGGGTTATAAGTCCCCTCAGTGCGTTATAAGTATATATATATACATACATATATATATATATATATATATATACATATATACATATATTTGTACTTAGTTTGGCTTCCAACCCCTACTTATAATGCCCGTGAACCTCGAAGTAATCTGTCGCTACCCCTCGCCTGAATTCCGCGCTACGAGCACGGAAAATTTAGCCACTGTAGGGTCTTTCGGGTTTAGGTTTTGGGTATTGGGGGTTTAGGGTATTTAGGGCTTAGGGTATTTAGGGTAATTAGGGTTTAGGGTCATTAAGGACATTCAGGGAGTTTAGTGTAGTTAGAGTTTAGGTTGAAGGCCTAGTCTTGCTTATCTCAGGTTTTAAGGATTTCTTCCGCGTCAAGGTAGCGAACACCAGACGGATCTGTTTTAAGGTAATTTGGCACGGAGATAGTTGCCCCCCTTATTGGCAGTAATCTCAACTTATTCCCTGGGGTTTTGGGCCAGGCAGCCCCTAAGCCCTAAGCCGTAAAGTTCTAAGGATGCAGGCGTGCGATTGCGAGGAATAAGTTTCTGCACCCAAAGCCTCCTTTTATAGTTCAGGGTTCCGGGGTACTATAGGGGCCTAAACAATTACCAATACTATTCTGGGGGTTCCTTATTATCAATGTAGTATAATGGAGCCCAAAACCCTGTTCTAATAATTATTAAGGCCCCTATAGCAGGGTGCTTGGTGCTTCCAGGGTGTAGGGTAGGGGTCCAGGGTTTAGGTTGCTTAGTGCTCGTGGGGTTAAGGGTGTCCCCCTGCAGCCCCGAGCCGTGAAAAGGAAGCTTGGTCCGCCATGTTCAACCAGCTCTCAGCACTCGCATCCGAAGCTGCAAATCCTAACGTAGTTTAAACGCCCTTTCAATGGAAACAGCAAGCCATTCGAAACCCGAACTCCAGACCCCAAGTTGAGTGTAGGTGAAGTTTTTCTTCTGGTTGGGCTACCCCGCGATCTACCTCCTTCGGTCGTTCAACATTGTCAGCGCCTGGCAAGAAGAGGCCCGTGGCGGGGTGGCAGGGTTGCGCCTTTAATTCTGTGTTGGAGTTTCGGAAGCCGGGGAGCTCAGCCAGCAAACAAAGGCGAACCGCAAAGGAACCCCCCTCCTCATTTTCTGAATTCACCGTTTGTCTCCCCAGGACAGCCCGGGTCGTCAGAAAAGGGCATAATAGTTAGCATATCTACATTGTATTACATAGCTCGAAGGTAGGGGTAACAGTGGCAGCTTTAGTAGCCGTCGTCGTCGTAGTGGCAGTAGCACCACCGCCATCACGACGACAACCACTGCAACTGAACTACTGCTACTGCTGCAACTACTGCTAGTACTACGACAACAATAACTACTACGAATACTACTACTACTACTACTACTACTACTACTACTACTACTACTACTACTACTACTACTACTACTACTACTACTAGTACTACTACTACTACTACTACTACTACTACTACTGCTACTACTACTAATGCTACTACCACTACTACTGCTACTACTACTACTACTACTACTACTTCGACTACGACTACTACGACGACGACTACTACTACTGCTACTACTGCTACTACTGCTACTACTGCTACTACTGCTACCACTACTACTACTACTACTACTACTACTACTACTACTACTACTACTACTACTCCTCTACTACTACTACTACTACTACTGCTACTACTGCTACTACTACTTGTGACATCATACTACTACTACTACTACTACTACTACTACTACTACTACTACTACTACTACTACTACTACTACTACTACTACTACTTCGACTACGACTACTGCGACGACGATTACTACTACTGCCACTACTGCTACTACTGCTACGACTGCTACTACTGCTACCACTACTACTACTACTACTACTACTACTACTACTACTACTACTACTACTCCTCTAATACTACTACTACTACTACTACTACTACTACTGCTACTACTGCTAGTACTACTTGTGACATACTACTACTACTACTACTACTACTACTACTACTACTACTACTACTACTACTACTACTACTACTACTACTACTACTACTACTACTACTACTACTTCGACTACGACTACTGCGACGACGATTACTACTACTGCTACTACTGCTACTACTGCTACTACTGCTACTACTACTACTACTACTACTACTACTACGACTACGACTACGACTACGACTACTACCACTTCGAACTGGCGGCATCGTGGTTATTGTGCATTTCCGCCAAGGGTTCGGGGCATGTCCTTGTGGTGGGAGCCCTGAAGACTTTTTGGCTGTAAGCTAAACCTTTCAACTTTTGGGGTTCTTATAAGGTAGTCGATTCTGAAAGTTTCAGCTGTTATTCCCTTGGGGTTTGGGCCAGTGAGAAGAATAGGTGAGTAGGGCATTGGGTATAGAAGAGTTCAAGGTTTGAGGACTCACGTAGCAAAAACAGGGAGAGTGATTTCTAGATGCCTCTTCTTCAGGGATCCCAATTCGGTTGAGGTCAGTTGCGTCGGGAATTTACGGGACCATGGGACACTCTTATCCAGCATTCGCAGGCATACCCCAGTGTTGAAAGTGTCGTTCCAATGGGCATCGCTACTGGCAGTCCTACTTGGAGGTTCATGGGTAGTTGTAAGCGGGGGGTGTAAGTCCCTTAATATGGGTTATAATTATAGTTACCCTACTTATAACCCCACTTGTAACTACCTATGAACCTCCAAGTACTCTTCTACCCTCAAGATCCATCTCGTCGAGGTCCTGCTCCTAACTTTCCTGGACTTGATCACCAAGTGCCTGTCTTTGACACTTGGCTCAGTGGCACCAGACATGTTGGGGGCTGCCGAGCTTCAACGAGGTAGAAACCACTCAGGGAAGAAGCTTCCTTCGGGACCTTTGGCCTTCCACTCCAGATGCGACTATGGTGTCATTTAAACCTGTTTTCATCGCGGGAAATTTCAGAACGAGAGGTTGGACTTGAGGTAGTGCCAACATGGGAAGGAGTGATGTCTAATTACACACACACACACACACACTCACTCACTCACTCACTCTTGCGCTCCGAGAGATAGATTCAGTGCATGCTTTCGCGCTATACCTCCGTCTCGCTGGTTTATACTTACGCATGAGAAGTACACGGGCGGACTGGTACTGTAGCTGGGCTTCATCCACAATGTGCTACGACTTTGGAATTCGGTGTCGCCTACGGTCTCTAAGCCCCAACAGTGGTTCGTTTGCCTCGGTGCCACGCCGTGCATCGACAGCCCTGATCCGTCTAAGCTGCTAGTACAATCACTCAACAAAAGAAGCCTATTACTGGGAAGTTTCTTCTTGAACTCATATTCCAATACGCCCCAGAACCCATCATTGCTATTACAGCCACATCTGTAGCCGAGGTTGTTCAGACGAACCCCACTGTTCCAGTTCCAATGAAACCAAAGCGCAAGACTAAAGCTGGAGCCGCATACGATCACACTGAGACACCAAGCCCCACGGCAACCCTTACAGCAACCCTTCCTCAACCTTTTGTGGTAGCCCTTTGCCGTACCTCAAAGTACTCCGTTGCACCCTTACCTACTTCTTTGTACGTTCTTATGATATCCCCTTCTATAGAACTGCTCGGGCCCCTCTAGGCTTTCGTAGTTCAAGGCAACCCCTAAAGCAGAAACCATTGCCAATCTTGTGTCCCAGCCTTGATCGCAGGATCGCCAGCTGCACGGGACCCTTGTTCACGCTCTTCGTCAGTACTTGGGGTCACTGGCACGTCTCAGGCTCCGAAAGCATCATCGCTGGGATGATCTGTGGATTCGCTCAGATGGTATTGTTGTGGTGCACTGTCTCTGTTGTATGTTAACTAGTTGTCGATCTTCATACTGTCATAGGTATTGCTATCTGACTGGGGGTCAGGATTCCGAAGCAAGGGCAAGAGGGGTTTCCACCGTCAGTGTTACAATATCGTGGGTACTGATGACTGATGTCTCTACACGTACGTGAGAGACCCTGCAGAAGCCGTCCCGGGCCACTTGTTGTCAGGGCCTCTGCATGAGGTCCGACTCAGCCCCTACGGCTCCCACTGAGGCTCTGGTGAACCCAAACTTCCCCGCCTAGAGACTGCGAAGCCTGAGTCGCAAGGGTCTTTTTTGGATCCCCATGCACAGCAAGGCACCCTTGCAAAAATGCCCTAAACGGGACCCTAAATCAACGACTACGCTTTGAGCTGGGGTTTTCGGGGGTTTTGGGGCGGCCGTGCAGCCTTGGTAGGGCCATCACTTCAGTCTAGCTCGAATCTTCATCCCTGAACCCTAAACGGCCCTAAGCCCTGGACCCCTAAATCCCTAAACCCTTGGATTGTCCGAGTGTGAGCGCCGAAACCCTAAACCCCTAAGCCCTTAATTCCTAAATCTTTAAGAAAGCTGCTGGGTCGCAGGCGGATCCCATGACATCCGCGTGAGGGTGCGAGACCCGCCCCTCGGCTGTTTTGCTCGGCTCGGGGTTGCGACTTTGAGTGGTCGTGCCTGTATGTAGGCATGGTATGCATATAACATGTCACATGTGTGTATATGTATATATAATGCGCTATTCTGTTATACATAGATACATGTATTGGTTCTACTTGTGTGAATGTACATACATGCATGCATGCATACATGCATACATGAAAAATATGTTTTCACATATATACATATAAATGTGTCTGCGTGTGTTCATGTGTGTCTAGAGAGCGAGAGCGAAAGAGAGAGAGAGAGAGAGAGAGAGAGAGAGAGAGAGAGAGAGACGGGGAGGTCTCATTGTACCTTTCCTCGGCGGATTGAGGGCCCGGATCAGCTGCAGGGTTTAGGGTTTAGAGCGGCTTTGAGAATTGTCCGATTTCCCATGCGCCCAGGGTCGAAGGCTACATCGCAAGCATTTCAGATTTTTTGTCGCAGACTTGTGAGCCCTTAAGGTGCAGGAGTTGTTTGCAAACCCAAAGGCTTGAGTCCTAATTGCTCCAGAGTCTAAGCTTGAGCTTAACACCCCACTTGACCCCAAAATGCCCTAAAGAGGTCTTTGAAAAGGTCGTCCTGGAACTTACAGCAAAACCCTGGGGACTCCCCGAAGCCTCAACCCTGATCTCCTAAAACCTTGATCCCCTCAACACGTACTTGGAGGTTCATGGGTAATTACAAGTGGGGCCGTAAGTAGGGTTACTATTATAATTATAACCCATATTCAGGGACTTATAACCCCTACATCTGCTGGTGATGTGCCCTAGTTGTGATACGATGGACCATGTGGAGCCTTGCCTGCCTTGTGCGAGTGTGAGCGTCGAAACCCCTACACCCCTAACCACCCCCCAAAAAACCCCATAAAAACTTCCCAAGGCGCCCTAAAGCAAGAGGTCCTGGGCGGTTCAGTCCGTGGAGATGGACTCCTCTCCAGACGAAGGGGAGCAGACTTTTGGCTTTCCATGCAGAGGGTGTCTGGTTAAGGTTGCAGGGGGGGTGTTTAGCATCAGGATCGCAATAAGCATAGCTCAGTTTCTCTTATCCAGTCCCCAAAGTGAAATAGAATATCTACCCACCCTTCGAAAAAGAGCTGCTCTAATTATGAATGAAGCCTTCTGTATATTCGGGTCCTCAGTGTCCGTACACGTTCTCGCGTTTTGTTGGCTTCTTGTCAGGGTCTTGAGGGTCGGCGTTCAAGGTGTTTAAGTTCCTAAGGTTTCGGGCGTAGGGTTCAAGGTCACGTCTATACCTTAAAGTACCATAACCACTATTGCAAACAACCCTAAACCCCCTGTACCCAACACCCATAACCTGCATGTTTGTAGGCTCCGATTATAAACCCCCAGAGAGACCAATACCCCTCAATTAAGGAATATGCCTTTAATCATAACTTGAACTCCCTTATAATTTAAAAGTATATTCCTGAATTAAGGGCTACTGGGCTCTCTGGGCCCTTTCCCACCCAAGGCACCTTGTCAGTCCCTTTCAAGGACCCCTCATATACCCTAAACGCCGGCAGAAAGAAGTAGGTGCTTGGTAGTTCAAGGTAGGGTCGAGGGGTGTCAGGTCTGGGGTGCGTTTCACATGTATTTAGAGAGTTGGATAGATTTTTTACGAAGTTGGTTATGATCTTCCGGAGCTTTTTATTGCTTTGTGCTTCACCTTTTTTTAAAGGGATGCATGGGGTTCAGGGTCTTGAGGTTCACGGCTTTGGGTCTGAAGCTCTTGTGAGGTCTTCGATGCGAAGCCCGAAAGAGATGTATCATAGTACATAGTAGAGTATATAAAGGAACCCGCCCTGGATTACAGTACCCTTATCGATCTCTTACAGCAGCCCTTATAGACCACCTTTTAAAGGAACCCTAGGGCCCTAGTTACTTAGGCGTTATTGGAATCTTCGCGCCAAGGATCCCTGAAAACCAGGACCTTCCAACAAGCCTCCACCAATGAACCATGTGGTTGGGATTGGGTTTAGGCTTGAGGGTCTAGGTTTTTCAGGGTTTAGGGTTTAATTAGGGTTTAGGATGAACCATCCGAACCGTGCGAAATGGCTCCTGCTAGACTATACCAATCGAGGATTGGTTGAAAGACGCCCCAAGAACTTGGTTCAAAAACGCCCTGGGCCGCCTGCTCTGTTTTTTTGGCTCGAGATCCAGTGCAAAGAAATTCCGCCACCTGCGCGCGGAAACGGGAAGTTTGTGTGAGCTTCAGAAGTTGGGGTTCAGGGTCTAGGTTACGGGTTAGAGGCGTCGGGCTGTTCTACTAGAGTGTTTGGCTTGGAGCAATGCCGCTGTGGTCCTGTGTGCCGCTGGTGGCGGGTAAGAGCGGGGATGAAGGCAGGCAGTCGTTGGCGATAAGACTCAAAATTCATTCACCATTGGGCTTTAGGGTCGAGGGTTTCAAGAGAAAGGGTAGGGTCGAGGGTGTCAAGAGTGAAAGGGTTCAGATTCAGCTATACCCTAAGCCCTAAGCCCTAATCGATGATCGAGGCTCCTGGACTCGGGTTAAGAGTTGGGACTTTGGTCAGTGTGTGGAGTTGAGGCTGTGACCGAAGGTTTCGGATGTATAGACTTTCGTCTAGATCATACTATGTAATTTTTCCAGTTCTGGGTGTCGGTGTCGAAACAACATCAAGCAGTTCTTATGTCTCGGCCCAGGTCAACTCGAGAAACTGCAGTGTCTGTTTTTGCATGTATGTCTTTTCGGGGATGCTCCAGCTGCGAATCAGAGCACTGGATTTTGAGTACTTTGGAGAGTTCACGAGAGCATCTTTGGAGCTTTCTCTGAAGTACATGCAGCTCTCTTGGATTAAGTGCACGTGGGCCATATGAACTGGTCACTTGTCTGCACAGACACTTGAAGCCGGCTTGGCTTCGGGATCAGAAAGACGGTGGTCGCTTGCTTTTGAAGGGCTTCTATAGCCACTCTTTCAACCCCTCGGCATCGAAGCGCACACCTGCAACCCGGTCCTACCGCTTAGCAAAAAAGGCAAGAATGTGCCCGAAAAAAGCAATGAACAACAAACCCTGCCAATTACGCCGTACAACTAATACTTAGCCCGAACCTGATGTTTGAAGCAACTCACGTCGTGGAGGCAACAGCGGCGCCGAATTGCAGCGCGCCTCTACTCGCTGTGCCCTCTTGGGCAGTGCGCTTGCCGTGTGGGGAACGGTGCTCCGCTCGGCAGAGCTTTCGAAGATAGTGATAGTCTGATAAGCTTGTCGTTGCAAAACATTGCAAATCACTGTTTCATGGTCCGGTGCATGCATGTGTATATATATATACATATATGCAAGATCAACAAAGTTTGTATGTACGGGGTGGTTCTGCGGTGATAGTCGAGTAACTCGTGTGGTCAAACATGACTGTCTGCTGCCGAATCAGCAGCAGGCCTCATGTGGGAGATGGAAGTGCCTAAAGGTCTAACTGCCTAGAGCATTTGGTCTGTCACAACACGAAACCCTGTTAACTACACTTGGGTAAGCATACATTGCTTAAGGTACTGTCCCTACCACGGGGTAAGATTTTGCTTTGCTACTTGGTTTGGGCGGCCCCGATGCCTGGCCCAAGTATCCAACCCGCACGACGGCTTCCACATCATAAGGACAACGAAGAGCACTCAAACTCCACTCCAAAGCATCGCTTCCAAAAAGCATCAGAATCCCTGAACCTACCTTCCCCGCCACACACACACACTCTCTATCTCTGTCTCTGTCTCTGTCTCTCTCTCTCTCTCTCTCTCTCGCTCTCTATCTCTCTCTCTCCCTTCACACAGAAGCAGACAAACCTGGAAGATCTCATCTCAGGCCGCAGGTTCGGGCACAGAGCTGCTGGCCGTCGCGCTGATATCTCTGCTTCTCGGAGTGGAAGGTTTTTTTTTAGCTGGGACGCGTGAATTACTCTCGCTCCTTTCTGTATCCAGGTCCTTAGTAAGCGTTTCGTTTGATTGTTAGTCCGAAACCACCTAGTGGGAGACCTTATCTAAACCGCATGTACTCAATCTTAAACCGTGTCCGAAACCCTAAACCATACACCCCAAAAGCGCAGCGATGGTCGGCCGAGGTCTCTTTGTCTCGAGGCCCTTGCGGCCCTGCGTCGGCGTCGTAGTCGAGCAGCCTCGACGAGCTCGCCGGAAGGCTCTTCCTTTTTTTTGGAAAGGGGGTGGAGGCGGTTGTTTTGCCTTCCGTGTCCTGCGATGCTGGCATTCGTGAGAGCCCCGTTGTTACGCATCCACCGTTTATTTGAGGATCTAAGTGCCCAGATCCACGTTAACCAGGGTGGGTTTGTAATAGTTTTAAAGCGTCTTAAGGGTTTTATTTCGTGTGAAGTAGGGCTGCCATAGCAGGAACTTCGGTTATCAATCCAAAAGCCTGCATGGAACCACCAAAAAATCCTGCCAGAGATCTTCTCGAACCCTACTTGGAGGTTAGTTAAAAGTGGGGTTTTAAGTTATAAGTAGGGTTACTGTACTTATAACCCATATTAAGGGATTCATAACCCCACTTAGAACTACCCATGAACCTCCAAGTCGTCGAGCTTAGAGAAACATCGGGAACCCAGCCCTCCGATGCAATGAAGGCAGGGAACTGATGAACACCCACTTTGCGCGAGTGGCCTCGCGACTTTGGATGGTGGCCCCCGACTCCTGGCCGCCACAGTAACAACAACAATAGTTTAGAAGCTGCCCCCACCCTGTAATAGTGAGATAATAGGAATATAATAGGGCCCTAGTATAATCCTATATAATCCTTATGGTCACTATTACAGGGTGGGGGCAGCTTCTAATTAATAGTACTAGCGGCAATAGAAGCATAGCCACAGCCATGGTAATGCAGTGCAACAGTAACAGTAGTATCTGTAGTGGCAAGAGTAATGGACATGGCAATGGTAGTTAGTAGTCGGTTAATACCAATACCAACCATTAGACGAACAATACAAGCAGACAGCATTAATCAAAGTAGAGAATACTAGAAAAAGCTATGTGGTAACAGCGAAGAAAGATTTCAGTCTCGAAACTGATGCTCGGGCAAGCGTGTTTTGCTTTCTGATGCTTGAATTTCAAGCGCCCGTTGTCTCAACTTGAGCAGATAAAGCTCATGGTACTTGCAGATCTTACTACGTATGCGTGGTACTCACTAGTCTAGACGAAACACAACATGACTTCGGATATTTTCGGATATCACACATCAGGCGCCTTCATGATCTCGGATATTTCTTCATTGGCTTCATTCCTCCACATTACATTCCAGGCACACCCTAAACCCCAAACCGTAAGCCCTGGCAGACGCTCGCAGCGAGGGTTTCAGGAGTGTTTGTCAACCTTCGGGGCCACAGCAGGGACTCCGTTCCTGGGCTCGTAATCCCAGAAATCAGCAACGCCCCCAAAACCCCCGCCTTTCTTGCAAAGGCCCCTCCGCCGTAAGCACTGCCGGCACCGTAATAGACTACATGTACTTGGAGGTTCAGGGGTAGTTATAAGTGGGGTTATAAATGGGTGACTATACTTTAAACCCGTATTTGTTGACTTATCCTCCCGCTTGATTATAGCTACCCATATGAGTATATGAACCTCCAAAGGAGCTTGAGGGAATCCTGAAGAACCTCCCTACAGTACCTTTGGAACCCTAAACTCTGTGGAGCCTTGCCTGCCTGCGTGCGAGTGTGAGCGTCGAAATCTGCTATTGTCCGAGTGTGAGCGCCGAAATCTGCAGGTCCACCCCAAACCCGAAGCTCATACAGTCAGAGAGCCCAATACCCCTTAATTCACGGAAGATACCTTAAATCATAATATGAAGCTCCTTATAATTTAAGGTATATTCCTTAATTGATCTTGGCAGTCAGGCGATCTTAGTTATGGCAACCCTCACGGCCTGTGCCCCTGGTGCTGTCCACTGGCTCAGCATCCTGGCCCCAAACAACCGAGTCGTGACCTTCTGGTTTTAGGGGCCCTTTTTGGGGGTTTCGGGTGTAATGTATACCGGATCTCGGAATAACGTGCTTTTTTAAGGAGTAATATAAGGAAATCATGACAGGGAACCTTAAAAAAGGTAGGTTATTCCGGGTTAAGGTAGGAATTTCACCTTGTACTTGCTGTTGAAATCGTCAGTCTGCATTGGCATCGTAAGATCATGAACTGCAGCCAGTAGTGCTGCAGCTTGGAGAGATGCTGTTATTGCCTGTCACCTTCCCCGGCCGACTTCCCAAGCCCGGATGCAAAAAAAGGTAGGTATGTGTTTTTTTTGTTATGGGCTCTGGTGCAACAGGTTTAGGTCTGGCGGTGCTGCTTCCCGGCTGACCGGCAGGGTTCATACAATGGTATAGGGCCAGAATTGGGTTTATGTTTGTTGCTGGTGCTTGCAATCGTCTGCAGCTCCTGGCAGTGGCTGGAGAAGTTTGTTTGGTATTCCAAGTGCAGCCGGGAGAACATTTTGTGTGTGTACAGCTTGTGCACCCAAGACAACAACGAGCGTTCGTTTCTGCCCTCGAAACTTCTGCACGGTCGAGTAAGGCTGCATGTGTGGTTCTATTGTAAGCTCAACTCGTAGTTGCATCACCTTATCGTCCCCAGCATGCTTACACTGCAACAAGCCTCAAGACCCGTATTCTAGTTACTAAGGCCCGAGACTGGGCCATGGCGACACCCTAGCACTACTGCTAGGGTTTAAGTAGTATTCCTAATGTGTGGGTTCCTGCCCTGGCTGCCTCTATGCTTGTTCCTTAAATCCTAAACCGCAAACCCGAAACCCATGAACTTCAAGCCTAGTTCAAGAGTAAGCTCCTTTGTTGCTACCCCTCAGCCCTAAAAGCCCGAAGCCTTCGTCTCGTAAACCTGAGATCCTAATCCAAATGGATGTAATGTACAGGGGCCTTAATAATCAGAATAGGGTTTGGGGGGTTTCTTATTATAGTCATAGTAAAATATACCCCCAAACCCTATTCTAATTATTTAGGCCTCTACATTAGGTGCCTCCCTGCCAAGGCATCCTCCCACGAACTTGGCAGGGGCTGCCGGGCGTACTTTTTGCATGTGCCTTGCCTCTCTTGCGTTCAGTGCAAGTCGTCTCTGCCTGCAGGAGGCAAGCGCTACAAATGTAACTAAACTCGCAGTCTGCAAACCCTTTATAACTGGAAGTCAGCAAGTAGTACCTGACCGTCAAAGCACACTGCACTAGAGACTTCGTCAGGCGTGTCCGAGTTGCGAGAGCGTAAACCCTTTATAACTATAGCATAATACACCGCAAAACCTTAAAGATTCTGATCATGAAGGCACCTATATGACATGTAACTAAACTCGCAGTTTGCAAACCCGAAACTCCGAAGCCCTGAACCCTGAAGAGTGCCTGCGTCTGGATGTAGCCGTCAACTCGTAAAAGCCCGGCTCCGTGGTAGTTCCTTTTTGGGATTACCTTGTAGGGTTCTTAAAACGATCCCCCAAAAAAAACTACTACGGAGCCTATGGGTAGTTACCAATACTTTTTTGGGGGTTCCTTTTTTAGCTATAGTTTCATTATTGAGGCCCCTATATTAAACCGTAAATCCGAAGCCTGAGACCGACTCCTTGCGTCGGAAAGTTGGAGCCAGACGGTTGAAGCATCATTATCAAAGCTTCCGTGTTGTAAGATGAGTCAGATAAAAGAAATAGATTTCAGCACAGGTCAACCTTCCAACCCTTGTTGGGGGGCTTGCTACCTTGCACGACCCCTAAATCCCTACACCCCTGGTTCGAGTTCTTCGCGGTTCTTTTGTGTGGGGTGCGATGCTTTAGTCGTTCGGGTGGTTGTCAATATTAGGGTCCCTGTTGGGGTACCCTAAATATCAGGTGCCGTAATATATTCGGGACCCAAAAAGGGACCATAATTTTGACAACCACCGGTTTCGGTTCCGGTCCTTTTGAGGCCGGCGGTTTCTGTTGGTCCGCGTAGTCTCGGGTGTCACCCTTGCACCCGACGCTCTCTTCGGGGATGGTGCTGCAGAAGCTCTACCGCCCATAGACCCTAAATAGGGTTTAGGGTTTAGAATTCACAACTTGGACGCACTTCAGAGAGAAATCGTTCAAAACGAGCTTCTACATCCAAGACCATGAAAAACAGCTTAGCCGAGGCTTAGTTCATTCCTCGTGGCACCACTTCGTCTGGAATGCCGTTGCTTTAGCCTTGCTGGCTGCGTGCACACTCTGTGTTGGGGCTACTGGAGCGGCATCAAGAAATCTTCATTACAGGACCTCAATAAGTAGAACAAGGTTTTGGGGGTATAGGTTGCTATAGCTATAGGAGTGGTTGTCAAAATTATGGTCCGTTTTGGGGTACCCTAATTTTAGGTGCCGTACTACATTCGGGACCCAAAAAGGGACCCTAATGTTGACAACCAGCCATATACATACATATATATATATATATATATACACATACATACATGTATAAATAAATACATATATATATATATATATATATACATATTATACATATATATATATATATATATAGATCAGGGACTGGAGGATGAGGAGGAAGAGTATCTAGTATGCGGGAGCCCTGATCTAATCTAGGGTCCTGAATCATTACCTATACTATTTTGAGGTTTTCCTTATCATAATTATGGTATCATATACCCCAAAACCCATTCGAATGATTGAGGCCCCTATATTCGAAGTCTACAAATACAGGTCACAGCTGGGTCTCAGGCTCTGAAAGATCCAACTTCGACGGAAATGCTGCAGAATGGCTATGTGAAAGTTTCCGAAAATTAGGAGTACCTTATTTTGGGGTCCTTATAAAGTAAGGATCCTACTCTTTAGGGTACTAGATTAGGGTCCCCTACTTTCGGAAGCTCCCATGTAGGGACCGTACTGACTAGTCAGCAGCAATGAAGCCGGTTCACAGAATCCAGCTGCTCCGATACAGAGCTCCCTCTCTCCCTCTCTCAATGCACCCCTGTGTCATGGTTTACCTTTTACGAGTAAGGCTTTCTGTTTTCGGTCTAACCCTAGTGTCTCTGTCAGTATGTGCCCGAAACTCCAAGCCCTGGCGTTTAGTACACAAAACAACCAAGCAGAAGCGCATACCCTTCGGGGCATCGGCTCCCCCACCCCTTGCCCTGAACCCTGCAGCGTGTCACTGCTGGGCTTGAGGAAATCAAGGTTTCACGTGCTGATATCAGATCGGCCGTTATTCGCATAGGCCGCATGTCAATAGGATTGTGATGGTGTCCAAGTGACGCTTTCAAGGGGTCCAAGTACAGTTATGGTATGTCCAGACGCAAAAAGGGAGGATGCCGAAATACATGTATATAACAAGTCTGTGCAGTGGTATGCTTACATGCATGCATTCATGCATGGATGTACAGATGTGCATCCGGCGACGGCATCTAGTTCATTGGCGCTTTAACCCGTCGCGAATGTCAAAGGTTGTCAACTTGCCAGCAGCCTCTGCGTTCATCGCCGTTAGCAGCGGCTTTTGTGCCGCCGGGTTGCAGCATGGAGAATCGGCTGGTTAGAATTGGATGCTAAGATCCCGTGTCGGAGGCACCTTTTTATTGCGAATCTTGCGAACTAGGGTTTAGAGCTTTACAGGGTCTTACGGTTCTGGCACAAACAAAGGCCAGCACAGGTCAACTACATTCAGGATTGGAGCAGTGCGGGAACAGGAGCATGAGTCCACATTACCCCACATTCGCAGCATTTCACCTGGAAGCCATGACTGTGTATACAGTATGTAAACAAATGGTCTATGTCTGAGAGCGTACATACAATCATGTCGCTGGAAAAACTATAGTATACTGAGTCCCCAAACCCTATTCTAATTATTAAGGCCCCTATACTATACAATCATGTCCCTGGTGCGAAGTGACCCAAGTAGTAAATACTTTGGGCCCAATGTACCTCTGCAGGGAGATGTAGGGAGCACTTTAAGGCCACAGCATATACTATTTAGGTACATGGACCTAAGTATACCCTATAAAACCCTTAAAGGAACCCTTTAAAGGAACCCTTTAAAGGAACCCCTTAAAGGAACCCTTAAAGGAACCCCTTAAAGGAACCCTTAAAGGAACCCTTAAAGGAGTCGCTAGAGGAACCCTATTTGGGCAAATGGACCCTGCGAAGTGCAAAGAGGTTTGGTGTCTCGCCCGGCCGGCCTTCCATGCGGGGGCGAGTGGCGTGGTGTGCGGCTACCTAGGAGTCTTGATTTCGAAGAGTCTGATCTTTTGAAGATTCCGAAACCCTGAATTCTTAAACTTCTAAACCCTAAACTCCAGACTCCTGAAATTCCGAGACCCTGAACTCTTGAACTGCTAAACCCTACTGCAAACCCTAAACTCCTGAATACTACCCCCCACAAACCCTGTATAACCTATGTCTCCTGCAGTTGTTTAGGGTGTAAAGGAGCTCGCCTAGCCTTGTTCAGTTCAAGATAGCCAAACGTGGGAATAGGATCAGGTTCGGATTAGGACTTTCAAGACCAAGCCTTTGAAGAATAAACGTACTACTAGTGGATAGCCAAACGTGAGATTAGGATCAGGTTCGAAAAATGCCTTTAAGACGAAGCCTTTGAAGAATAAACGTACTACTGTTGATGATATATATCCTGCATTATGATTAAGGACCCTAAACTATGGGAATTATGGTATATTCCTTATATTATGGGTAATGCAGGATTTATATCATCATTCGTAGTGGGAGCATGAGTTTGGCACTTCATGGATTCGGACCTCCGGGCTTAAGGTTTACTTACCTTTGGTTAGTAGGGAATGCAGGAATGGGGAACTACTATTACTACTGCTACTACTACTGCTATTACTACTACTACTACTACTACTACTACTACTACTACTACTACTACTACTACTACTACTACTACACTACTACTACTACTACTACTACTACTACTACTACTACTACTACTACTACTACTACTACTACTACTACTACCACTACTAGAACCACTACCACTACTAGAACCACCACTACTACTACTACTACTACTACTACTACTACTACTACTACTGCTACTACTACTACTACTGCTACTACCACTCTTCCTTCCCCTGCTAACCAAAGGTTTAAGGATGTGTGCTTGTTTGAGGTGAGTATCGTTTGGGTAGAGCCATCAGAGAATGTCGGGTCCAACTGCACCATCTGACGACTTGGAAGTTTTCGAAAACAAGGGGTACCTTCTTTGGGGGTCCTTACAATAAGGATCCTACTATTTAGAGTACTGAATTAATGTCCCCTGTTTTTGGAAACTCCCATCTGACGATTTGAGTCGCACAGTGCACCCGAGGATTGCTGGTTGCACTTCTGCTCAGACGTGGTGACGTGCCAGTCAGCACCTTGCTCATGGTTCCTTGTGCTGGTTCATCACGCTTTGTTTTTTTGTTGGCAGGATCCCTTGCTTTCAGACGGCTCGGCCTGCGTCCCTGACCATTCCCGCAGCAATCATTGACGTAAGAATTTGCGTGCATATGCGAAGGTATAGACATATGCATTTTCAGCATGTAGCTCACACGCATATGTCGATGTGCGCATATGTACAGCCATGCACACATGCACAAGCATGTCCGGCTCCATCAAGTACTTGTCCGTCTCTAAGCTCCGCTAGCTTCATACCCACACACACATACATACCGTTACATACCGGCACTTCGCTTGTTTTATGAATGTCGAACCTGTGTACCTATATATGTGTACAGACTTCCATGGATTGACTTTACTTTTCTCCCGAAGACACAGACGGAAGCGCAGGGAAGCGGGGAAGTGGGTCCCGTGCCAGGTGCTGGCCGTGGTATCTTGCTACAGCAGCGCGCTTCTAGTGAGCGGCACCGGGTCGACCCCTGATTTGCTGTACGAGGCTCCACGGAGGGAACCACATGGACATAGGAGCTTCAAAAACACACACAGTATGTTGTTTGTTTTGTCCCAAGTAGTTCAGTAGTAGTAGTAGTAGTAGTAGTAGTAGTAGTAGTAGTAGTAGTAGTAGTAGTAGTAGTAGTAGTAGTAGTAGTAGTAGTAGTAGTAGTAGTAGTAGTAGTAATAGTAGTAGTAGTAGTAGTAGTAGTAGTAGTAGTAGTAGTAGTAGTCATAGTAGTATTAGTAGTAGCAGCAGCAGCAGTAGTAGTAGTAGTCGTCGTCGTCGTGGTGGTGGTGCTAGTAGTGGTAGTGGTAGTGGTAGTGGTAGTAGTAGTAGTAGTAGTAGTAGTAGTAGTAGTAGTAGTAGTAGTAGTAGTAGTAGGTATCGGTAGTATCATTGATCACTATAGTACTAGGAAATTGTTTGGACTTGAATTGAAGGATCATGTAAACACGAGTCTGGGCAGCACCAGGTCTTGCCCCACGATGTTTCTGCACTGTGGAGGTCTGAGTAACTAGTATTGGTGCCGTCTACCGTCCATAGTTAATGCTCGTCTTCGATGGCACTTACGCACCTATGCACTTGCTACATACCCGTTCGATGGTTTTGGCAAGGTTCTGTGACTATCGCCGGAGAGGAATCGCCAAAGCTTTGTCCACATCTGTATCTGGATCCAGATACCGTTTCCACAGTCCAGTCCTCCTCCAGGCAGAAGTTAGTGTGTCCCTTTGTGTGTCTCACACCGGATGGTTTTCTAATGTAATTATGGGCAAAGCGATTCTTCTCCTTAGGGTTCTAGTTCGAGTATAATATACCCCGAACCCTAAACCCCGAAACCCTAAACCCGCAAAAAGAACAAAAAAGATACTCTGATCATTCAGGCCCCTACATGAAGCCTCCCTCTTGTCTCGAGAGGCGTGCACGTCCTCTACGACATCGGCGGAACACCACACCTTCGGCTTTCTATCAGGTGCCGAGAGACTCCCAATTTCCTTAGTTCCAAAGCGTGTACTAAGGAGCCTAACTAATTAACTAATTACCAATACTATTGTGGTGGTTCCTGATGATAGTTGTAATATAACGTCCCCAAAACCCGACTCTAACGATAAAGGGCCCCTATAGTAGTACCTTCATCTATAGATGGCCACGAAAGTATGTGAAGGTACACTGCTTAATTACCCTGAGGGTCCATGTACCCAAATAGTATATACTTGGGCCCTAATCTACCTATATAGGGAGAATTTTAAGGCCAAAGTATATACTATTTGGGTACATGGACCTAAGTATACCCTATAAAACCCTTAAAGGAACCCTTAAAGGAACCCCTTAAAGGCCTTTAGGGTTAGGAGACCCTAGAGTTTCTAGGTGCTACGGTTGATGATACATATGGGTGGTTGTCAAAATTATGGTCCCTTTTTGGGTCCTTATGATAATACTGACAACCACCCATCATATCCTGCACTACCCATCATAAGGAGTATACCACTATTCCCGTAGTTTAGGGTCCTTAAAGTGATGCAGGGTTTATATCATCAACCGTAGGATTCAGGAATAAGGATTGGGGTTACCTGAGATTCGATTTTCAACCTCTGTGTTGTACGAGAGGTGCCTTCAGCGGAAGTGTCGACTGTAGAATTTAGAAGATCCCAGAGATTCCAAAGCCCATTTACTAATCAAGTACTACCTGTGCACTGCTAAACTAGGGCTGCGGAGTCTCTGGCAACCCTGTGCCATCCCTCAGGTTGTTTTGGAGGTTTTGCCATACAGTGTTGAAATGGTAGACCGTGCCGTGGTTTCTGGAACTCCAAACCCCAAAAAACCTGGGATGTTATCCTGGCAATGACACTCCTTGCCCCGCGATCTGACGCTTCCCTGACTCCCTGACCCTGTCGCCGTCTGAGAGCCACAAGACACCACCGCCAGGAGCCTGGGGGAACACATGAACATAAGCCTGCGCAGCCCGCCCGTCATCATACAATAGGACGTTGTGTGTGTGTGTGTGGGGTTGCTCGAAAGCCACGGCCTTTGAAGGTTTGAAAGGCTTCCATTTTCCCTGGAAAGTTCGTTGCGAGAAGCCCCACCAGGATGTAGGTAGGCATGGGGAACCCTTAAACCCCTGAAACCTTTGAGAAACATTGGGCGCTACTTCACAAAGCTCAGATGCAGCCCCAAGATCCTGAAGCTTAGCCGGTCGAGGCGTGTATGCTTCAACATGGAACAAGCTCGGAAATCCTTGAATTCCATTCCTTCAAACGCTATACTTTAGGGGCCTTAACAATTGCCACTACTATCTTGGAGGTTCCTCAGTATAGCTATAGTGTAATGGACCCCAAAACCCTGATCTAATTACTAAGGCCCCTATATTCATCCCGAAGACCTAAGCCCGGAAGCTCGTGAACCCCAAAACCCTGAACTTGCGCCTTGCGGCGTGGTCATAGGCTCCTTATCCTTATCACCACTATAGTATAATGGGTCCCAAAACCCTATTCCAATTGTTAAGGCCCTTATATTAGTTCACCGGTGCCATGCACTTTACAGTGCCCCAATCATCTCAACAATGTTGTAGATGTTTCGCGGGTCGCCCAGCCCGTCCGAAACCCGAAACTAGAGGTATCGCGTATCTCACACATCTAAGCTCACATTCCCTGAGCTCTCAAACTCCTAATTCCGGAAGACGCACCCCTTAAGAGCTGAAGACTTAAACCACTTAGTTAGCCTACAAGACCAAAGTCAAAACCTGTTTGGGTCCAAACGCACGGCCGAAAATCCTTTGAATAGCTAGTAACAGCTAGTACGCCTTTTAGGGGTCTGCATAGTCGTAGTGAACTAACTAGTCGCAATATTGGTAGTAGTAGTAGTAGTAGTAGTAGCAGCAGCAGCAGTAGCAGTAGTAGTAGTAGTAGTAGTAGTAGTAGTAGTAGTAGTGGTGGTAGTGGTAGTAGTAGTAGTAGTAGCAGCAGCAGCAGTAGTAGTAGTAGTGGTAGTAGTAGTAGTAGTTGTAGTAGTAGTTGTTGTAGCAGTAGCAGTAGCAGTAGCAGTAGCAGTAGCAGTAGCAGTAGCAGCAGTAGTAGTAGTGGTGGTAGTGGTAGGGGTAGTGGTAGTGGTAGTAGTAGTAGTAGTAGTAGTAGTAGTAGTAGTAGTAGTAGTAGTAGTAGTAGTAGTAGTAGTAGTAGTAGTAGTATCAGTAGAAGTAGCATCAGTAGTAGTGGTAGATAACCATGTTTTTTACACTCGTGACAAGGTGCAAGTCATTTAAGGAAGTATAGGTAAGCTATTATACGCTCAACCTAAATACTCCGTTCATTCAAGGCCCTCCCAATTTGCCCGGACAGGCTTGGCCTGTGCTCTCTTCTTCGTGCGCATGCCGAGGGAAGGATTGCAGGCTTGAGTTGCGACTTCGAAACGTCAGTTCAAGCTAGAGGGCAAGTTAAGGGCGTAAGTTGAGTAACCAACTAGGTCCATGTAAGCAGGGGCAATATGCCAGCTTCTTAGGTGCATATCTGTACATTATTGGTCACTCTAGGGAATCGTTTATGGTTTCAAGTGTCCTTGCAGTGACGGCTTCAGGGTTTACGATAAGAAGCTCGGGCTTGTGGCCAGAGGCACGGTGTTCAGAAGTCGGAGGCTGCACGCAATAGAGGGGCCTTAATAATTCACCACCAATTCTATTTTGGAGCTCCTTATTGTAATTGTGATATAACATACACCAAAACCCTATTCTAACTATTCAAGCCCCCATATTTGGGGCCGGTCTGGTTTCTACGTCAACATGAGAGCCTGGACCACAGCTTAGGGTCAGGCTTGAGTAGGGGCTGCAGCTATGCCCACAATGTACAGCAGTGCAAGTTTCACCCTGCCTCTACTTGGGGGTTTCAGAATCCAAAGGGCAGATCTAGAAGCCTGAAAAATGAAACAGTGCTATACATTGCAAAGCCCTGATAATTCTGATCGATGCGGCCCTTATGTTATAGTTATATATAGTAACCGAAAAGAGGGACCCTTGTTATCAGTATCCTTGACAAGGGAGGCCCCCGTAAGGTCTTTGAAACCCCCGCTTGATGGATGGGCATTTCAAAGTGCATGAAACAAGCAGTGGCTGCTGTTTGGGGAGATCTGGGCGCGAGGACATTTACGATGTCGGGAGTTAGGCGGTTCAGGGTTCAGTGCAATGGTTTGACGGGAAGATAAAGTTCAAGGTGTAGGATTTGCGGATTTGCTATGGTTCTACTTTGGTAAGCCGCAGAGCTGCAACAAGATTTCCGTGACTTCTGACTGCTGGTTTGACTCCCGTATTGCTTTTTACTGGTTGTTGCAACTGTTATGTGTGGGCACCTGCGGTTGCAACGGCTGCGTCCTGTAGTGGTCTGAGAATATGATGATAGTATCCCCTTTATGGTCCCCAGGCAAGTATATACGGTGAATCTAAAGCCCCTATATTAGTTGGGCTCCCTTTATGCCGAAATCACGGAGTGACGTAGTGCCTCCGAAAGCCAGAAGCGCAGCACCGACCTGATCTCGGAGACTGTGGGTTTTTGGGTTTAGGGTTTAGGGTAAGAGTCTGGGTTCAAAAAAAGGCTGTAGAGTTTGGAGTTGAGAGGTGCAGGGCAGGGTGGATTTTTGGTTCGAGAGTTTGGGGCTTGGGGCTTCGGCATGAGATCTTCATGCCTTCTTCACTCCCCCGAAGAGTAGCACCTGAACACACCTTTGGAGTTCAAGTACTGTGGAGGTCTGAGAAGTAACCATCCTACCTATCCCCTTCTAGCCCCTCAATTACTACACCTCGATTATACGGCAATACTCTCCGAATCTGTTTGGAGTGCAAACTACGGCCCTGAAGTAGAACCTGACAGGAGGGGCATGAAGACCCCAAGCGAAACATCACAAGGTGTAAGAGCCGTCGCGGCTCCATCCCTCAATCCTGAAGCTTGGTTTGGGGTGGCCGTAAAGTCTGTTAAAGCCTCGAACCAGAAGCATGAGCATAGGTTGAATGGTGGGAATAGGGAACGGAGACAAACTCGGGTATAATGTGGTTCAATTACATTAAGGGGCCCGTGGAATCGTATGAGTAGTTGTTCAGGCTCCTATACTGGGGGGTGCAAAGCCCAAGACGGATAGATCCCGATGATCCCAAGGATCACCGGCCTCACTGCAGGGAGCAGTGACTTTTTACAAGAGGCAGCGGAAGTTCGGGTTTCGGGGTATCTAGTATCTAGCTGCGTTGTGGGGTTTAGGGGATGTGCCGTTTTAAATCTGTTTGTGCTTCTTTTCGTTTGGAGCCGTGCGCTTTCACGACAGGGAGTCTTAAGAAGCTTTGTGATGCAATTATAGGGCTTCTTCTTTTGTCAGCCGTGGCCTGTTTCCACTGAACTGCCTTTAGGACGTTCGATATTCGATGCTACTGTCGATAGTACCGACTTTAGGGTACTAGAGGGACCTTAATAATTAACCCATACTATTGTGGTGGTTCCGTAGCATAGTCATAGGATCATGGGCCCAAAACCCTATTCGAGTTGTTAAGGCCCCTGTTTTGTGCAGCAGCTTCGGGGCACCTGGGTTCCTAATGGCTCCTATCTCAGCTGGGGTGTTTAGGGTTTAGGGTTTAGGGTTTAGGGTTGTTTAGGGTTTAGGGTTTAGATCCTAATACTACTGGGTTTTGGGAGGAGGGTACACGGGTTTATGAAATGGGAGGCCGTCGGGACCAACGAAGAGAGACGTCGCCTGGTGCAGATAGCCAAACAGGCGCGTGAATGGTTATGGCATTTTAGGGTTTAAGGTGTTACCCAGGGGCCCCAAAGTAGTTCCTTTTTGGAGTTACCCTATAGGATTCTATATATGAACCCCCAAAAAGGAACTACTTTGGGGCCTTTGGGTAGGCCGTACGGGTCCAGGGTTCAGGGCTGAAGGGTTTAGCATTCAGGCCTTCAGGTAGGAGCCCTAATGACTTAGTGTCTACCTGGACGCTAGCTTTGCGCATCGTTTCTTGGGATAGCCTAGTTTACGGTTGGGCTCCTTCAGTGACAGTAACTAACCGCAGTCACGGAGCTACGTTTTTTTTGGATGGCCTAGTTTATGGTTGGCTCCTTCAGTAGCATAACCACAATCAAGGAGCTACAGTTGCAGGTTTGGGTGCACACGATGCTTTGCCTGTTTCCTGCAACCCTGAACCTTCAACGCCCTGAAGCCCGATCCATTCAAGTTCCTATCCCTTCAAAACTTCGAGAACATGCTAGAAGAAAGTGTACTGCACTAGGATATATGGCGTCGTGCGTCTATAAATCAAACAAACGACTTCAAATGAAGCCCACCTCGGAGCCACCACCCGTTTCCTCCAAGGTTTTTGGCCCGAAAGGTGGGTTTAGGGTTTAGGGTGCAGGCTCCAGGAGGTTTACACAGGTTTTGTTTTAGGGCGTTAGGGCAGAGTCCTCGGTCCCGCGCAGAGTGGGGTGCTGGCACCCACCAAGTCCAGGTGTAATTGGGGCTTACAGCTTCTGGTGTATGTGGATTTCGAAGTCCTACAGCACATGTGTTGCCATCAGCACATCTTTAACCCTTTCCGTGAACACGGCTATAACTCTGAGTCTGGTGGTAACCATAAGCAGCAGCATGGTTAAGTATAGGGCTGCTCGCTCTTTCGTTATCTTTGCTGCTGGCAGTCCTGTCAGCCTTGATTACACTGATTCTGATAGTACCCCTATAAACCCTAAACCCACTTAAGCCGTGCCTGCGATTGTGCGAGTGTGCGAGTCGAAACCCACCACATGTCCCAGCTCAGCTTCCCGACGCCCTATCTAGTCCAGTTTCAGCAGCCAAACAAGGACTGAACCTTCGAGGAACCCATGGTCTCCCCAACATAAGGGAGTTTCCGAAGACATGGGATCCTAATATAGTACTTATTTTCAGGACACCTACCTCTGATTTTCGGAAACTCGCACATTCTGATTCTCGTGCACCAGTGACGGTAGCAGCAGCAAGACAAGAAGCGGGAGGACTGATACTGCGACGAAAGTCCTAGACTCGAAGCCCAACACTAGCACTAGCAGCACTGCTAGCAGTAACAATAGTAGCAGCAGTAGTTAGTAGTGCAAGTAGTGTTGGTATTTGTAGTAGTAATAGTAGTAGTAGTAGTAGTAGTAATAATAATACTAGTAGTAGTAGTAGTAGTAGTAGTAGTACTAGTAGTAGTTTTCGTCGTTTTCGTCATGCTGAAGGTGGCGAGATGATTCGTCTTTTTGAGAGTTTCCTCGACCGCTACAAGAGGGAGCAGAGAGTGGAGTCTCTCGTAGCTACCTTGCAGCGGCGAGGAAATGACCCGTGCCAGGTGGATGCACAGTTGAGCTTCATGGCACACAAAACACCCCTTACTGCACCTCGGCACCATGGGAATACCATGCAACCTTGTTGTTCGTGAGTCTTAGCCACATGGCTTTTTGCAGGCTGCGACCATACCAAATCCAGGTTGCAATTAAGGAGAGACCAAGTACAGCAACGCGCCAGGATTCGCACATATGTATGCATGGGATCATCCATACACGTGTATGCAGGTGGACCAAAAGCACCATCGTGTGAAACAAAGCAAACACGAAGAATCGCGGATGTGTCCTTGTACCCATGATCGTAGACTGCGTGGTCGATATGCAGGTTGGCCTGCGCACAGTGTACCTGCATTGTTGCACGGTGCTGCTGAGCTGTCATGTTGTTCCTTTCTCTTGTTTGGTAAGCCACATCGCTATGTTAGCATTGCAACATGTTGGTTTCTGCATCTTGTCGAATTATAATTACTAGTAAGGCTTAGGTCCGTAGGCCATATTGTTTTGCTGTCGAAGTTGACCTAGTGTTGTCCCGCGCCATTGAGTGTGACTGCGTAACCACAAGTCTGCCCAGTATGGCGCAGTATGGTGATAACGTGGTGGCGATGCTGGCGACGGTGTTAATGATGATGATTTGTGTTGCAAGACTTTCAGCAAGTCTTCAGAAGTAGGAGCCATATCGTGACGGTGGTGCTGGTGGTGTCAGTTTTGGTGGTTGTTGCGATTGCGGTGATTGCTGTTGCTGCTGTTACTGTCATTGTTGGATGCGGGTGCGGGTGCGGGTGCGGGTGCGGGTGCGGGTGCGGGTGCGGGTGCGGCTGCTGCTGCTGCTGCTGCTGCTGCTGCTGCTGCTGCTGCTGGTCTGGTGTTGGTTGGGGTTGGGGTTGGGTGTTGCTTTTGCTCTTGCTCTTGCTCTTGCTGTCGTTGTTGTTGGTGGTGATTGTGATGGTGGTGGTTGTTTTTGCGGCTGCTGTTGCTGTTGCCATTGCTATTGCTGTTAGTGTTACTGTTGTTGTTGTCGTTGTCGTTGTGGCAGATGGCACGTCTTGTTGCTGTTGCTAGTCTTGTTGCCGCTGATTCAGTGATTGTAGTCGAAGTGTTGGCAGCACTGTTCCTGCGAAGAGTGGTGGTTGTTCAAGGAAAACAATGTCCAGCTGGCGTAATCCCGACCCTTGCTCATGAAACCCCTTCATGTCGGACTGGCATAGTTGAATTCAAGCGAGCGGGATTTCCATACCCCGGGTGTGGGGATCTCTGACCGTGTTCCCAACCTAAGTCTAGCACCCAGCCAAGGTCGTTCTCGCCGGAGGCATCAGGGCGAAAGCCGAATGCCGCGTGGGCACGCATGGTACAAGTACCGATCGCCGATAGCTACACACGTTGTATGAAAGGTTCACGACGGGCTTCGGGTGTTCCGCTCCGGGGGTGGGAAGCAGGTGGAGTTGAAGAGCAGCAGAAGAGGCAGTGCTGGCAGTCATCAAGTCCGGTTTCAAAAAAGGTGGAGTTGAATTTGGTGTTAAAAGGAGATCAGACCGAAGCAAAAGCTTTAATTGCTCGCTTGCTTGCACTCCTCTTTGGTTGCTCACCCCTGTGAGCCCCTAGACTTACATTCCAGGACCCCTGCAGAAGGTACCCTGAAACCAAAAATCTAAACATAGCGTGTAAGGTTTGAAGTTAGCAGGAGGTCCCAAGGCATCTTTGGAAGAGGATTCTCAACAGGGAGTAATCCTTGACCCTAGCTGGCTGTATTGCGACGCATGACATTTTTGAGTTGTGACATGACAGACTGTTCTTCTGGAGCGCTTACTTGTAGATCCTAGTTTAGGGTTTAGGTATAGAAAGTCCCCCACCTTCTTTGGGTATTCAGGGTCTGGGATGAGGGGTTTGCGGTTTACTCCAACCGGAGCCCCACTCCAAATCCACGGCTGGGGCCCCTTTAGATCGAATGCTGCATTCCTCCCAGGTAGCAATGTCTAGTATATCCCAAGCCATTTGCAAAATGGTCCCGGTGACGTTGTTTCGGTCTTGGAGATATCTTGACTTTTTTTGGCCCTCAGCCCCAAACCCCTCAACCCCTAAATCCTAAACCTTGTGCCTCTAAGTCATGCTCAGCTTTGACTGCACCTGTTTTGTTTGAATACATTACATAGTCGCAGCCACACAGGAATAAGGTAAAAGCCAGAAAGTTGGAATATGATTATCCTAACCCTTCTATGGTAAATTATAGGGTACCCTACCCTGACTGAAACCATATTCCAACTTTCTGGAGTTCCCTTTAGCTGTCTCACTCCGACTCCGACCCCATACTCTGCCAAGAGACCTCGCCCAGCGATTCGTTTAGAAATGCAGGAGACAAACAACCTTATACCCGAACCTCTACCCCTTGTTATATAAGGCCCTGATGCTGAACCCTACAAAGACCCGTATCCTAGAACTCCAGCTGTAGAGCGAATACATACCTCCTGCAGGGACTCTGTCAAGAAACCCAAAACCCCCTTCAAACCCTAAAAGCCAAAAATGGTGAAGCCCGCAAACTTCCTCAGACCCCCAAGCCCTAAACCCCTAAACTAGACTTCCAAGCAATGCGAGAGGGAAAAAACTTAAACCTTTAAACCCTAAACCCCCAAACCTCTAAACTCTATAAACCCTAAACCCCTAAGCCTAATCCCGTATTCCCCAAGCTCCCCGAAACCCGTGTAAACCCTTATAAACCCATATTAAACCCCTATAACCCTAAAAAGACCCTAAACTCCAAGCTCCTTTTCTCTTGAACCCTAGGCTACGTCTCGCGGAGCCTTTGGGGGCACCGCCAGCTCGCTATCTCCCTCGTGGAGTACGGCGCAGGCGGTTTGGGGATCGAGGGTTTCCTAGCTTCAAAGGTTTAGGGGGTTTAGGGTACAAGTATTCGTCCTGGCGGAGTCGCAGCAACGCTGTCCCGGCGTATGGTTCGTAATAGCATCGGCATTTGAAGCCCCCCGGCGACGGCATCGTCTCGGCTAGGCCGAAGGGTTTAGGGATTGGGTTTATGGCGCATGGCCTGTAACTCGGAGATTCCAATTCCTACTTGTCTGACTTCACGCCAACTTTGGGTTTGCGGTGTAGTGTGACCCACACTCATATCCTGAGCTCCTTCACCCCCAGACCTGCAACCCTAGCCTTTGGTCTCCCCCCCCCATTTCCCTCCGACATCCGGAAGGTGCTGATGACGCCCTTCGGGAGCAAAGCAAGGCCTGGACTTGCAGTACTGTTTTGTGTCTCTCTGGCTCTGCCCGTTGCCGTGCACGTTGCTGCTTAGGGGCTTAGGGTTCAGGGGTTTGGGTTTATGAGTCCAGTGGCGAAAAAAGGGGGTTTGGGTTTATGTTGCTGGTGCTGCATCTCGCCATTGTCGTATATTATGGTATGTTATAGTATATTATAGTATATTATAGTATATTATAGTATCTTTATAGTATATTTATAGTATATTTATGGTATATTTATGTCTTTGTTTGATGCCCATTGAGTATCTGCGGTAGTGTTTGCCGCAACCTCAGCCCTGACCCCTAGCCTCCCCCTTCTTTGCGACCACCTGTGTGAGTTTTGCCTCAGTCGCCATTAAAAATGGTTCCTACGGTTGATGATATAAATCCTGCATTACCTTAAGGACCCCAAACTATGGGAATTATGGTATATTCCTTATTATGGGTAGTGCAGGATTTATATCATCAACCGTACCTCTAAGCTGGTATGGTGAAATATGAACCCAGTATGGTCGAAAAGGTTGACTTTCCTTCCGCGAGCCTGAAACGTCTACATATAAGGGGTTCCTTGTTTTTCGCTCTAGTGTAGTTTACCCCAAAACCCTGTTCTAATTACTAAGATCGCGAGATGAATGCTGGCAGGTTGCTCTTCTTTCTGTGAGAGTTTTGTCTCTCCAGTTCCTTTCGGCGGATTTTCCCTGAAGTTTTCAAGCCCAGACCTTTGGGCCCAGTGGCAGGAGAGGCAGGATATGTGGAGGAGCCAAGGCTTCATTCCGGGTTTAGGGTTTTAGTCCTAGGCCTGCTGCAAAAAAAGGCCTAGGACTTGGGGATTAAGCGTGAGGTGGAAGGCGACATGATGTAGAAACATTTAGAAAGTTGTGGCATAAGAATGCCTGTCTCTGTTGTCTGAGGGCGGCGCGAGGTGCAACAGCAGTAGTACTTTGTCTTTCAGGACTGTATTCAAGAGGAGCTTGTTACGATGGATCCTCGTGAGCTACAGCGTCGCCATAGCAGTAGCCATGGTTTCAACCAGGGTAGACTTACTCCAGGCAGCTGTACTTTGGGTCTAGTAAAAAGGACCTTCAGCTTTGTCTTGGGGTGGCGGGCTGCTTCATTGCCGGCAGAGTTTTCATACGCGACCCGCTCCTGCTCCCCTTTGCCGGACTTCGGGGCGTCAACAAGTACTTCGCCGGCCGATGCGGACAGGTTCTCATGTGCTTGCACAATCGAGGTACGTGTGGAGAAGATGTCAAGCCTGGACGAGTTTAGCAAAGCTGCTGAAAAATCCCAGCGTCAAGCGCGCTCCGTGACACCCTGGCCGGGTGGTGGGAGCGCGGAGGTACAGTAAACTTTTCCTTTTCACCGGGCTCGTCAACTCGAGCATGCAGCCTACGATGCCTGGAATAGCTGGAACCCAGAAACCTGCGATAGGCCTGCACCTGCTCATGCCCGACTGCTGCAGAAATGCTTACACTCACACTTCCGAGACCCCAAAGGTCCTAAGATTTGCTGTGGGGTTTAGGGTTATAGGGTTTAGGGTAATCACTACCATAAGATTCCAGCTTGGCGGCACACACTCCCAAAGCCCGTGCTAACAAAAAAGGGCAATCACTACAAGGGTCCTCAGCCTCAGTCTGAAAGGCCCTCATCGACGGTTCATCTCACGACGACACTCGGAGTCCTCTGGAGAGTCCACGCAGCCAAGGCACGGGCCGCTTGCAGGTCTAAGGTTTAGGGTTCAGGGTTTAGGGTTTAGGGTTTACAGGGGCTAATAGTTGGCAATCCTATTTGTTGGGGGGGGGCTCCTGATTATATACATGGTATAATGGTCCCTAAAACCCATTCCAACTATCAAGGCCCCTTTAGTACGGTGGTTGGGCCAAATACTGTACTTCAATGCCAATCCCGGTAGCAAGACCATTGCTGAAGTATGTTAGGGAGTAAGAGTGCAGCGAACAAGGGGCAGAATGCACCAGACCATGCACATCGTTATGGTTGGGCCATGGATGCTGTGACATCACAACTCATTGCGTAGACGATGAACGCAGGCAAGGGCTAACATTGGGGGCGGAACCTAGTACTAGTACTGGTACTATGTACTACTACTACGACGACGATGCGTATTATGATCATGACGTTTCGTATTACTTTGGGTACTTTATCATTAGAATTGGTATGATTACCGCCACTACCACCACGATTACTACTGCTAGCCGGGTGGTACTACTCTCAGTACTGGCACCAACATACTGGATCTACGATGCCAGTACGTCTACGACGTGGAGGAATTAACTTGGTTCACTGCTAACTTTGCGACTTGTAGGTGAAGTCTTGTGGATAGGTTTCATGACTTTTTGAGATGTGATACTGGCACTGGTACGATGGCTTATTTCTCTGCTGTCGCTGCTACTTGCACGCGAAGTCTGCATGTTATGCTGCCAGTGCTTCTGGCTGATTTCGTGTTGCCTTTGCTACCGTCAAGTCGGCAGTTTCTTGGCAAGCTCCGGTTGGCCGAAAACCTGAAAATCAATACCTGAAACCCAATCCATGCCTTAACCCAAGCAAAAAATCACGAACGAAGCCCAAACAGAACTAGTGGAGCTACGATGGACTATGTGGAGCCTTGCCTGCCTGTGCGAGTGTGAGAATCGAAACAGAACTGGGTGCAGGTTCGATGGATGAGTCCAACCGCACCAGCGAGTTCACAGCGGGAGGACGCTTCAACGTGAGCCAGGCACTCCGGGAGTCCCTGGTTTCGGGGTTTAAGTTTTAGGGGCTTAGGGCTTTACGGGTAGACTGGAGACCGGCAGCAAAGAAAGGGGTTTAGGTGTTATTAAGGTTTTAGGGTTCAACAACATAGTCTTAAACGGTAACCCTTAAAGCCTCAAAGGCCTTGAACCCTGAAACCCCCAAGCCCCTAACCCTAAACACCCTAAAGCTCCAAACCCTGAGACTATGAGGATCCGCTTATGCCAACGTATCCTTCAACAAGGTTAGCTGTAAGGTAGTTTTCGGAAATACCTTATGCGGGGTGTAAGTTGTAGCTAGAGGTACATGTAGTTATCGCATTTACCTGCTTGGCAAGCAGGTGATGTTGGAATCACAGGTACATCTTAAGTCTCCTGATCCCCAACCCCGAACCCCTAAACCTTGAACCTCTAAAGCCAACAAGCGGTAATCCCCAAAACTCAGAACCCAATGCCCCTCCTTTTAGCGAGCCCAAACCATAAACCGAAATTCGGAACCCACGTTGACAAATCTTTCAATGTCGGGGCCTTAATCATTACCCATACTGTTTTGGGGGTTCCTTTTTCTGATTACATTTTAAAGGGCCCCAACACCGTATTCTAATTATTAAGGCTCCTATATGATGGTACCCTTATAGATCCCTTATATTATAGTATCCCTTATAGACCCCTTTCAAGGAACCCTATTGTAATTATCAAGGCTCCTACAGTACGTAACTGAGCCAGGCCAGCCAGCTCCATTTGCAACAGGGCGCTGCTGAGGCGGAGCACTCTGAAGATCGGATTCAACAATAGTTACAATAGTTAGGGTTTAGGGGTGAAGGTGTAGGGGTAAGGGTCCAGGGATTGAGTCTAATAAGAGTTGTATACGGCTTCATGACGCTTGCGCAACGGGAGTTTCAGGGTAGGTTGGAGTAGGAGCAAACATTGGGAGGGGGGGCGTACCAGCTTGTTAGAGCGTACGCCGTTATACCGGGGCTTCTTGTCCGCTGAGATCCCCAGGCGACAGGCTGGCACACGACTCGAGAGTAGAAGTACATGTTACGATGGCACCAGGTATAGTAAGTGCAAGGCGAATCGTGGCCGTACACACGTCACATGAGTACCAGGTGCGGCGGAAACCGTACAGCAGGTTCAATTTGTTCTTGCAGCCCTGCCGGACCGTTAAAAGGATGGGGCCTTGCCAGCGTGCATGCCCGAAACCTTCGTAACACACTGAAGATGATGGTTTCAGAAATTGAGGGTGCCCGCGTGGTGCGTCTAGTTTCTTACAGTTTTGCATGTCATAGTGGCGTCCCTCATTTTCCGCTTTTAGCCTCGTGTAATAAGATCCTTGCTATACTAACGCAACAAGGCACCAAGAGTAATGGGAAGCCCCTTGCATCTCTATAACCTAGAGTATCTAGAAACCTCGAACCCACAAAACTCCAAAGGCGAACCATAACTTCAATCCTGTAAACTTGAACAATTGAAGAATTCCTAAACCTAGAACCCTAAGCCCACACCTGAAACCCTAAAACCCTAGACCCTAAGACAACCCTGAAACCCTACGCCCTAGACTTCACCTAAAGCCCTGAAACCCCAAACCCTAAAACAACCCAAAACCCCAAAACCCTAAACTTGAATTAACAAAAACGCTAAAATTCAATAAAAAACAACCCTGAGCTTGAATTAAAACCAACCAAAACTTTAAATTCCTTCATTCCCTGCAAGCACTGGCAGGCTCCTCAGCGGCTCACCCCAGCAAAGGCTGCCGCAGCTAGAGTTTACAGGATTTAGGGTTTGGGGTTGAGGGTTTGGGGTTTAGGATTTGGGGTCCAGTTGCAAAAGGATCTGGGGCAAAGGGTCAAGGGTTTAGGGATATATACTAGGTTCGCGGCTAGTAGCCCTTTATCGGGTTCCTTCAAGGGGCTCTGTGAGGTATCCTGCAAGAGTCCTACAAGGGATCCATACGGATTTAGGGTCTACTAGGTTCCGGAGTAGTACCCTTTTTGCCTTTTTTGGCATGGGGTCTCCCTTATTAAAACTGAAAATTAGGAAACAGGGTACCCTTAGACTTTCGGGGTTACTGAGGCTAGGATTTGGACTTTGAGCCATCCCTTAAAGGGGGTTCCTATAAAGTACCCTTAGTAGTATAGGGCCCCCCAAAATAGGGGATCTACTTTCTAGATCCTTTGGGGGGTCTGGGAGGGTGTGAGCATGTAGGGATTTCTGGCTTTCAGGATTAGGGCTTTGCGCTCCGAGAGTCGGAGTCAGTGTAGCCAATTGGGTGGTTGTCAAAATTATGGTCGTCCCTTTTTGGGTACCCTAAATAGTAGGTGCCGTATTATATTAAGGACCCAAAAGGGGACCCTAATATTGACAACCACCCACTCGGGGTTGCAAGGTTTGACATGGCTTTGCAGTTCTAGGTTTTAGGGTTTTGGGATTTCGGGGTTAAGGTTTTGGTGCTTCGGTTCACGGCTTAATTTAGGGCCGGCGGTTGTTCCGAAATAAGTTGATGCATTTGGATTTGGGGCACAGTATTTTCGGGAAGTGCATTCTTACAGGTGAATGTTGGCAAGATTGCGGAAGTACCTTGATTCCGGAGGTCGCAAGACCATTTGGTCGCCATCTTCTGCTTTTGGTTTTCGGGTTGGGGCTTCGGGTCGCTGGGCTACAGGGCTTCCGGATTCAGCATTGTTCGGGTTTCCGAGTGAATGTCACTATGTTAGGTGTTTCTGTCCCGCAAAAAAAGGATCTCATGGCCAACTACGGTTCTAGGGTTCGGGGCTACAGGAAGTTGATGCAGGTGGCCCTGCACCAGCACTGGAACGATATACGCCGACGGCTGGGGAAAAGCTCAGGCAGAGCGGGGTTAAGTCTCTGTATTTCGGATGATGACTGAGGTTTCGGCTTTAGGGTGTGACGCCATCGGTGGTGTTGACCAGTCCCTGCTTCACAATTGCAGTTCTCAGTGTATGCTTCTGGCATGATCTGGGTTCTGCCATACTGTATTGCGCGCTGCTTGCTTGAACGGTCTCTGCGATAGGATCCTCGGAGGTTAGGGCATGGTTCAGTGGATCCGGATTCAAGAGAGAGAGTGAAGGGGGGGGTCATTCAGATCCCCCACTCCCGAGGAGTTCGTAATTTCGATCTACGGGGTCGTGCTGTTCTGCTTGAAGTTTAAGTGATCCTGAAAAGGCCTCGGCTCTATGTCCTCTAAGACTCTATGGAGTTTCTGAGCTCAAGTGACAACTGCATCGGATATATTTGAGGGGTTAGTTTCGGCTGTCACACGGCAGTGGACTGAGGATATGGAGGGAGCTGAATTTATTGGATGGGGATCTTTCCGAGTTTGCAGGGGTCCTGTGAATGAGGATCCTACTATCCGCTGTTCTGAAATGGACTACGGGTCAGTGTTCTTAGGGACCCAACTTGCAGTCCCAAGCCCTGCAAAAAAGCAGAGGTAATCGATGCCAGAGGCGAGACCTCAAGCCTAAGCCCTATACCCTAAACGCTAAACTGAGCTGGGTGAAAAAGGGTCTCAAAAATCACTAAACTGAAAGCCCGAAGGGCTTTCAGTCGTCAAAATTAGGGTCCGTTTTGGGTGCCATAAATATTAGGTGCGGTATTATATTGGGGACCCAGAAGGGGATCCTAATTTTGGCAACTACTCATGCGCTTGTGAGGTAAATGCAGCTTAGCATCAAGCAGCCCCTACTGGGCCACATCCGGCATGGAGCTTAGAGACGCAGAGCTTCAGGGCTTTAGGGTTTCAAGAGTTTCCAGTTGCACGGTTCTTTCGGCCGTAGGTTTTAGGGTGTAAGGTGTCGCGGTTTGGTGCTTAGGCGCGAATAGAACGTCTATGCCGAAAGGAAAGTCAAGGCTGTGCTTGACTGATCGCAAGCAGTGGGTGTCCGGTTACCGGAACGAACAGAACTGCACGTTGGTCAACTTTGAGTTGGGGTTTGTTCTGCCTGTTGCCCTTTTCGTTGTTTGCGGTTTTGGGTCTTGTGGGGTCGTTATGAAGGTTGGGGCGTACTGTTGGGAGACTATGACTACAGTTCAGATCTAGCTGAGCCCCCAAAGACAACCCTATTAAAGAACCCTGCAGTACTCTTTAAGGGCACCCTATCATATAACCTATAATACCCTTTGTAGGGCATCAGCACAGTTAGTGAGGCCCGGTCCTGGACAACGTCTTGATGGCGGAGGCTGGTGTCACCTGGACGAATCGTCTTCGCGTCTTTGTAGATCATTGCACGACAAGACCGCCCTAACGGTCCATGTGCCCGTTTCAATAGCAACAACAATCACACACACACATACTCATAGTAATAATAGTAGTACGACGAATCGTGATAACAATAGCAGTTGTTGTTTGCTGTTGCTGTTGGTGTTGTTGTTGCTGGTACAGACAAAAACAGCAGCCCGCAATTGTTGTTAATAAGAGGCACTTGGGAATGCTTCCGGCGACCACATAGGGTGCCTGTAGAGTTTTGGGGAATGCAAGCCATGGTTTACACAGCAACTGCCCCATGATAGAAATGCGGTGTAGGCTGGGTGGCTGTAAAGGGGGGTGTTCATAACAACAGACGGGGTTCCAGTTTTTGTCTCTACCACAGGGTAGAGACAAAGTCCTGATTTTAATGGGGCCTTTGTCTCTACCCTGTGGTAGAGACAAAACCTGGAGCCCCGTCTGTTGTTAAGAACCCCCCCGGGAACAACAACCAGCCACATTACACCACATTTCCACCACAGGTGTGGGACTCTACGAAATCCAGAAGGGTTCTCATGGGCTTTGAAAGGGCTTGTCTGGAATTTTGACGGGTTTGCATTGGATAGGCAACGGTTCAGAAAGGATTTGAGGGTAGATTGACGGATTTTATGTCATGTTGAAGGGCTTGATCCACGTCTGCTGCTTTGACTTTGGTCCGAGGCCCTCAGATCCATGTCTGATGCTTTGGACATGCGCACGTAATATCTTTTCAAAACCACACAAAATCCATGGACATACATACAGAATCCACACAAAAACCTTGCAAATACACACAAAATCAACGGATATATGTAACAAGTCCTTGGAAAGTCTTACCAATCCAAGAAATAACACACAATCCGTGCAAATATGCACAAAATCGTTGCAAATGCATACAAACTCTTTGCAAATGCACACCAAATCCTTGCAACTATACAAAAACTCCTTGCAACAAACTCCTTGCAAATGCATACAAAATCCATGAACAAGAGCTGAAAGTATTGGAAATCCTCTGCAAAACCGTCCAAACCCTATACACCATAGGCACTGTGTTGTTGTTGTTGGGTGTAAAACAACATGACGGGGCTCCCATTTTTGTCTCTACCTAATGTACAGACAGAAAGCAGATATATGGGTTGACTGGGCTGCAGTTTTTGTTTGTACCTTGTTGTTGTTGTTGTTGTTATTATTATTATGGTTCTATTGTTTCATTCTTGCAGTCATGTTTATTACACTCCTGCGAACTTTCTTCACTACTACTACTACTACTACTACTACTACTACTACTACTACTACTACTACTACTACTACTTCCCACTACCACTACCACTACCACTACCAGTACGACTACTACTACTACTACCACTACTACTACTACTACTACTACTACTACTACTACTACTACTACTACTACTACTACTACTACTACTACTGCTACTACCACTACTACCACGACTACTACTACTACTACTGCTACTACTACTACTACTACAACTACTACAACTACTACTACTACTACTACTACTACTACTACTCCTACTCCTACTACTCCTACTACTCCTACTACTCCTACTGCTACTACTGCTACTACTGCTACTGCTACTACAACAACGACGAGTACTATTTGACTGTTATGAGTACGCAACACGTATTTTCATAATAGCCACGAAGGTATGTAAGCCATCCAACACGTAAACACATGTGTACGTGCATTTACAAGCGCACACAAATTCTTTCATGCAGACAATCACACATGCATGCATGCATGCCTAAATTTTATGCTTAGGTCTTAATACAGGGCTCCGGTTGGTATCTGCCCTGTGGGCTTTACAGCTTGCTTGATTACGGCTACGAGCTTAGGACCTGCAACAGGGAATCTGTTGCTTGAGGCTTTGAGGTTTGAGGTCGCTTGTGCTTCGTGGGTCCTTCGCAACTCGATGTTTTCCAGGCTCCATGTGATTTGCCAAAGTCTAGCGTTGTTTATTTCGGAAAGTCTTGACAACGGGGAGCGGGGGGTTTCTGCGGTAACCATGAAAACGGTTGGGTTTGGGGCTTGATTCCGACCCATGTCTTTGCCAGTGCCAGAAGGGGCAACACAGGGCTTTGAGGCTTTGTGACCAAGTTTCACTCACTCAAGACCCAAAACGAAAGTGACAAGGGGAGCCTCAAGTAGCTCCAGCATAGCACCTTCACCCCCGATCCTCATCTGCTCACCAAGGAGATGCCCTGAGTACCAGCGGATGCTTCGGTGCGAGGGCCGGGCCCGTAAGAATTGAGCTGCGTCATTTTTGAAAGATGCCCCAGCTTTCCTGCAGCCGTTCACTGGAGTTCCAGTGCTACAGTGCTGCAGATGGAAACGCAGAAGGGGCAAAGAGTAGAATGAACATGCACAAGCTTTGGGTTGATGGTTTAGGGCTTCATCCTTGAAGAAGCTGTCAGCAGCTACACACTAAACACCCCGTAGATTTGCTACCTTCCTGGGTTTAGTCGACACGGTACCCTTTAAGCGCAACTTCTTCGTTTAACACAGAGAGCCAGTTCTCTAACTTCCCCCGCGACGCGCTGGCCGTGAAGTGGAGGCAACAAAAGATCAGCTTTGCAGGGGATGCAGGGCAAATGACCCTTCTCATTCTAGCTTGGCTGTCCTTTGGGATCTGTTCCGCTGCAACCCTGCCGGTATCATCGCGGTGATCAAACGGAGTACAGTTGGAGTTCGAGATTGACATACTGCCACTGATACGGGTACTGCTGCTACCACTGCTCCACCGCCACCGTCACCACGACCCCGCACCACCATCACCACCCCCACCACCACCACCACCACCACCACCACCACCACCACCACCACCGCCACGGCCACCGCCACCGCCACCGCCACCGCCACCGCCACCGCCACCGCCACCGCCACCACCCCCACCACCGCCACAACCACCACAAACCACCACAAACCACCACAAACCACCAACACGACAACGACAACTACGACGACGACGACCATGAGGACGATGCCGACGACAATGAGGACGACCAGGGCGTCGTCGATGACGACGACGACTGCTACTTGTTTATGACGCCTGTGTTGTGCCACCTGGGTGTTTTGTGTCAGGATTGTTGTAATCTACTCGCAGGGCTTAAGCTCTCAAATTAAGATTTATTGAATTTATTGTGTGTAGTTGTGGCGTTTACGCTGCTGTTGCTGCTGCTGCTGCTGCTTGTTGGACTAGTGCAACTATGACTACTAACAGGACAACGGCAGCGACAACGACGCACACGTGGAAGTCTCTTCACCAGCTGGCCGTGTCCAGGCTCATGGGAGACAGAATGCGCAGGGCACGATGTGCATGCAAAATGCTCGTGCGCGCATCAAGCAGGCAAGTACCCTGTCCTGTTAGCACGAAACTTTTCCAGCAGCACTAAGCTAACACTTTTGCAGAGCCATCCGACAGATGCGCGGCTCACGACCTCGTTGTAATGGAGATACAGGAGACAATATACTTGATCTGTAGTCTACGACATTTTCAATTTACTGCGTGGAAGCATTGCCAAGGAACTAGAACAAAAACTAGGATTCTCTGGAAAAGGCCAGAAGGCCACCCAGCTTGCGAGGTCGGCCCACTCACAGCGAAGAGCCAGAAGGGTAGTCACAAAAAGAGCGTCTTCTTTCAAACGCAGTCCAAGAGTCGCTGGCAAAGCGGAGCAATCGCACAAGACCGAAGATCAAATAATGGCTGTTTCTGTCAGGCTCGCGAGAAGCTGCACTTGTTTCGTTCGGAACGTCAACATCCCCCCGCCCACCTCCTCACCCCTCACCACTCCCTTTTCACCCACACCCCCATGAAGAAGCACCAAAACACCAGGAGACTGAAGGCGCGCTCTGCTGCTGCTACTCCGACTACGACTACGACTCCTACTACTACGACTACTACGACTACTACTACTACTACTACCACTACCACTACTACTACCACCACTACCACTACCACTACCACTGCCACTGCCACTACCACTACCACTACCACTACCACTACCACTACCACGACCACGACCACTACCACTACCACTACCACTACCACTACCACTACTACTACTACAACTACTACTACTACTACTACTACTACTACTTCGGAGCAAAAGCATTCTGATTCCCGCACTGTTCGCGTGGGTGGACTTTAGAGGGTCCCGAAGGCCAAGCCATTTTCAGACGGTGCTGCGAAAGAATGTTCAGCAGCGGCCGAGTCTGATCAGTTCTTCGATGCTTTGTGGGGCCGTCCTGTTAAAGCTCGTTGACTCGTTGAAGGCAAATGCTCAGGAAATCCGATCGCAGAGAAAGCCATTAAAACCACACATTTCAAGCATTTTCAGCTGCCAGCTCATGCCCTAAACCCTAAAGCCCCTAGAATATGCAACAGCCGAAAATGTTGTGCTGTGGGCTTCTTAAGCAGGACTCGCCCCAGCCATGTACGTAGTCTGTTTTCAGAGCCCCGGCTTGCGAAGCTGCCGGGTTCTGAGCACCTCGCGGCCCATGTGGGGCCTTCACAAAGGTTGCGGGTTTAGGGCTTCAAGGGTTTACTTGGAGGTTCTTGGGTAGTTATAAGTGGGGTTATAAGTAATTATAGTTACCCTACTTATAACCCCACTAATTGTAATTACCCATGAACCTCCAAGTAGTGTCCAGTAGCAAAAAGGGTTTCTAGGTTTTAGGGTTTTGGGTTGCTGCTAAACTATACACTCAATACTCAGGCACAAATCTGAGACAGTCCAAGAATCACTGAGTTCGAGAGAACACGAGATGTTTTACTGGAACACGGCTAAATGTGTTGTTGTAGAGATGGTTTGTTCCGTTCGTGGTTTAATGTCTTTGGGTTTTCGGGCCTTCATTCCGCCTCAGAAACACAGGGTTGATGGAACCTTGAATGCTTGCAGTAAAACCCTGACTCTACCAAAGGCACTGAAACCCCACGTTGTTTGGGTTTGGAGCGGGGGTATCCGGGCATAGTGTCTGCCTTTGGTCTCTTTTCCTTGAACTACGGCCTGTGTATTTGAGGCTTTAGTTGCGGGTTGTAGGCTGCAGAGTGCAGAGCATATCTGCCGGTGTCTTGGGTAGGAGATTTCTGAGCTCAGCTATGTTGGGTTTTGTATCTGGAAACCCGAACGGTCGTCTGTTGCTGACCAAGACTTGGATCGGGGCTTCGAAACATACAATTGAAAGAGGCTTCTATTCCAGGGCCCTACCCCTAAACCCAAGAGTGTGAGGTGTCATAGTTGGGTCTTTGCACGCTTAGCTTGGAATCCGTAGTCAGAAACTCCTCCCGCACTGCAAAGGATTACGAGGTGTTGTTGGATTTCCGCAATAGTGTAGCGACGCAACATTTGCAACTAGCCTCAAGCTTGAAGCACATAGGGGTAAGCATGAGTAAATCTTCTCTTGAAGTAGGGTGCCCGATGTTTGCTAGTTGAATTTTAGCTATCAAGCATTTGGGTACATTTGGGGGTATCCGCATGGCCTGCAGCTCAGTTGGAGCTATTGGAAAATATCCGATATCCCAGAACGGGGCCATCGACACTTACAGAATCAGCGCTTGCAAGGATCAGTTTTGGCACATCTGAAGCGAAGTCGCCGGCCCATTCAGCGTAAAATCCCCCAAACTCACAAATCATTCCCTGGAAGATACTCCGAAATCCAAGGTCGTGTTGGGTATCTGAGTTGGTATGACTGCCATTCGTTAGGGGCTTCCCAAGGCCTCCCAAAGCCAGCAGCACGAAGTGTGGCAAGGGCTTGCGCAGCACGCATGTTAATATAGGGATGAATAGTTACCATTTTGGAGGTTCCTTATTATGATTATAGTATAATGGGCCCAAAACCTTGTTCGAATTATTCAGACCCCCATGGTACTTCCGACAGGTTTGCCGTTGCAGAGGCTTGGTTCGTTAAGTCGCCCGTACACTTAGCAGAACTTTCCTGGATGATCTGATCTCCAATTTTCTTCACCCTCCAGCCTTTCATAGACTTACCTGATTCCTACACTCCAATCTAAACCTCCAAACCTTAAACCCTTGACCCGAAACCCCAAGAGCGAGACAGATCCTGTGAGTGGAGCGGGCCCTCCGTACAGAAGTCGGAGCCATAGGGGCCTGCACGCATGAGAGCTTTTGCTGTGAGCCACGGTGCTTCAACATCAGGGTCCAGGGTATTGTGCAGAGTTTACGTTTGTTTGCTTGAGTGTTCACTCTGTGACGTAGGTCAGGGCTTAGGGTTCCTGTTTCGTCGACTCTAGATTCTAGCTTGCTTTCAGGTTTGAGGGTAGGGTTTAGTGGGTTTAGGTCAGAAGGTAGGCATGGACCCATTTGCGGAAAGCAAGCATATGAATCGCGCTGCAATCCTAGAGACGAAACTCCTTCACTAAAGATGTCTATAGTCTATAGGTCCTCGGCTTCCCGAAGCACCAGAGGCAATAATGCATGTGCTCAAGCAAGACCTGTGAGGCAAAAGTCTGAGCCCTAGCAGCAACACCAGGCCTTGTCGGCCTCATCTACCACAGTGGCCATCCCGTGGATACTGCCCCTTTTAAGACTGGACAACATTTACGGTTTGCAATACAGATTGATATGTGTATAGCCTATATATCACTTAAGAGCACCCTTATTGGTTGACTGTTGCTGTATGGGGGGTTAGTACTCGAGCCATCCCTCTCAAGAGGGGCTTAAAAAGAAGAAGAACAGGGATTCAGCGTTCCGAAGTACTTCAGTGTTTCCAGAGGCCTGGAAACCGGTCTCGTACGAATGTTAAATATTCTAAACTCGAAATCTATTCCCCGCGAAAAGGGTTCAAGTCATGGTCCGTATAGGTCATATACTTATACACCCCAGGAACCCAATCCTAGACACAAGCCGGAAAAGCCCCCAAACGCTGAACCCAAAACCCTAGAAGCCTAAACCGTATTTCACCCCATAAGCCCTGAATCCGAAAACCTAGAATCACCCAAAACGCCCCCCCCCCCCCCATCCCAGTATCTGGCTTGGTGTCGCCTGCGTCGCTCCGCGAGTCTCACTATCGCCGAGTTGGCGGCGAGTCCGGAACACAGCAATGCGTAATATAGGGGCCTTGAGAATCATTACCTATACTCTTTTTTTTGTGGGGGGGGGGGTCCGTTTTCAACCTACTGCACAAAATAACCCCCAACCCTACATATTCTAATTGCTGAAGGCACCTATACTAGCTTTTTGTAGCAGACTCCGATTACTACTATTGATGCTACTTACTCGAAGGGGTTTAAGGTCTTGGGGCTCTGAGTTCAGGGGTAGGGCTTAGGGTATATTTATTCTGATAGAGGGGCATTACTAATTAGGTCTGTTCTACTTTGACGGAAATAAGGAACCCTTATACTTATTCGGCCAATGGGGGAACATAAAACTTCATGGCCTGATTTGTTTTGTCCATCATTGAAACCTCGCTGGGGCCTTGACCTATAATCAGTATTTGGCCACTGACTCGGGCACTCTCTTCAGAAGCTCACACTGTTCTGCTTTCCTTGTTCCTGGGTTGTCTGCCAGGACGACCGAACCCCGGGCCCAGCTGAAAAACTGTCGCAAGAACCCGATCCCAGCGAACCACTGACCCCTAAACCCTACATGCCTCGCCTGGATTGTCCGAGTGCGAGCGCCGCAACCCTACTTGGAGGTTCATGGGTAGTTATAAGTCGGGTCAATTGTAGGTACCCCACTTACTGTTGATGATATAAATCCTGCATTACCTTAAGGACCCAAAACTATGGCAATTATGTTATTTCCTTATTATGGGTAATGCATGATTTATATCATCAACCGTATTACTCCACTAGTTTATAGCTACCCATGAACCTCCAAGGTAAGCCCTGATCAAAAAAGCCACTCCCTAAGGTCCCAACATCGGTCGGAAGTCCGAAACAACGAAGCCGAAGACCGAAATACTAAACCCTGAACCCTAAAACTCTGCAGAAACCCTCGGGCAGAAACTTCATAAACCGATACAGGTCCTTCAGCAAAGCCTCAACCCTAAACACTAACACTCTATCAACCCAAGGAGCTCCAGAAACCTCGAAGGAGCCGCTGATATAACATCCCGGAGTCTGCACGGCTAAAACATCCCTGAGCCAAACCCCTGAACCCCAAATCCTAAACCCCTAAACCCCTGAGAACCCTAAATCCTAAACTCCTAGACCCCTAAACTCTAAATCCTAAACCCCTGAAACCCTTAGAACCCTAAATCCTAAACTCCCCTCAACCCTAAACTCCTAAATCCTAAACCCCTAAACCCTAAAACATCTATGAGTCTGGGAGCTTGAGCTTCGAGCCGGCTCCATTTAAAGACTCCAAGAGTTGCTAGGAAAGATTGCGATGGAGGGACCCCGTGGGAGTCTCAGGGATCAGAGAGTAGTTTGGGGTCTGGGGTATAGGGTTGGTTCATGGGTTGAAGGTACAAGATTTAGTGTACAGGGTCTGGGGTTAGGGTTTGGGGTTCGTAGGTTTAAGGGTTTAGGTTCGGGGTTCATGGGTTGAAGGGTTTGGGGATAGGGTTTAGGGCCTAGGGTTGGGGGTTCACGGTTTGAGGCTTAGGGGTTCTGAGTTTCGGCTTTAGATGGGAGCTTCGAAGTAAGTTAGGGGTCGGAGAAGTTTCCTTTGGGCTCCCCTTCATCAAATGATACTAGAAACTATGCAAGCCCCCATATTGGGGTGTCCGGCTGGGGGTTCGTTCTTCGGTGTTGGGTGGGAAGTGTTTTCGAAGATAAGGCTTGAACTTTGGAGGTTAGGGTTCGAGGTTGAGGGTTTAGGACTACATCGGCTTGCCCCCCCTCATGTCAAGGCAACCAGGAATAAGACATCACAAGACTGGCTGCTTAGGACTTTGTGACTTAGGACCTAGGACATAGGGTCTGTGGCTCAGCGTTTTTGAGGTTCACAGTTTCTTACCCATGTGGACTTGGGGCCTTCTGGATTTGGAGCCACGACTGACCTCAACATTATACCCGGTAATATAGGGGCCTAAATAGTTACCAATACTATTTTGGGGGGTTCCTTATTATGGTTGTAGCATAATGGGGCCCAAAACCCTATTCTAAGTATTAAGGCCCTTATACTAAGCAGCTTCATACGGCCAGCATCTGCGACCTACGTGTATCCCAAGCCTTGCAAATTGGCAGAATAGGAAGGTATAGCCCTGCAAACGGTCGGTATAGGTTTTAGAAATCCGTCAAGTACTAGGTGGCACAGCCCCTAGGAATCACTTAAGGCAGCACCCTTATTTAAAACCTGAAGTAGTAGTTGCAGCCCTGAAAGCCGTAAACTAGTCGGTAGTGCCAGCCGCAGGTTTGGTGGCCAGGGATTGGGATGTTCGCGTTTTGGAGTCATGCCTGATTATGGTGTTTACAGCTGGTGTTGTAAGATTCAATTGATCAAACTCAGCAGTATTTTGTTGTTCGAATATGTGGGTGGTTGTCAAACTTATGGTCCCTTTTGGGGTCCTTCTTGTAATACGGCACCTAATATTTGGGGTACCAAAAAAGGGGCCATAATTTTGACAGCCACCCATGTATTATCAGCATTCTTTGTTGCCAACAGGCGAGGCCGCGGCTCCGAACCCCAAACGCACTAATCCAGGTTAGTAGTTTTGTAATCCCCTATGGCCCGTTGCATGTATCTACAGTGTCATGTGCCAAGCCGAGTCCTTGTAATCATTTAGGGTACCTAAATAAAATCCGTTGCTGTCTGGTGCCAATTCCCAGAGAGCCCAATACCCCTTAATTAAGGAATATACCTTAAACCACAATATGAACCGCCTTGTACTTTAAGGTATATTCCTTAATTCAGGGGTATTGGGCTCTCTGGGTTCAAGTCTGGGGTTTTCCGAGAACGGCCCAGGTTCCAAGAATACCGGTTGTTGCCCTACACCCGAAAGCCGTAAACCGTAAGCCCAAAATCCTGGGCCCTAAACCTTAGAAGTATTATGGGGGCTATATATTTAATTAGCAATACTATTTCGGGGGTTCCTTATTGTAATTATAGCATAATGGGCCCCAAATCCCTATTCTAGTTATTAAGGCCCCTGTTTCAGGACTTCGATGAGTTTGGTGCTCTAAGTTTCTCACACCTGAAGCCCCGGACGAGATGCGGAAGCTCTTGTCGGCATTAGGACAGCTCTAGCCAGCCTGATTCCTCAGGCGTAGATGGTTTCAGACTATGTATCTAGGTAGGTGGGTAGGTAGGTAAGTGATCTCTATGTGCATGTATCTTTCTATATTTAATTTTTCATATGCATATACTTATTTACAGAGACCTTCGAACTACGAGGAAGTTTTGAACTGGAGATCTTGGTGCATCAAAATCGTGGCCCTTACCTGCCATAGTACCTCTCAGTAAGGCCAGATGGGTCTCGGAGTTTGGGGTTTAGGCATGTAAGGGGTTTTCTGGTTTGGGGTCAAGGGATGTAGGGTTAGGGATTTAGGAAGTAGGGATGTAGGGTTTAGGGCGTTTAGGGTTTAGGGTTTAGGGATATGTAGAGGAGCCGCCAAGTCCCAAACTAAACCTTATCGGTCCTCGACCCTAGACCCTGTGCTGAAGAGGGGCTCCCCTTTTAACACATACAACCTAGCTCTGAACCCAAAAACGTGAACCCCAAGCACGCAAGCCCAATTCTGATCTCTAAGCTCCCAAACCTCGGACCCTCAGCATACGAACCAAGCTCTAAACTCAATGCTTGAACCTGCATTTTTTTATATATGCGTTATATTGATGGTTTATACATATCTAATATTATAGAGTCTATTATCTCAGATCTTCTTTAACTGCGGGGTCTCTCCTCAGTTCTGCTCCGATCGTTGCTGGAGCGCATGTTGAAGTCTCCTATAAGCCAAGGTCGGGAGCCTATTTACGACGTTCCCTCGGTTCAGGGACTACTAAGACCTAGCGTTGGCCCGTATTCCCCCTTTTTTTTCGGTGTCAGGTTCTCTTATAAGCCCCTCTAAACCAGAAGGGCACCCTTTTTATTTCCAGGCTACTCTTGCATCTAGTCTATAAGTCTATAGTGTTGGAATCATTACGGGATCCGGGGTTAAGAGTCTAGTCTAGGGTTCCTGCTGTTAAGAAGCCGTAAACCCCGAGTCCATGATGCATGAATGCAGAGTGGCCTGGTTGTTCTAAGGCTCTGCATGTTGGCTCTTGTACTTCAGGGTACTATAGGGGCCTAATTACCTATAATGCTATTTTGTGGGTTCCTTGTTATAATTATAGTATAATGGGCCGTAAGCACATCGACGATTCGCCGGTTCAGGGTTTTGGGGCAAGCATTAAAGACTTTGAGCTATGGGTTCCCGGAACTGCAGTTGTAAAGGGTTTAGGATTCAGGGTTTATAGAGCATGGGCATCAGAATCAGAAGACGAGTGCTCCTGACCTGGCAGTACTTTTGAGTTCCACCAAGATCACATTGGCTTCCCGAACGCATGAGGCTTGTTACTCCGACACTTTTGTGTCATGAGCCTTTGCTGTACGACTGAGCGATTCAGCCGGAATAAAGGGGTCAGAATAACTGTCCGATTGTCCCCTTGCTCTGCTACGGTTGTTTTGTTAAAGTTTCTATATCCTAAAACCTTATCGTGGTTGTCCAGGATGTCAATGCTGCAGTATCGCGGGGGAACTTGAAGATCTCATCTCGAGAGAAGCCACTGTGTGCCGTTGCCGCGCAGCTCGCAGTCAGCAAGAGAAGGCCAGCTCCAACCAAGTGTTTAGGTCGATTCGAGCACCAAGTCCTCAACCCGAAGCCCTAAATTCTAAATGCAGGGCTTGGGTGCAGCCTCCCGATCTCCAAGTGAGGATGCCCCCGGTAGCCCGCGAAATCCTCACCCCAAATGGTCTTAAGCCCCACAAGTATGGCTTAGAGTTTAGAGTGTTGGGTCAGCTGGATCATTCAAGGTTTAGTGCAAAGGTGGCAAGGCGTCGTGAGTCGTTCGCCCATGGCTGCAGCTATCGACCCAAAACCCAAAAGCCAACCGATCCGCAACTTGAGCAGATATTAACTCTTCGGCGGAGTTTTGTCGTGAGATAATCAAATAGAGTCAGTAAGATTAGCCGGTTAGCTTTGAGCTACCGGCCTCAGGGTGTCCCCGAGCAGGCGAAGAAGACCACACAAGCCTGTTGCAAGAGTGTGTCTCCCAGTTGGGGAGCTGTCCGTGTCGGAACGGATCAGAGTTACGCTGCAGAATGGCTGCCAGACAAGAGGAAGGCTTTGACAATGTCGAGAATTTCGTTTATCAGGCGTATGGATGCATACAAACCACGAGCACTGGAAGCAACGCTAGTTGTCTTGGACATCATCGTCGTTTTTGATTGATGACGACCAGGAGGTTCAGAATGAAGGTCACAAGAGTAGTGGTACAGTGTTGGAACCAAGCTAGCGGCTCTTGCCGGACCGGTTTTGCTGTAAGCTAGACCAGCAGGGATCCGTCAAGCTCCTTACTCTTCTAGTACGTAGACTGTCAGTTGCATTTACTTCTGTCTTGGTTGCATTTGGCCTCTATTAAACTTCACAGCATAGGAGTTATTTAGCCGTGGCAAAGGAACGGAAGTGGAGGTGGCACATCGTAGCTTCCAAGAAGAGACTTTCGGAGAACCATGGTCAACCTGAAAAACCTCAAAACACTACGTGAGCTTATCTTGACCGAGGTTTTTGGTAGGGTCCTATTCAACATTCCTAGCATCGAATCTATGTATGGCAAAGGTAGGCTTTGGTAAATTAAGGCACACCCTAGCCCCAGCATTCCCTAAACCTTCTATCCCCAAATCAAGCCCGTAAGAGCCCACGACATAAGCATTAATCCCCCAAAAAACCTTAAGCCCTGCACCCTACCCCAGCCTTGCAGAGCTGTTCAAACATGCGATAAGCCAACCTCCGCAAGAAGTTTATCAAGCAACTGGCGCCTTTTTTCATACGGGTCTCCTTTGATGGGCTACGCTCGCTGTTTTGGGGCTTAGGGTTAAGTGGTTTAGGGGTTCAGGGATTAGGGTCTAGCGGCTAGCTTTCAGGGTCTTAGGATCTGGGGTGTAGGGGCTAATCAGGGTTTTGGTGTTATTCCGTCCATACCGCAACCATGTTGGGGTTATACTCTAACACTCTAACCCCTACATAATTCTAAAGGTTAGCCGCTAGTTCCTTTGGGATAGCGGACAAGAGCGGTACTTACATGGGCATGCTTTTCACTTCGAATCTTCCATTTCTGTGCATAAATTATCGGCGTACTTGGGATCCTTTGGAGGGTGGCTGACATGCGATTCCAAGCGCGGATTTAGGGTTTATCGAGTGTTTGCCATGCCTGCTGCCTCGCTGATAGCACACGAAGAAGGGTATGATGCAAAAAGGGCTTAGGGCGGCGAAGCCATCAGGTGCATACGACAAAGCGCAGTAGACCCATTGAGCAACTCAGCAACGCTTTCCCGGCTTCTGAAGCTCGCGAAAAGAAGAGCACACTCGGTTTAGTTTCAGGGGTCGGGGTTTCGGGTTCAGGATCGATCGTGTTGGAACCTTGTGCTTATCGTTTGTTGATTCGGAGTGATTGGTTGGTGGGTAGTTCGTAGTTCCGAGGAGTTGGCTTCAATCAATATCGAAGAGCTCCGAATCGTTTTGTCCGGGACCCCACCAACTCATCCTTTGATGGTCTACCTAGAAGCCTGAACCATGACTAGTACCATTCCTGCGGGTTCCTTACTGGTACTACATAAACAAGATCCTTAGTCTTATCATGAAGGCCCCTATATTCTGTGTAGCTGAGTAGGTAACCCTTAACCTTTTGGTGTTCATATTATCCTACCATAGTTGAAAAGGTTACCTTTATTTGGCTATGGTACTCAGCCCCTGATGCGAAGCCAGGGGCCCCGTATACCAACACTATACAGTTTACAGGGTTTAGGTTTTATTGACACACCTTAAGCCCATTGTACACTTAGCCGAGTAGCTACCCTTGAACTTGTGTGGTGGTACGATGACCCCTGAATAGTGCCTATGTATGAGGTTAGGCTTTAGCTTTAGTTCCCCTGGAATACCTTTCAGATCCACTAAGGACTGGAGCGCTGGGATGTTAAGTAGGTACTTTCAAGAACCTTAAAGGAGCTTGTAGAGCAAGAACAAATCGCACAAATAGCACCAGTATCAACTACATTGGCATCTTCAACAAGTGTTTGAACTATAAGTAAGATCTTCACATTGGTTAATTTAAACCACATTTTGCAAAACTTGATAATGCAGAGTCCAGTGACCATTGATCAACTGTCAGAATGGTCGAATCCCGTTTATACTTGACGGAGAAGGGCTTGTCAATCAGGCGTTTGCCTTATATCCGGCTCCCTTAAGGCCTTCTGCCACACCCTACACAGCATAAAAGCTTCGAGCAAACATAGCTTCTCAATCATGCAGTCCCATCTGTTCGGGCATTGTACTCCCAATGGCCCAACCCCCCAGTCCCTGCCAAGCCCCAAAACCTCATGCGCTCGTGTGTGGGTGTGTAAACCCTGAAACCCTCGCTTAAACAGAAGAAGCCCGTTTCGACGCCCCATAAACCCTAAGCTCTAAACCTTATGTGGCCCAAAATGGCCGAATCCCAACCAGCTTGAAGACCAGTAAACACATCCTGAGACCCTACTCCTTCCCTCGCATACGGAGCTTTTCATCAAACCCTTCATAGACTAAAAGCTCCTCATAAAACCGCTAAAGAACGCAATCATAAGTCCCGCACTAAAAACCTCAGTGTAACCCTTAACCTAACAGCCTTAACAAAAAGACGGGAGGACTTGTCAAACCCTGCGCCCTAAGCCAGACCTCATGAAGCCGCGCCGACGTCGAGTGAGCTTGCGAGTCGAAGCCCTCAATCCTAAACCTCTGAAACAGCCTAAACCCTAAACCCCACACCCTAAAACTCTACGCCCAAAACCCTAAACCCTAAAACCCTACGCCCTAAACCCTGAACCCTAAGCCCAAAACCCTAAAACCCTAAGCCCAAAACCCTAAACTCGAAGCCCAAGACCCTAAACCCAAAGCCCAAAACCCTAAACCCCAAGCCCAAAACCCTGAACCCTGAGCCCAAACCCCTAAGTAAGCCCTATAAACATTGCAGGCGGAGCTTCTGGAGCATCAGGAGGAGCTCCCAGGTCTCTACCAGGCGCAGGGGTTTTTAGGGTCTTCTTCACGAGCCGACTCAGATGTCTTATGAGAGAACATTAAGCCTTGCGGCTTTATATATCTGGTCTATGTTAAAAAGTTTGAGCTTTTTGGGGGCCCTAAACCCTAAACCCTAAACCCTAAACCCTAAACAAGGTGGATACGCGCTGGGAGCTTTTAGGTCTGGGGATTTGGGTGTTTTCTGAGGTAGACTTTAGAAGCCCATGGGATCACTTCGAAAAATCTGGCTTGGACCAGAACGTGGAGCAATATGGGAGTTTCCGAAAATTAGGGGATACCTTCTTTTGGGGTCCTTATAATAAGGATCCTGCTATTTAGGGTACTATAGGGTCCCCTATTCTCAGAAACTCCCATATGGCTAGCAGCAGCAGCAGCAGCAGATCGACCGGGATCTGCCGGCAGCGGTTGCTCGCGGCGGCCGGGCTGGTTGGTGGTGGTGCTGGTGCAGCATTTGCTGCCGCTTTTGCTGCTGCAGGCTGTGGTGTCGGCGGTTGGAGCGATGTGACGAGAATGATGCCGCTGGCAGTGGTGATTGCGCGCACCTTAGGCGAATCTTCCACAGATATTCGAGCGCAGGCGAAAACTATGCACTGCACCACAGCGGAAAACGCACGGGGCGCACATCCTGTGTAAGTGTTTTTATACTGGGACGCACGGGGACCAGATTTGCCCGATAATTGTGCTGTGGGTATTTGGACATGGGAGCCAGTTTTCCGCGGGCGCCTCACAGGGATGTCAATCAGTTCTCTTTCCTTCTCAGGTTTAATACTCCATAGTGTTGCCAAGAGCTGCTTGGGTAACCAATACTAAGCAATGTGTGTAGCAAGTCAGAATCGAAGCGACTGGCAGTAACAAAAAAGCGTAGTCCCAATGCTAGTTACACGTCGCTGCAGGGTGTAGGGCGTCAGGGTTAGGCGTGAACAGATGTTCTATTTGGCAGGCAGCAGTTCCAATAGCCTTACTTCGGCAGTGACAAAGACCACTGATGACGAACGCAAACATTAAGCAGAAGAGTAAGAGAGTCTCTTGAACTCTCCTCTTACACATCTCCCACAAGCTTTAGGGGCCCCTTTCCATCCGCCTCAGAGGCATTGGCAAAGGATGCCGCGACCTTGTGATGAGCGGGCGAGCAGAGGGCCAGTTCAGGATAGGTGCAGCAGATTGCACCCCCTGGGGCACACGTTATGATGGAGCTTGTGGTGCCAACCCTATAAGCCTTAAGCCATATTCATGCAAGTGCTGCTTAAACCCAAAGCGAAATTTCCGGGTAATTATCTAAGATGGTGAACAATATACATCATGTACGATTTGAAAGTAATGTCCAAATGGAGTGTGTCTGTCTGTCTAAGTAACCAAGCGCAGATTAAGGTTGGTTCTCCTCTTTTTACAAGGGTTCCCGGCGTCAAGATTAAAGGTCTTAGACAGCAGCTTCCCGCAAGCCCCCCAAGGAAGAGCGTCCAACGGCCTAGCTCCTTTGGTTTGTTTATTCCTTCGCGCCAAGTGTGGCGCTGCTGAAACAGGGTTACAGCTGCTAGACATATGAGTGCACGTTGTTGGAACCGCCATTGAAACAACGATAACAACAAGAATAATACAAAACTTAGTGGTAACCATACTCAACATCATCATACAACCGAGGACAGGCATCCCCCTCAACCGAAGAAGCCTCCTCTTCCGGCAGAGTCCAAGTTGCGAGAGGCCAACTAGCTTGGGGTCTAGGGTTGAGGGTTTAAGTTACCCATAGGCCCCAAAGTAGTTCCTTTTTGGGATCACCTTAAAGAAATCTAAATATGAAGCCCAAAAAAGGAACTACTTTGGGGCCTTAGGGTAACCCTGGAATAGCCGGCACCCTGCCAGACTGGCAGCGTTCAGCTATCCTGCCGCCGCGATTGTAGCTTTGGCAAACGCAGTGATATTGCCTAAACGGCTTCGAACCCCCGGGCCTTGAACCCTAAACCCTAAGCCCGAAACCTCAAATCCTGAGCCGTCAACTCGGAATCCTGGAATCCTGTACCCTAAACCCTAAACCCCTATAGACCCTACACCCTAAACCTCCATAAACCCTACACCCTAAAGCCTAAACCCTACCTTACCTTCTCCAGCATCGTCCGCCCGAGGTCATCAACCCAAACCTCATGGCCTCGAGGTCTGGTTTTTTCGGGTGTCTTCGTGCTTGGGGCGGCGGCTTTTGGGGGGTTGGGATACTGGGTGAGGCTCAGGGTGGCGGTTTGGGGTTGGGATACTGGGGTTCAGGGTGGCAGGGCGTCGTTCTTCGCTCTCTCGGGTCCGAACTTCCTGACTTGTTTTCTCTGAATGGTGCCCCAAACACTTGAATCTTAAATGCTTTTGTCGCTCATCGCATTTCAGTGGTAACTCGCTGCATGTGAAATCATCCCGATATCTCCCCTCATCAGCCCTGCCCAGCGATTCGTTCAGCAATACAGGCGGCCAAAAATCCCCAAGCCCCGAAGTCCCAGCCTCATTTCCTATAAGGGTTTAGGGTGCAGGGGTTTAGGGTGTAAAGCCTACCATAAAGCCATGAAATCACCGAGCGTCAGGACGCCTTTGGAGGATGTCGCCCTGCGCACACCCGGCAGCCAAGGAATCAGCCAGGTGTGTCTGACTCTGGACAGCCCTTTGGGTATAAGGGTTTAGGGCTTAGGGTTATTGGCTTAGGGTTTGCTGGTTGAGGGTTCAAAAAACATTGGAGGTTGAGTGCAAATGTGTTAGGGTTTCAGAACAGGTTTAATGTTCTGGGCTTTAGCTCAGGGTACAGGCCGTGCTGTGTTCTACAGGGTGACTCGGTGGGCGTTCCTTGTTGGCTCAGGCGAAACAGAAGGAACCCGAGTCTTCGATTTTAAGTGAGTGTGTGAGATCCCTGCATGCCTTGCCGTAACATCGTCATATGCAGGCTTTTCCCTGGCTGCGACAACATACGGCACATGGACTTGGTACTGCTGCGGTTATACGCACGCACACTACTCTGGAAGCCCAATTCTTGCACACGATCTGCTTTTGTCAGCCGCACCGCAGCTGTGCTCATGTAGTAGGTATCCAACCCTTAGCCGTATGTATCATCCCTCTTGCACAAGTGCTGTGATGGTGATGTTGCATGGCTGCATCGTCCTAGAAGGCACAACAACCCAAAACCCGAAGTCAACCCCAGAACCTTAAGCATATAAACAGCCTGTCTTTCAGAGCTTATGGTCGTCTACATGAGACCTCGCCGCAAAATGCCAAGTGTGAGCCTCAAAATGCCAAATCAAAAGAACCGTAAGAGCCCCAAACCGAAAACCCTTACACTCATGAGCCGAGAACACCCTGCAATGCGAGCTTCGTCCTTGCCAGGTAGGAGGGAAAAAATGAGCCGAAACCCTGCACCTCCCTTGCTTCCTGCAGGCTGCCACAACCGCTGGAGGCCGCCGAAGCCTAAACCCCCCTCGCGGGTTTATGGTCCAGGGGTCGGAACTGGGGTGTAGGGCGAGATGGGGTTCTTCCTTCAGACCGCTTCGATAGAGGGGTGGGGGGGGTTGTTGTTCATGGATTTGGGGAACAACAACCCACCCCCCCACCCCCCCCCTTGTTGTTCCCATTTTGAGAGAACAATAACCCCCTGTTGTTCTTTCCCTTCGTTTCTTCGAACAACAACCCCCCCCCCCCCCTTGTTGTTCAACCCCCCCCCTGTTGTTCTTCGAACAACAACCCCCCCCCGCCCCCTGTTGTTCAACCCCCCCCCCGTGGCCGGCTTAAATAGGGTCTATTTGGAAGCTGGCATTCGGGTTTTGTTGTAGTCATATACTCTCACACGAAGGCCGGCTAGCTGATACCGGCGAGCTAGAGTACGTATTGGAGCAACATTCTGTTAATGTCAGGTTTGTGTCACAAGACCTGATTCGGACAGCAAGTTAACAGAGACAAGTAAACAAGTAACTGACAGCATAATGCCAAGTCAGCAATCACGCATAAGTATGCAGCAGCACAATACCGCTTCTCTTCTTGTCTCGGAACAAGACTCCGCACAAATGAGCAATCGCGAACCAAGCGGTAAGCAGCAACAAGTACCCAACAACGCAAATACAGCTTCCTTTATTGTTTCGGAGCAAAACCTCGGATAAATGAGCTCTCACGAGCAAAGCGACAAGCAGCAACCAAACAGGCCCCTCCAACTTCACGAGAATTCAAAGGTCTCCGTTTACCCATCGGTCGGCAAGAACAGAACTCCTTTCTTTCTTGCTCAGGGGATTGGATCCCTTCTTTTTTACCTCTTGAAATGATGGAAAAGGAATCGCGCAAGAAGAAGCAACCTCCTTTCTCTCTTGGCAAGGGACAAACATGCTGAAATTCCCTTTACCTATTCAAAAGGTGGACAGTGGCATACGCTCAAGAAGAAAGGGTGGAGATTCCCCCAACCCTCAACGAAAACGCAGAGAGAGACTCCCTCCAAGTCATTCAGCTGATTTCGAGCAGAGAACACCTCTACCTTTTGGTAAGCCTCCATCTCCTCTGAAGAGAAGTGAAGGGAGCCCACTTCTTCGTCATCGGCAAGAAATGAATTTCTTTTCCCGATACGTGTAAGGAAGAGATCCCCTGCCAAGTCCTTTACCGCAGCATCTCCAAGGAGCAGAGAACCTTTCCAACTTCACGAGAAATGAAAGAACTCCGGCTGCGTCTTGGTCGACAATAGGAAAGAGGAGCTCCTTCTCGTCCGCTCTTCCTCCTCAAGGGACAGAAGAGAGATAGCTCTCAAAAGTGATGACAGGGCTCTTTCAATCTTCCCTTCAAGAGTCTGATCCTCCCCCCAGTCTTCAACACGACAGGAGCAGCCCCCTACCTCATCCTCTGAATTATGTTCCCAAAAGAAAAGTCCTCTGCTTCATCCTCGACAAGAAGAGACTGAGAGCTTCCTCCAATCTAATGGGACAGAAGAAAGCGCCATCTCAACAAAGCAAACAGGCCCCTCCAACTTCACGAGAAAGAAGAGGGCTCCGTTTACTTCTCGGACGGCAAGAAGAGGCCTCCTTCTTTCTTGATACGGGGAGGGGATCTTGATTATTGCCAGTACCTTTTTAAAGATGGAAGAGAGTCCCCTCTTCCTCCTCAAGGGATAGAAGAGAGATAGCTCAGGAAGTGAAGACAGAGCTTTCTCAATCTTCAAAAAAGGAGCATGATCCTCCCCCCAGTCTTCAACACGACAGGAGCAGCCCTCTACCTCATCCTCTGAATTAGCTTCCCAAAAGAAAAGTCTTCTGCTTCATCCTCGACAAGAAGAGACTGAGAGCTTCCTCCAATCTAATGGGACAGAAGAAAGCGCATCTCAACAAAGCAAACAGGCCCCTCCAACTTCAAGAGAAAGAAGAGGGCTCCGTTTACTTCTCGGTCAACAAGAAGAGGCCCTCTTTCTTTCTTGATAAGGGGAGGGGATCCTGACTATTGCCATTACCTTTTTAAAGATGGACATGCCCTCAAGAAGAAAGGGTGGAGCTCCCCCCAATTTTAAACTAGAGACATCGAGTCGTCCCTCAGCCTTCAAAAGGAAAAGACCTCATGCTCCAAAACAAGAAGAGAGTGCTCAGGTTATCCGTGGCAACAGAAGAGAGCATCTTGCTAGCAGAGAGCTTTTGCACCTCTTGGTAGGTCGCCTTTTAGTCTTAAGAAGATTGAAGAGATAGCAAGAAAGGACAGATCTCCCCTAGCTTCCAAAAAGAGAAAAGTCTTCTACTTCGTCCTCCACAAGAAATGACTGAGAGCTTCCTCCCATGTAATGAGACGCAAGAGAGCTCCATCTCAGCACAGCAGACAGGCGCCTCCAACTTCACGAGAATTCAAAGGTCTCCGTTTACCCATCGGTCGGCAGAAGAGAACTCTTTTCTCTTTTGATCGGGGGATTGGATCCTGAGTATTTCCTTTACCTTTTCAACAGATGGAAAAGATCATACGCGCAAGAAGGAGAAACCTCCTTTCTCTCTTGGCAGGGAAAGAGATCCTGATTATTTCTTTTACCTTTTCAAAAGATGGAAAAGGGCATACATTCAAGAAGAAAGGGTGGAGATTCCCCCAACTCTCAACGAAAACACGGCGAGAGTCCCACCCAGTCATTCAGCTGATGTCTGGCAGAGAGCTCCTCTACCTCTTGGTAAATCTCCATCTCCTCTGAAGAGAATTGAAGGGAGCTGGCTTCTAGTCGAAGAAGACAAGGCTCAAAGCTCCTCCAGTTTCAAGAAGACGAAGGAGAGACAAGAGAGCTCCTTTACCTAGTCATCGACAGGAAAGGAGCTTCATATCCCTATATGGGCAAGGAAGATATCCCCTGGCAAGTCCTTTACCACAGCATCTCGAAGGAGCAAGGACTCCAGCAAGGACCCCTTCCAACTTCACGAGAATAAAAGTACTCCTGCTGCCACTTAATCGAAAATAAGAGAGAGGAGCTCCTTGTCGTCCCCTCTTCGGATAGAAGAGAGATAGCCTTTCAAGAAGTGAGGACAGAGCTCTCTCAATCTTCAGAAGAAGAGCTTGATCCTCCCTTCAGCCTTCAACAAGACATGATCAGCCCTTTACCCCATCCTCTGAATCAGAAAAGAAACCTTTCGAGCTTCACGAGAAATAAGAGAAGACCGGCTGCGTTTTAGTCGACAATAAGAGAGAGGAGCTCCTTGTCGCCACGACTTCCTCTCCAAGGGATAGAAGAGAGATAGCTTTCAAGAAGTGAGGACAGAGCTCTCTCATTCCAAACCATTCTTGGCAAGAGAAGATTTCTTTAGAGAGATTTCTTATACCTCTTCTCAGTCGCCAGCCTTCAAAAGAAAAGACCTCATGCTCCAAAACAAGAAGAGAGTTCCCCCAGGTTGTTCGTGGCAGTATAACAGAGCATCACGAGAAAGAAGAGAGCTCCGACTGCCTTTCGGGCGATAAGAAGAAAACGTCTTTCTCTCTTCGTCAAGAGCGACAGCTTTTGACCATCTCCTCCTCTTGAAAAAACATGGAAGAGAGCTTACGATCAAGAAGAAAAGGTGGAACTTTTCCAAACTTCAAACCTTGACAAGAGAAAGGCTGGTCCTCCCGCGGCTTTCAAAAGGAAGTGAGAAGCCCAAGCCCCCTACCTTACCCTGTGAAACAGGAAGAGAGCTCACTCCAAGTTATTCTTGGTAAGAAACGAGAGCTTCATTCTAGCAGAGAGAGCCTTTACCTCTTGGTAAGTCGGCTTTATCTTAAGAAGATTGAAGAGACTTCGCTCCTAGCAAGAGAAGCCAGAGCTCCCCCAGCTTCCAAAAGGAAAAGTCCCAAAAGGAAAAGTCTTCTACCTCATCCTCCACAAGAAATGACTGCTAGAGGTTTTTGCGCGAGATAGATCCCAAAATCATAAATCGCAAGGGGTGTCCCATTAGGTTTTGAAGAAACGCAAATCCCAAAATCACGGATCGCAAAGGCTGTCTCCCTACAGGTTTGTGTTAGAAATAAGTTCCCAAATCATAACCCGCAAGGGCTCCCCCTAAGGTTCCCTTTAAGCCTTTATAAACACTCGCAGATCGCAAGGGGTATCCCCCTACAGGCTTTTGCACGAAACAGGTATCAAAATCATCAAATCGCAAGGGATGATAGTCCACGGGTGGGGGGTGCCGGGGGTGGGTGGGTGGGTGGGTGGGTGGAGGAAAGGAAAAAGATGTGTAGTGGAGGAGAAGGGGAACCCGCCCCAACCGCCAGCCCCCCAGCCCACACCTGCCTGCTTCCGCACGCCCAGCCTTCCGACCGAGCAGAAAGCAAGCAAAATCTGGCGGGAGTGAGCCGCCATCGAGTAAAAAGCCCGTGAATACCGCATTAAACAAAGGGCTAGGGATTTCACACACCTGTTGGCAAAATCTGGCGGAAGTGAGCTGGGATCAGCCTTTGCTCGGTCGCGGCTCACTTCCGTCAGATGTTGCCAACAGGTGTGTAAAATCCCCAGCCCTTTGCTTAATGTGGTATTTACGGGCTTTTTGTTCGATGGCGGCTCACTTCCGCCAGATTTTGCTAGCAGATGTGTGAAATCCCTAGCCCGCCAGATTTTTCAGCAGATGTGTGAAATCCTTAGCCCTTGTGTTAACGCGGTATTTACAGGCTTTCTGCTCTGTGGCGGCTCACTTCCGCCAGATTTTGCCGACACATGCGGTGGTGGACTGGGCTGGGGGCTGGGGCGCGCAATGGGTGTTCCATTAGGTTTTGAAGAAACGAGATCCCAAACTCACGGATCGCAAAGAGTGTCTCCCTACAGGTCTGCGTTAAAAATGAGTGCCCAAATCATGAACCGCAAGGGCTGTCCCCCTAAGGTTCCCCCTATGGCTTTAAAAAACTCGCAGATCGCAAGGGGTGTCCCCAACAGGTACCAAAATCATCAAATCGCAAGCGGTGTCCCCAGACAGGGTTTCGCGCAGAATAATCCACGGGTGGGGGGGTGCCGGGGGTGGGTGGGCGGGTGGGTGGAGGAAGCGAGAAAGGTGTGTAGTGGAGGAGCCCGCCCCAATCGCCAGTCCCCCAGCCCACGCCTGCCTGCTTCCACGCGCCCAGCCTTCCGACCGAGCAGAAGAGACATAAGGGAGAGAACGAGAGAAGGACACAAGGAGAGAAAGAACAAGAGAGACAACGAGAGAGAGAGAGAGAGGGAGCAAGGGAGAAAGAGAGAGCCAAAGAAGGAGAACAGGAGAGAGAGAGAGAGAGAGAGAGACTGAGAGAAAGAGAGAACGAGAGAAAGACAGAACGAGAGAAGGAGAGAGGGAGGGAGAGAGCGAGAGAGAAAGAGAGAGAGAGAGAGAGATAGAGAAAGGGAGAAACAAAGGAAGCAAGAAAGGGAGGAAGAACGATAGAGTTTAGAGGGTTTAGGGTTTGGGGTCTCGGGTCTCGGGTTTTTGTTAGTTCCTCTAGGTTTTGGAAGCTAGGGGCTTTGAGGGAGGGCTGTGACATTAGGGGTTGTGGCGTTTTTTTTTGTTTCGGGGGGTGGGGGGGTTCTACGTTTCCAAAATCATTCTCCCGAACCCCAAACCCCGAAGCTTTTCCAGCCAACCCCCCTAACACCCCCAAGCCCCTAAAGCCTGCCACCCACCAAAATCCTCACCCCGACCCAAAACCCTTAACCCTTCACCCCCATCGGGTTTGAAGGTGGTGGCGATGGTGGTGGTGTTGGTGTTGGTGTTGGTGTTGGTGTTGGTGTTGGTGTTGGTGCTGGTGTTGGTGTTGGTGTTGGTGTTGGTGTTGGTGTTGGTGTTGTTGTTGGTGGTGGTGGTGGTGGTGGCTGTGGTGGTGGCGATGGTGGTGGTGGGTGGTGGGTGGTGGGTGGTGGGTGGTGGTGCTGCTGGTGCTGGTGGTGGTGCTGCTGGTGCTGGTGGTGGTGGCAGTGGTATTTAATTTATTTAAATTATTTAAATTATTTGAATGGGGCCGGGAATTAAATAATTTACAAAAATTTAAATAATTTAAATAATTTAAATAATTTAAATCCTGAAGGGGAGGGGTCCCCGGGGGTCCAGGGCCCCGGGAATTAAATAATTTAAATAATTTAAATCCGGAGCCCTTCCCCAGGATTTAAATTATTTAAATTATTTAAATCCTGGGGCCCGGGGCCCCCGGGAACCCCCCCGGCCAGGATTTAAATTATTTAAATTATTTAAATTATTTAAATTATTTAAATGGGGCCGGGAATTAAATAATTTAAATAATTTAAATAATTTAAATAATTTAAATCCTGAAGGGGAGGGGTCCCCGGGGGTCCAGGGCCCCGGGAATTAAATAATTTAAATAATTTAAATCCGGAGCCCTTCCCCAGGATTTAAATTATTTAAATTATTTAAATCCTGGGGCCCGGGGCCCCCGGGAACCCCCCCGGTCAGGATTTAAATTATTTAAATTATTTAAATTATTTAAATGGCGCCGGGAATTAAATAATTTAAATAATTTAAATAATTTAAATAATTTAAATAATTTAAATAATTTAAATAATTTAAATAATTTAAATAATTTAAATCCTGAAGGGGAGGGGTCCCCGGGGGTCCAGGGCCCCGGGAATTAAATAATTTAAATAATTTAAATCCGGAGCCCTTCCCCAGGATTTAAATTATTTAAATTATTTAAATCCTGGGGCCCGGGGCCCCCGGGAACCCCCCCGGCCAGGATTTAAATTATTTAAATTATTTAAATTATTTAAATTATTTAAATGGGGCCGGGAATTAAATAATTTAAATAATTTTAATTTAAATAATTTAAATAATTTAAATCCTGAAGGGGAGGGGTCCCCGGGGGTCCAGGGCCCCGGGAATTAAATAATTTAAATAATTTAAATCCGGAGCCCTTCCCCAGGATTTAAATTATTTAAATTATTTAAATCCTGGGGCCCGGGGCCCCCGGGAACCCCCCCGGCCAGGATTTAAATTATTTAAATTATTTAAATTATTTAAATTATTTAAATTATTTAAATGGGGCCGGGAATTAAATAATTTAATAATTTAAATAATTTAAATAATTTAAATAATTTAAATCCTGAAGGGGAGGGGTCCCCGGGGGTCCAGGGCCCCGGGAATTAAATAATTTAAATAATTTAAATCCGGAGCCCTTCCCCAGGATTTAAATTATTTAAATTATTTAAATCCTGGGGCCCGGGGCCCCCGGGAACCCCCCCGGCCAGGATTTAAATTATTTAAATTATTTAAATTATTTAAATGGGGCCGGGAATTAAATAATTTAAATAATTTAAATAATTTAAATAATTTAAATCCTGAAGGGGAGGGGTCCCCGGGGGTCCAGGGCCCCGGGAATTAATTAATTTAAATAATTTAAATCCGGAGCCCTTCCCCAGGATTTAAATTATTTAAATTATTTAAATCCTGGGGCCCGGGGCCCCCGGGAACCCCCCCGGCCAGGATTTAAATTATTTAAATTATTTAATTCCCGGCCCTGTCCCCGCCCGGGACCCCCAACCGGGTTTATTTGGAAGCTGGCTCTTGTTTATATATAAGGGATTTAGGTCACTGTTTCCCTATCTAGAGTGCAAGCACCAGCTTCCAAATAAACCCGGTTTAAGCCGCACACCCCCCCCCCCCCCCCCCTGATGTTCTTCCCCTTCGAACAACAACCCCCCTTGTTGTTCAACCTCCCCCTTCCCCGCGCCTCCGCCCACGCGGTTTTCCATGCCCCCCCCCCTCCCCCCCCCCTTGTTGTTCCCCTTTTGAAGGAACAAAAACCCCCCCTGTTGTTCCCCTTTTGAAGGAACAACAACCCCCCTGTTTGCGTAAACCTCTAAAGGGGTAGCTCTAACAGGTACCTACAGCAATGGCTGCATGCTCATACATATACATTCCGCTGCCCATTGGCTCACAGTGGTTTTACCATATTGAGACAAGACAAGCTCTCCTTGCGTAGCAAGACAAAACAACTACTGTCCGTGTGCAGGGCGCTGCCCTTTGATCCTTAGGGAATAAACTGGTCATACACCTCCTAACAAGGAGCATTTCCTTGTGGGTGTATCGGCTCAGTTTTCTGGTAGCGGAGCCCGGAAAGGGCCGCCCGCCTCCCAAAGTCCGCTACAGCGGTCGGCCTCGCCGAACGCTTAACCAAGCGGATAAGAGGCAGCACAATGTCGAGCTCGCATAGCGAAGCCGACGACAGTTCCCAATCCTCCGGGGGATATGAGAACGAAGAGACCTCCCAAGGTCCAGCCACTTATGTCGCACAGTCATATGCAACATCTGACCGCATGCTTGCATCATTAGGCATAACGCCCAAGATCGCGCCTGCCTATGATGGCACCACCTCGTGGTTTGAGTATGAACAGTTGATTGACGACTGGTGCGACATAACAACGCTGGATGACACCAAAAGAGGTCCGTCTCTCAAGACGAGGCTCTCCGGATTGGCCGCAGTACAAAAGGAATCACTGAACCGAGAAAGGCTTGCAGCCCCAGATGGAGTAGATTACTTCAAGAAGAAGATGCGTCCATTTTTCGTGAAAGGAGAACAGTACGTTTTCCTGTGGCGTTTCCTCGGCCTATTCAAGGCATGGAAGGGCAACCAAGACTTTGTGACTTGGATTGCCAAGTTTGAGATCGTGCTACAGCGCGTGAAAAACTCATGGATGGATCTCTTACCAGAGATAGCTCTGGAGGATGCCCATCCAGATTTCATGCAAGCTGTGCAGGCAGACCAAACCTTCTTGCGCATGCAGGATGCAGCCGACAGAGACACATATGCCGCACGCTATTTCGAAACATGGAACAAGGAACGCCTTGACAATCATCGAAGAGCGTTTCCTCTGAACGATAATCTCCTAGCTCTCCTCTTCCTAGTGCAGTCCGACCTAAATGAGATGCAACGTGAGAGGTTGGTAACAGCATTGACCAACCAAGGTCACCGAATTGAGACCTACACGTACCCTGTGGTACGGCAGACCATGTTCGATCAGTTCTCAACGACCAGAACTGGTCTGCAGGATCCCAACATTCGGCACTCTTCTCACAAGAAGGACCGCCATGGAAGGAGAGACCAACGCCGCAAACGCGGAGGTCGAAACTTCCTCATCCTCGATCAGGGTGAATACGATGGAGTCGATGGATTCTGGCTCCAAGACGAAGACACCCTTGAGGAAGGCTTTCTTGCCGCCGAGGATGAAGAAGCTGTCTTCTGGACAGTTGATGACCATGAGGCCTTCGTTGCAAGGAGATTCAAAAAGGGAAGAAGACCAAGAATGCGTCCCGGATCACCGGGAAGAGCAAAGGGTGGCAAGCGAAAAGGACGTGGCCGTTTTAGGTCATACCGCGGAAAAGGGAGAGCCAACCAGGCAGAACATGATCCAACTGATTCCAGCTATTTCGGTAAAGGTAAAGGAAAGGAAAAGGAAAAGGTGGAAAAGGCAAAGGAAAAGGAAAGGACAAAGGAGATAAAGGAAGCTCCTTCAAAGGCGCAAAGGCAAAAGGCAAAGGTAAGGATACAGCTAAGTCTGCCTCCTTACAAGGAGACCAAACTGGATCTCCACAGGCCTATGAGAGTTCCACCGCACCGAGCTGGGATTCATGGTATGAGGACAGTTATTATACTGACTCCAGTTGGAATTATGCCGCTTATGACGATCAAACGTCTTATACATACTATGCATCACAAGCCTCACGAAGAAAAACACGGAGAAAGAAGAGAAGAAATCAAGCAGGATCATCAGGTAGAGGCACAGATCCGAGCGCGCACCAAGAACCCGTGTTCAACTCATCAGTGAGTTACGTGCCCCAGGTCTTTGAACCATCCGAGGGGCAAGGTGTTGAAACTGCAACAGCGGTGTTTCCGTTGCAGCACACCGTCCTATCTGCTCTCACAGAGCGGATCAATCTTGATAAGAACCCTACCTTTGTCATACTTGACTCAGGTTGTACTAGGGCTATGGGTTCCCGCTATGCGGTGAACAGGCTTATCAAGGCCGTGAAGCAACGTGCCCCAGGCATGATTGATTTCACTTTCTCACCTTCGAACACGAAGTTCTCTTTCGCAGATAGTGAAACAGCTCTTATCAAGGAGCGTGTAACTCTATGGTTCAACACAACTCCAAGAAGAGATACAACCATAGAAGTTCTGGATCAGGGGAGAGTTCCCATTTTGTTCTCCATCGAACAGATGAGGAATCTAAGAATGACCCTCGAGTGTAGTCCCACAGCTGACCTAGCAACGTGTGAAGCTTTCGGTTTGTACAAAACCCCCCTTCCGATTAGTACCAATAACCATTTGGTATTGGACCTTCTAGGCTTCACTTCCACCAGGAAGTATCTCCCTAAGTCAGGTACGTCGTTCAGTGCGACGGAGACTGCTCTAGGAGCTAAGAAGCCAAAGGAAGAAAGAAGATCTTATACTAAGATCCCGGAAGGTCGCTGTCCAGCCTGCGCAGGACAGAAAAAGCCTCATACGTTCCTCAAAGGTTGCGACAAAGCACCTGAAGGAGCAGCTGATCCACCACCGAAGGGCATTCCAGGTAAGAAGAAGCCTCTTCCATCTGATCCGGCAGAATCATCTGCCAAGAAACCTGATCCACCAGAACCATCTGGTGATGCTCCTGAGCCTTCCGAACCATCGGAACCATCATCAGGCTCTAGAGACAAACCTGCAGAATCATCTGCACCGCACGAACCTCCAGAAGAAGAAAGACTTGAGGTTCCACCTGCGAAGACAAAGACTCCAAAGGGTCTTAAAAACCTTCTGAAGAAAACCCGCAAATATGCGGTCAAACCTCCTGTTGAGTAGAAGTCTATGGTCCCAGGAGCTGATGACGGGACGGAGGTAAGACCACTTGAGTCAAGAGAATACCCGGCTCCTGGTACAGACTCACCTACAGGTGAAGAGATTGTCGCAGAACCATCGCCATCTCTTCCCATTGCTCTTCGCAGGATTCATGAGAAGCTTAAGGACCCTGTAGAACTCTATAAGCTTCACCTTAAGCACCGTCATATGAGTACGGATCAGTTCAAGCGACGCACGAAAGCCTTACAGATCCCAAAGGAGATATATGAGCTATATGACCAACTGGTCAAAAAGTGTTCAGCCTGTCAGGAACACGTGAGAGCTCCTTCAAGAGCGAAGATTTCCGGTTTAAGATCAGAGACTTTCGGTGATCTCACCTTCGTAGATCACGGTGAGCTTCCAATTCCCGGCAAGAATAGTCGCTTAATATTTCTTATTCTCTATGACGGAGCAACAAACCTGTTGACTTCCGAAGTAGTCCAGGATAAAGAAGAGCATACTACAATGTCGATTATGAATGACTACTTTGAGAAATTTCAGATCAACCCAAAGGTTGTAGTTGGAGATCAAGCATTCATGACTCCAAAAATGGAGGCTTATTACAATCGGCAGAATATCAAGCCTGTAGCAACAGGACCTGGAACACCATGGCCCAACAGGGCCGAAGCTGCTGTAAGATTGCTGAAGCATCAGATTAAGATCATACTTCAGATCCTGAAGGATGGTGACCCGCAGTATAACGGAATCACCATGAAGTATGGCAACCTCGTTCGACAAGCATGTTTGGCAAGAAACTCTTCGATTACCTATGGAGGAGTTACTCCTTTAGAAATGGCCTTTGGTAGGCGTCCTCGAGATGTTATAACACCAGAGAACGCTGATCCCAATCAGTTGACAGGTAATCCAACTGATACGGAAGTCACTGCGAGAGCCATTAAGGAGCTTGCCAACAGGGCTTACCAAGAGGCACGCCAATCTGATGATCTGCGCAGAGATCTTGCGGCCAGACTGTCAATGACCGAAGGACCTTTCTCTTTGGGAGATAAGGTTTTCTACTGGTCAGAGGATAAGTCTAAGATTGGATCAACTGGGTCCAAACATGGATCTTGGCTAAAAGGAAAGGTGATCTCCGAACTCGGAGGATCCATGGTAGGTGTGGATCTTGGAACACGCATCGTCCGCGTTAATATCTCAAAACTGAGGAAAAATTATGACATAACATCTGATGTGGAGATTCCTCTCGCGCCTGATGAGGAAACTCTGACGTCAGAAGGTTCTGACCACGCAAGTTGCATGGTCACCTTTGATGCTTCCCTGCAGTCGACAGACCTAACGGTTCCGCATCAAGAGTGTCACTGGCAGGTCACCAGCACTGGGAAGATTGACTTCCTAGAACTCTACGGTGGATCTCCCCGTATGAGTCACAAGGCTGCCCTGTCAGGTCTGCGAGTAGGTCAGCCAGTCGACTTGCGTAGTGGTCTAGATCTTGAGCAACCGCAAGGTCGCTCCAATCTTCTTAGGATCATCAAGGAACAAGAACCTACTATTATTGTTATGTCACCCGATCACTCTCAGTGGTCTAGCTGGTACTCACAGTGGAAGAAAGGCTCTGCCAAGAGACTTTCTGTTTTAAAATTCTGTGAATCGGTCGCAGACCACCAAATGAAGCTCGGACGTTACTTTGTTCTTGAGAACCCATACTACAGCAGGCTCTGGTCTTCACCAGAAGCAAAACGCCTGTTTTCCAACCGCAAGATCAGCTATGAGGTCTGTAACCTACAAGCCTATGGCATGAAAGATCCAAAAGGATACTATGAATCGAAATCCTCGATTTTCATGCACAACCTGCCACCGCAGGTTCTAACTCCTCTCCAGAGGCATTCTGCCAAAACGAAATCTCCAACATCTCCACCAGGAGACGAAAAGGGTATTCAAGGCTACGGTCTTAAAACGAAACTCGCACAAGTGTATCCTTATGAATTCTGTGAGACCTTTGCCTCGTGTTTGGCAAGATTCCTGAAGAGAGATACATATGCATCTCATCTTTCTTTAGTCACAGACATACTAGGATACTCTGGAGATGAATGCCTCCAGGGACTTTCGGAACTTCTTGACCAAGAGTATTCACTTTTGACAGCAAATCCTCTCAAGGATTCCAAACTCCTGCAAGATCCGAAAATCAGATCACTTGTTGCTAGAGTAAATTCCTTATCGAGTAAAACTGAATTACCATTGCATCATTCCAAACCCTCACCGTCCCTTGATGCCTTGGTGTCAGACATTACTCGCCTTAGATCAAGACTCTTACCAGGGTCTGGTTTCGAACAGTGTACTCTATACAGAGGTACATTTGGAACAGTCAAAGCACTCACCAGTGTAACTGATGGCGTTCTTGTCTTCTGGAACAAGAAGAAGCCCAATTCGACTATGACGTGTTGCTTGCCGCACCAGGTTTCCTGGAATAAAGTACACCCATCAACCTTCTCGGGGGTGCTCTTCCAGATGACAGGCGGCAAGACTTCACCGTCCGTGCGAACACCGCCGGATGTTATCATGTCGGACGAAGAGGTTTCGCCGTCAGACCCGTCAGAACCCATGAGCACTAATCGCTCACGGATCACATCTGACGATGTCTCTATGCCGGAACCAGATCAGCCGATGCCTCCCGGCACGCCGCCGTCGCGTCCTCCTCCTCCCATACCTCCACCGCGACTACCGGCCGTTTCCTCCGATGAGCCCGTGGCTCCTGCTCGGGCTAAGCCTCGCGTGCATCCGCCTCCTCGCGTTCCGTCTCCTCGGCGTCTGGGGGGTGATGTGTCGCCAAGGTCTTCATCGGAAAGGAAAGTTTCGCCGCACAAACAGAAATCACCTTCACAGGTGCCGACACCAAAACCTAAACCGAGGGCACATCCACAGGGACCCATTCTTCCGTTACAACAAGATGAAGAAGATTCTGAAGAAGAACTGGTCCCGGACGACCCCGGACAACCGTCCGCTCCTCCTCACACCTCTGGTTCACCAGAACCGGAGAGCGATGCCGAGTCAGAAGACACAAGGTATTACTCTGATGAGGAAGGTGACCTGGTCGTAGATGAGAAGGACTGGATCCTTCTCACAGAAGAACAGAAACTGTGCAGTAACACAGGTTCTTTCTCCATGCCTCGGTACATGCATGGCGGACCCGTAGACATCAGAGAGGTAACATCAAGAGTGAGGTCAGACCGAACACGGTATAAACCCACCAAAAGGTTCCGATCTGACATCCGTGAAGAGTATGATCTTCTCACGGAAGAGGACAAGGCCTTATCCCTAAGTTCCCCCAGGAACTCAGCAAATCTGACCCAGAAGGCACAACGGAAGGAGGCAACCGCCAAAGAAAAGCGTGAGATGAAGAAACAGTTTGATGAAGCGAAAGCAGCAGAATATCAGAGCTGGCTAGACAATGATGTCTTTGAGCTCGTCGATACACGGAAACTCGGAAACATCCGAAATTATGTCACTGGTCGATGGGTCCTGACTCTAAAAAGAGATAAGGACGGAAACTTCCTTAAGTGCAAGGCCCGATGGGTCCTGAGAGGTTTCCAGGATCGACAGAAGGACATTCAGCAAACTGATAGTCCTGCTGCGAGTCGCCCAGGTTTCCGCTTAGCGATTCAACTAGCAGCTAACAAGCTGTGGAATCTGACACACATCGACCTAAAGACTGCTTTTTCTGCAGGGTGAAGCCTATGATGAGTCGAGAGACATAATCTGTCAGATTCCTCCTGAAGCAGGTTATCCTCCCTACATTGCAGCGAGGATGAAGAAACCCGCTTATGGACTTAACGATGCACCTCGAAGATGGTGGAACATCGTTGATAAGGCACTCCTGTCTTACGGCCTGGTGCCAACCCGTGCGGATCGCTGTACATATGTTCTGTATGGTAAGAAGTCTGCAACAGCAGATGCTGAGCTCAAGAAGTCTCAGCCAAAGACCATGGAATCAGCGATTGACTATCTCCTAGATCCCATAGCAGGCAACAATGCCAAGGGTAGACAGGTACATGGAGTAGTCTGTTTACATGTAGATGACCTGTGCATGGCCGGTGATGACACCTTTCGTAAGGCCGTGATTGAATCGATCAAAAAGGAGTTTGCAGTCGGTTCTGAAGACACGAACGATATTATGTTTGTAGGACAGAGATTAGTCTGGAAGGATGCTACAGCATCGGTACCAGCACATATCTCAGTAAATCAGAACCTAGCTGTTGAAGCTCTAGAGGAAATTGTTTTTGATAAGAAGCTCAACAATGAGCAACAATGCACACCACAGCAGCACACTGCTTACAGAAGTGTTTTAGGACAGATCAACTGGCTACAAAGCCGGACTCAAGCTCACATCTGTTATCGCTTCAGTCGGTGTGCGAGTAAGGCTGCCAAGCCTACTATCGGTGATATTCGAGAATTGAACAAGCTTGTTAGGATTTTGAAGTCTACTGAAGTAGAACTGCGTTTTTGGCCGCTGAAAGGAAATCTCAGAATCCTCGGTTACCCTGATGCTTCCTACAGGAACAATGATGACAAATCATCTCAGAGAGCACATGTTATTTTCCTTGCTGAAGATCGAAATCCAAAGCTAAAGGGAATGAAACAATCAGCAGCAGCTGCTTCTTCCAAGAAGAACGATTTCTCTGAATCCTCTATTAAGGAAACATCCTCGAGAGGTAGCCTGGTGGATTATGAGTCTCACAAGATTACGACAACCACAATGTCCACAACAGTGGCAGAGCTTAACGCACTGATGCGTTGCTTTGGTACTTGCCTGTTCCTCAAGGGACTTTGGGCAGATCTCTCATCAGAGACCGTACCCATACATATCAGAACAGATGCGAACAATCTTGTGACAACAGCAGGCACGACACACCTTCCAGAGCAGAAGGAAACTCACCACCTCATTCAGATGCTTCGTAAGGAATCCAACTCTGGATCTTTAGATGACCTAGCTCATGTAAGCTCGAAGTACTGCCTAGCTGATGCATTAACAAAGCACTCGGCGCAACCTGATGAGCTTATCAAGGCTCTGGAAACAGGGAATTTACCAGAAACAGACATTCATCCACCCTTCCGTGAACTTCTTCAACATAAAGCTTTCACTGTTCGGTGGATCATAGACAATCTCAAGAATGCCGCCACAGCGGTAGCCTTCCTTGGAATTGATATCTCAACAGAGATTTACCGATTATTTTACTGCCAAGGAATATGGTGGTAGTCTCGTTTGCTGGTAGCACAACCATGTGCTGGATTTTCTATTTAGACTGTTTTCCGTCTAAAAGAAAATTTGTGTCTGCGAGCTGCGTTTTCATTAAGATCGGACATGTTCATGAGAATTATATGTTCTGTATCATCCGCAGCCGCTTTCAGCCTCGAGCCTCACAGCAATCAGCCTTTCGGGCTAACCAAGCGTTCCTGATCCTGTTTGGTCATTGTGCCGTAATGAGCACACGATCAAACTTCCGTAGCCGTGATGGACACGCCCTACCCAGGGCAGTGCAGGCGTACCATGAGCGACATCCACACATGGATAGCTCGTACCCCGAGTCTCGTCGGGAAGCATCACGTCGAAACACCGAACACGGTGGACACCGAATTCACAAACGTGAGAAAAATCACGAGCCTCAATTCATCATCATGGGTCACCAACAGGTGTTCAATCCGCATCCAAGAGATCTTGCTCAATTGATCTCACGATATGGCCATGCGAGTGGAGCAAGGCTCACTCTAAACTCCAGACATGGAGTCAGGCTCTACGAAGGAGTCCTTCAAGGACCATGGGACAACAGTCCCCTTGTATACTGGGATAACAACGTCGGTAATCACGCTCGTGATCCACGCCAGTTCTGTACGATGCTTGCACATCACCTTCAGACAGGCCTCCCACCGGAGGTAGAACAATGTGTGAGCCTTGATGGATCCGGAGAATATGACTATTCCTCCTCAGTGCCAAAACTGGCAGATGTAACAGGTCTCTCACCAGAGATGTGCTTCCACATTCTTTCCAAGACCAACAGAGTCGGAAGGTGGTTGGCACACTCAACAAGACACCTTCAGAACCAGCGCCCAGATCTCTTTGCTGGCCAACACAATTATCTTCTGGACATGTTCAAGTTGGCCGATGCAGAGCTCGCACAGTATACACCACAAGAGATCGCGCTTGGTGTCCTCCTCAACACTAAGTCTAGGTTTGTGGTCACCATGGTTTATAACAAAGATGGCAAGGCCGAAACCACAGATGCCGCCGTTAACATCCCACCGGATGCAAATGTGTTGACCATGAGCAAAATTTTCCTTTCGGCAGTGGGAGGACACGGTTCACGACGAACTCTACCAAGAGCTGAAGAACCAGATCCTGAAGAAGAGAGACCAAGGTCACACATGACCATCTCAGACTTCATGGCAACGGGGAGCAATCCAGTGCAGTCCCGTGCACAGCGTCTCTCCACTAACGCGCCGAGGCCCGTCGGCATGGAGGATTTTGTTCGACAGAACAACCCTTGTTACATCATGCATGCCACGGACCTACAGGCATTATCCTCAATCCTGAGGCACGGTCTGGTACCATCAAACCTCCTAGCGCAGGTGGTTACAGCACCAGATTTCCAAGCTCTCGTGAATGAAAACAGTCGTTCCAACAGGGACACTGTTCAGTTCTCAACGCTAAACCTGGCGAATCCCAATCCGACCATGTTGCGTGCCAATAAGGCACTGCTTCTGGTATTCGATGCAAATAACGTAGTGAACGAGGTCACAAACCTGTGGCAGTCGCAAGTAGGGATGTTTGCTACACCAGATGTAGTGCATGCCCGTACTCTTAGCGCCGTATTCGCACCCTCTGAAACACTCTGGGTATCATCGCAATACGATGAGCTCAAGAGCATCGGACCATGGTGGGCAGACCATTGCTCCGAACAGATGCCGTCAGCGACTTACGAGTCGAAGAAATGGTGCGCAAATTACGGCCGAGAAATCGAATCGGCACTTCGAAAAGTGGCAAGGCGAAATCTGCCACCAGAGCCTCCCAAGGCTAGATCTTCTCACAAGAAGTCTTTTTCTCTGCCAAAGACAGAGGCTGACACAGCTCCAAACCTGGAGCAAACCGCTTCTGCAGGTGAGGTACCTCCGAAAACGGAGACTACTGCAAAGGAGATCCATCCGAGATCCAAGCTCGCCCGGCAGGCCGAGGCTGACAAGGATCCGGACAGTCTTATGGGACAGCTCTGGAACTCCGACGGCACCAGAAGCGCCACCGAAGTTCTTAAGATAACGACAGGTCACAAACCTCCAGAACCTGTTCAGGATACTTCCGCCAACGTAGTTCCTCCCAAGGAAGAATCTTCTGGAACAGAGACGGAACCTGAGGAACCGGATCCTAACCAGGATCGTGACGAAGAATCAGACGATGAGTCGGCATCAAGCGAAAAGAGCTCAAAATCTTCGTCATCCTCAGAACTCCGAGTTGATGTTAATCCGTCTCACAAGACGAACTCTGCACCTGCAGCGTCGGAGGAGAAGAAAGAATCTCCCACGGAAGAGATCACAGAGAAACTTAAGAAGGTCAAACTTGACCAACCAAAGCCTGAAGCAGAATATGTTCAGAGTTCAGACGAAGAGCCACAGAAACCAAATTCTCCTAAAAAGGAGAAGGAAAAATTTCTAGTTCTCTTCGATCCTGAAACAGAAAGTTATTATCGAGTCAACAGAAGCAAGCTCAACCTCGAATACGAGGAACCTGCTGATGAGGAAGATCTCGTAAGAGAACATGAGCGCATCAGCGCTCGACTTCGAGAAAATCGCAAGCACCGAATCTCGAAGTCATCGTCTAACCCGGCTATGCAACAGGAAATGAAAGAGAGAATCTGGGTTAGTCGATGGAATCGAAAAATCCGAAGTCCACTCATGATCAAGGATTCTGAGGCTCCTGACGAAGAGGAGTGGGACAGACCCAGAGATTCGGCATCTTCCTCCTCTGCACCTCCTACCAAGGAGAGATTTGTAGGAGTACGCAGGACAGCCATGAGTCTTAACCAAAGGATACGGCTGATGACACGACCAGATAATCCTCTCTGCGATCTTTGCAATCAGCCTACAGGCTATTTTTGCTATTCCTGTGGTACGATTGTATGTGCAGACTGTCGACTTACCCCACAGGGTAAACAACAGATGTGCGAGTGCATCTTGCCAATCGATTGCCTCGAGACCTCTAAAGTGTCAGCAGGAATGATCTCAGAAGAGCGTCAGGTTTTATACGAGGCCATCCTCACACATGAGGACGTAGATTTGGCAGTCCAGAAAATCAACATGTATTGCGACCACGCAAGGAATTCGTTCATGAGAGCCCATCCAGGCGTTGATCCATGTAGCTTTGATGATATTAGGAATAATCCTCCTAATACTTACACCAGCTCCACAGAGGCTCCAACCCTGGAGGAATACAAGAGCATCAACAAGGGTCACATCAATATCAAGGACTCCAGAACAAGCCACCCGGCGTCTTTTCTCTCTCTTACTGGCTACGAAGACAAACTGGTGCTCGACGCACATTACGAGATAGTTCGTAATAGGATGGCCGGTGTTAACGAAAAGAGAGAATACATAGAGGGCTCAAACCCAGACAGCGTATCACTAAGCCTAGTGGTATGCAACTGGGGAAATATGGATCGAGCGCCGGTGCCAGCAGGGAATCCCAAAAAGAAACTCAAACCTGAGAAGGGATTCGATTACCACCCTCTTATTGACATGTGCTTCAACAATTCAGCACATATTACCCTCGTACTCGAGGCAGGAGCACTTGCGTCAAAGTATTCGATCGCAACCATGCGACAACATGAATACAGAGGGATGCTAATCCATTCTCCTCCCAAGGAGCCTGAGGCACCCTCAATGTATATTGGAGTCAAGGGTGACCCAACAACAGACATCTCTCTCGTCCACCACTTTTACCGTCACCGAACAATGAAGCCTAAGGCTGGTGGTCCCAAGAAGCGACTGTGGGCATGCCACGGTGCGGTATGCCGCCTCACCTTTGGGTACCACAGTACCATCAAGGAGGCAAAAGAATGGGTCCACCCATATTCCGGCCAGAGGATGACGAGAGATGAGTACATGAAGATTATCGGATACTTTAGTGACGCGGCGGGTTTAGGAAGTTAGCAGCAAGTTAAAACACACTTATTTGCAAGTTAAAATGAAGTTAGAGATGGACTTATAACTTATTTGTAACTCGCTAACTTGTTGCTAAGTTTTTTGATGGTTTTTCTGCAGTTACAGACACTCAATCGTTTTTAGCTGGAATTGGCCTAACTCAACCGACAGAAGCAGTCAAATGAAGAAGATTTCGTTTTGTCCTCAGCACACGCCAATGCCACTAATGCAAGAGTGAGACAACGACTTGACCGTCAGCATTCCTTGTTTTCCTAGCGAAAGAAACTTGGTGCACTCGAGACAGGTTTGCGATGTCCAGCAAAGCCAAAGGTTTATCAGACGGGTGCCACTCCGTGCATCCGTCCTCTCTGGCATTCCGGTTGATGCTCGCGGCTATCAACGGCTCTACCAGCAGGAAGCTTCCAGGTTGCAGGGTTTTCGACTGAGCAGAAACAGCCAGGGCCCCCCAAACCAAGACTGCCAGTTCAGGCGACAGCACGAAGTAGTCTTCCGACTTTGCCGTGAGGCCATGACTGCAGGCTGTCTTCGCTAGCTTAGGAGAAGTGGAGCAGCTCAGCACAGCAGCCAAGTCCGGGCAGTCCACTGTCGCACCCTGTAGCGTGGCGTCGGAACTGTGGACATCCGCGTGTATGTCGCCTGTGGCCAGCTCAAGCAGACAGGACTTGTTGAACTGCGTGAGATTTCGCACATTGCTTGCAACTTGCTTGAATGCTCTGTGTTTCCTTTCGCAAGCGAAACAGTCTACGAGGCGGTGCCATCTGGCGCACTGCTCGCGAATATGGAGGCCGAAGTGCATCTTGGGACGGTGCTGCCGCCCGTGTGCAAGATCGAACCTCCGCATGTGGTCTGCTTGCAGCCCAAGTAAGTTGGTGCTGTGAGACACATCTGCTTTGGATCGCAAGATGCAGATGCACACACGGTTCAAGGCCAGGAGCGAATCCAAGACAGCGTCCAAAGACAAGACGTTGCCCCGGAGGATCTCTTCGCCAAAGCGCACACAGAGGGGTAGGGCAACTAGGCACATCCTCGCATCCCCCCGAAAGTCATGGCCCTTTTTCCACAGGTGTTCGGAAAAGTAACCGCAGACTTGTGGCATGGCCGTGCCAGCTGCAGGGCAGGCAGTCCAACCTGCTTTCACGTAGGCGTGGACATGTCCAAGGTTGACGTCGCTGTTGTCGAGTAGAGCAGTATACCAGAGGCCGAGCTCTTGTGCCACGACACCGTTGCTCCAATAGGCATGCATGGCGTCAACAGCACAATCCTCCAGTTCTGCCCAGCCAGACAGAGCAGGCGAAGCGAGGAAGGACTTGCTGAGTTCCTCGAGTTTCCATCCCAGTAACTTTTCAGCCTCCTGCAGCTTCGTGGTTGTGGAGCTCAAGCTATCCAGCTTCTGGCGAATCTCGCAGAGGTCCGCGTGTGAGAGTGGCCGCAGGCGGGTTATGTCCGAATTCGCAATGTCCACGAAGCTAGCCGGTCTCGCCCCGCCTAGACTGACCACGTTGGCACATTTGAAACATGGCCGGTAACCGCTGGATCCTTTCCATCCGGACAAAGCACGCATGCCCTCGTGATCCGCCAACATCAGCACTCTGTCGATGAACAGCAGCTCCGGGCCCGAATCAAGCGAGATGACCATGCCGTCTTGAGTGTCGGAGCGAATTTGCTCTAGGAGGCCTCGCACGATCGCGGCAAGGCCGCCCTTGCATCTTTGGATGTCTTTGGAACGGATCACGCAGAGTGTCATCCATGAAGCCTCCAAGTGCAAGGGCATGTGCAGGAAGCTGACATAGAACATGCAACTCTTACGTGCCGTGTCCGGACTGAGCACATTGCCAGGCGTGCATTCGTCGGAATAGAAGATCATCGTGAGATGTCGCCTCTGAGACACAGCTCGGCGGAAGTGACCACACTCCTGTGCTTTCGCCTCTAAGATAGTAGGCAGGTGCAGGAAATGCAACCTGACTTCACTGGAAGCCTTGCCGTGCATTCGCAAGACTCTTAGAGCTGGCAGCGCTTCTGCGTAAAGGTTTTCTGCTCTAGACGCCGTGCGGCTTCCTTTGCCATCCTCTCGAACCACAGAGAGGATCTGCCTACACTGGTTCTTCGTAAGAGAAGTAACCTGCCGCAGAAGCTGGTACTGCTCGCAGGGCGGAGCTTCTGCATCCCATTTCCTTTTCCGCTCACTGCTGGCAGCAGCCATGCATGACTGCAGGGAAGTCGGCGTGACTACACGAGGAGCTTGCGATGAGCGGTGAAGAACGGTCACTTATATGTTTTATCTACAGAAGCTTCCATCCATTAGGGCAAGGCTTTCTATACAGATCTTTACCCCTGACTGTACACCATCAATATTTTTTCTACATAATTTGCAGTTGAGGGTGTTACAAGGGTTCAGGGGTTTGGGGTCTATATAGGCATCGGGGATATATAAGGGCTGAGTGAGGGTTTGGAGGGTCAGCCTACATACTGAGCCTGTGTAAGAGGGCTACAAGAGTAGCGTATAGGCATAGAAGAGTTTGACTTCCTGCACAAGGAAAGAGCAAGCAGGAGGCTACGGCTGTTTTGCAAAACTGTCGCCGCAAGGTAACGGAGCATTTCTTTCCACGGCATTGTCCAGTTGCTGAGGGCATCTGCTAATTAATGCTTCAGTGTGATATATCACAGAGAGCATATATGAAAGCTAGCTGGCTTGCACAGAATTTCAACCGTGCCGCTCTGCAAATTCCAGGCAGCTCGCAGCATCACAGGTGATGTTTTTCAAGGTCTTGATCGTGTAGATGAAGACGGGTTCAGAGCCGGTCTCGAAAGCAAGGATGAATTGCTGAACCTTCTCGAGCACTTGCACGTGGTCCCTCATCTTCTGCTCGAGCTCCACAGACAGCCTGTGCTGAATGCTGCGGCAGGAGTCCAGCAGCACATTTGTTCGGACCTTGTACTTGTGCTGTTTTGTCGTGAGCTTTTGCCCTCGGCAAGCCACGGGTTGCGGAGAGTCCGTCTTGTCGAAGAAGAGGGGTCGCGGCTTGCTCGGCTCAGTGTCCAGGAAGAAGCCCAAGCCCTCGTCGTCCAAGCCGGGTGAGTCGCACTCCACCATGTCGCGGCCAGCAGAAGTTCTGCTTCCGGAAGACTGCAGCAAGCCGGCTTCGTCCGGCTTACGTTTCCCTTTTGCCAGGCCGGCACGGATGTCCCGGACAACGAGGACCTGCACGATGCTTTGAGCGAGGGTCCTGGGTTAAAAAGGGATATATAGAGCTAGACAAATTGAGGTTATATGTACCTATTTTGGACAGCAGTACAGGAGCCTCCTCGCCCACCACCTCCATGCTGCTGAGAACGTGTGCGTGTGCGGGAGGGGGCCTCCTGTCTACAAAAGGTTTGAGTCCGACTTTGAGCCCATGCATGACAAGTGTGAAGCAGGGCAGCAAAGCTTCAACTGCTATTTACAGAGGGCAGCTAGCATCGCTGATTTTGCGTGTCTCTCCCGTGCGTGTCTTCTCGTGCCTTCACTTATAAACCCCAATGGTGGCGGGATCTACAAGCAGCCGCCGTGATGTACAACGGGCAAGGCTTGAATGCATGCAATCGAATTATAGGACAAAGTGTCCCCTAAACAGTTCAGGCGCCGCCCACAGCACCTTTGCCGCGAAGCCTCTTGGACGGGCCTGTGTTGGCACCCTCAGCGGCGCGTTTCTTGGGCTCTGCCTTTGGCAGAGCAGTTTTCGCAACCCTAGCGGTCGTAGCAACCTGCTGGAGCAAGACCTTGAGCTCCGCTGCGTCGTAAGGCAAGGAGAGCGGCTGGAGTTCCTGCTGCCCCTGTTCGGCGGTCTTGCCTGCGTTGTTCTGTTTCTCGAAGTCAGACAACAGCTGCTGGGACTGAGCCTTCCAGTCTGACAGCTTGCGAAACTGTGTTTCCGCAACCTTCCGGACTTCTTGACAGAGGAGCTTCTCCTGACGTGATGGTTGCATCTCTGTTTGGGCTTCAGAAGATTTAAGGCTTCATGAAGAAGAGAGAGAGAGAGAGAGAGAGAGAGAGAGAGAGAGAGAGAGAGAGAGAGAGAGAGAGAGAGAGAGAGAGAGAGAGAGAGAGAGAGAGAGAGAGAGAGAGAGAGAGAGAGGAGAGAGAGAGAGAGAGAGAGAGAGAGAGAGAGAGAGAGAGAGAGAGAGAGAGAGAGAGAGAGAGAGAGAGAGAGAGAGAGAGAGAGAGGAGAGAGAGAGAGAGGGAGAGAGAGGGAGAGAGAGAGAGAGAGAGAGAGAGAGGGGGAGAGAGAGGGGGAGAGGGAGGGGGAGAGGGAGAGGGAGAGGGAGAGGGAGAGGGAGAGGGAGAGGGAGAGGGAGAGGGAGAGAGAAGCGGAGAATCACTTGCATGCAGCCATGCTTGTCGCCAACGAACTTGGCCAAGAGCTTCTCCAAGGAGCTCTGCTGCGTGGTGAGGGAACCGAGGGACTTCGCGGCCAGGGCGTTGAGCTTCGCGTTCTGTTGGTAGGTTCTTTTGTTCTGCTTGGCGAAGTCCTGCGGTTTCTCTTCCTTGCTGGCTGAGGCAGGAGCCGGCAAGTCCAAGTCCTCGGCCGTCTTGTTCTTGCCCTTGGCCTGCTTCTTGGCCGTGGCCTGGCGTTCTTGGTCAAGGAGAGTTTGGCGAACTTTCTCAACTGTTTCGGACCAACTGATGGTTTTGATTGGCACACAGTAGAGGTCGCCCAAGACTTCGTTCTCTTCCTTGGGGCAGTTCTTCACTTTGTCGGTGTCGAAGCCTTGCTTTTCCCAAACGGAGAGCGGCAAGAACTTGCCCTCGAGCTCCTGCTTGAAGGTGGTGGTCCTCTTCTCTGCCAGTGTAGTGACCAAGGAAGCCCGGACAGTGGTCCAGGAACAGGACTTGTCCTTTGCGAGCTCCGTTCGCTGCTGAGCCAGGTCAGCGAAGAACTTCGTAGTCTCTTCCGAAGAGAGCTGCTTGAAGTCTTCCGGCAGCTCGCCAAGGTTCCGGTACAGGGCCTTGAGAGAGGCCGCACAATGGCGGCACTCGAAGGCTTCGCGGTGCCAGCGCCCTTCTGTGGCAGGGTACTGCAGCCTGCAGTACTTGCAGACTTCCTTCTCGTCTTGGTTGGGCTGGGCAAGCTGGAGGGCCATGGCTCGAGGGAGCACAGACCAAAGAAACAGGAGGCGGGTCTTGAACAAAAAGGCTGCTGGAGCAACAGCGGCGATTGCGAGAAAGCAGCATTTCAAGCATGACGGCGCCAAAGCCGGCGGACACATGGCGTTGCTGACCGCGGGAGAACGGCGGACACCGGCGGACACCCAGGCTCTGGACAAGGGTCTGGGTTACTATACCGGCGGACACGGGCGGACACGGATATATCCTACACAGCAAAAGCACGGGTGCGGCGGACACCTGCGGCGGACACTCGTCCGGGGAGTCTTGGGGTCCGGCGGACACAGGCGGACACAGGCGGACATCTGGCGGACACACTCTTTTAGCCGATTTCCAGCTTTGTTTGTCCAGCGGCGGAGCAAAAGAAGCTATACACAGAAAGGCTCCGCATGTCGCTTTGGAAGCTATTTCAATATCTGCAGTAGAGCCGCGGCGCCTCTCAGGCCCGTTCGGGCGAGAACCACAGCCTGCCTGCAGCAGTATCTCTTCCTGCGATACCGGACCACTTCGTCCCTCGGTCTCTTGAGGCTTCGTGCACGTTCATGCTTCCTCTTAAAGTGCCGATAGGCATGTCGAAACTTCTTCAGGAGGTGGTTGCCGATCCTGAAGCGTACTAGCAGCATCTGCTTCCTCGCATCTGCGAACCAGCTTTTCAAGGCAAACTTGCCCGGACGGACTCGTGACTTTTCCATGGTTTGAGCGGGCATGACTACCAGAAAGTCTGCTGAGCCATTTGCAAGCTAGCGGCCAAGCGGCTTTTGAATGCGAAGCTTCTGTGCTTTGGGGTTTTTAGTTTAAAGGGCAGGCATTGTCTGACTTCAGAAACTCGAAACACAGATTTTTTCCCGTCGGAAAGTGGCACCAGTCGTACCGTCTTCAGCACACTGTACAAGGAAAGCAAGGGCTACACTGTCGGCTACAGCAGGGCTTAGAACTGTAGAGGACCATACGTTTTTGTGGGAACTATACGTGGATTGTAGGGTTTAGGCTTTGTTTAGGGTTGAGGGGTGTCTATAGGGTTTAGGGTGACTTTATATATAAGGTTTAAGGTTTAGGGTTTCCCTGAGGGCAGCAAGGCCACAGCAGGGTGGTTTAGGGTTTTTAGAGTTTAAGGTTTTTAGGGTTTAGGGTTTGTAGGGTTTAGGATTTCTAGGGTTTAAGTATTTTATATAGGAAGGTTCTGGGTTTTAGTGTTTGTTTTTTGGTTTTAAAGTTTTTAGGGTTGTTTCAGAACCTTTCTAGAAGCTGCCCTGTGTGCCGTTGACTCAGCCAGCGGGTCAGGTCACGTTGATGATGATCTTGCGGCCGCGTCCCCGCTTCCTGGCAGGCTCCGGCGACGACGAGGAGGGCGTCGAGGATTTCTGCCGGCGGCGATCCTTGGTCTTCGGCTTGCGAGACCTGCTCCTGGCGCGAGTCCCCTTTGCGGGAGGCTCGGACGAGGAGGGCGTCGGAGAAGGCTGCCGGCGGCGGGGCTTCTTGGTGTGCTGAGACCTGCTCCTGGAGCGGGTCTCCTTCCGAAGCCTCGTAGGCTGGCCGGACACCCACTCGGCAGCAGCAGCCACAGCCTTTGAGGCAGAGTCCCTGCTCTCCTTGGAGACCAGGCGAGCAGCCCCATCTTTCGACTTGGAAGCCTCGCGGGCCCTGTGCTCTTTGAGCTCTTTTCCTTGCTTCACAGCAAGCTTCCAATTTTTCTGCTTCATCGAACCATAAATTTGCCATGCCAAGCATGTAGCATTCGTGTGCATGTGTTGCTCCCGGCCCGATTGCCATCGGGAGATGGACTGCCAACAGATCGGGCACCGATCCCTGTCTGTGCTGGCTGGGCGCTGGCTTTTCGCCTTTGGGCCGTGCTTTGGCTCTGCGGGCTTGCGGGTGTCCTTGAGCGGCTCGGGAACCGACTGTTCTGATCCCGAGCTCTTGCTGCGGGCACGATCCCCTCGGGATCTTCCGCGGCGGCGGCTGTGGTGACGGCCGCGGTCTTCGCGCTTCTCCGAGGAACTGCCTCCGCTCGAGGACGACTTCTTGTCGGCCTCCTTGTCCCCCCTGCGTGACGTGGGCGCCACCACCTTCTTTCCGTGCGGTCGTCCTCGTGGGAGCTTTTGGACCGCGATTCTTTTTCCTTTTCCTTTTTCTCCTTCTTCTCCTTCTTCTTCATAGTTCCCATGCAGATGCACCTGCAGCAGGGCATACATGTACATGTGTATCATATATCACGCATATATGATATACATGTGTGTCTCTATATAAATGTGTGTGTGTGTGTGTATTTGCATATACATATCTATTTGTTTATTTATATGTATACATATATATATATATATATATATATATATATGTATATAATATGTATATATATATGTATATATATATATATATATCATTGTATATACACAGACACACACACACACACACACACACACACACACACACACACACACACACACACACAGACGGCATCCCGCAGATGCGGCCTCCCAGGACGCATCACTCGGATGCCGGTGCAAGACCACGCAGGTCATGCACACGTCGTCGTCCTGCATGGCATCGCGCAGACGCACATGCATATGTGGCCACGCAGGCCACATGTCCCAGCAGTGCTGGCATCACTCAGACACCAGCAGCATGGTCTCGCAGACAACATGCTGCATTGCACCTGGCTGCCGCACAGGCAAGCACAGGAGGACATCTCGCAGATGATCCGCAGATGTGTATGCAGCACCTGCGCCTCGCAGGCGACAGATGGGCTATATGGCATCCCGCAGATACCATTAGTAAAAATATTGCCGCAGAGTGTGTGGCCTTTGGACACCGCCCGGGCGACCATATGAAAGAGCCACATGTGTATGTATACATGTGTGACATGTGTGTCTGTGTGTGTGTGTATGTTTAAGAACTTATGTGTCTATGTATCCTAAACCCATATACCCTAGAAACCCTCAACAACTAAAACCTATATATAGACCCTATAAACCCTATATAAGCCTCACACTTTAAAACCCTAAAATCCCAAAACCCTAAACCCTGGCTTTTATCCCTCCGCATCGGCCTGCTGCGACCGGCGGGCCGGCAACCACACACAGCAGGCTTGAGCAAAAGAGCTGCAGGCACAGGCACACAGGTGGGAGTGCAGAATCACTGGTGTTTGCAAGCCGGTTTGTTTCTCGGAATCCAGCTCTAAAAGGCTCCTGCGATCTCCTATATACATTGCCATGCATGATACAGAGGAGCCATCACTTATGCTTTCCCTGCTATATGGCTAGCCACTCATCGGCGAAGGGAGCCAAGGCGGAGGGTTTTCTTTGGCTCGCTCTTTCAAAATCCTGAGCTTTTGCTCAGGCGAAAAGCCATCCCAGTCCAGGAGCAGGCCTGCCGGAGCTAGAAGCTCTGCTTCGGATGTAACATCGTCGGGTGAGCCGAGATGCCTGGTCGTGGCATCCGAAAAAGGTGATTGAGGCTGTGCTGCCCTCGACCTAGACAAGTCGGCATTGTGAGGTGGCTTCGTCTTGATAGGCGATGCAAAGGTTTCGCCCGCCGTCGTCGACAAAGACACTGTAGCGCCGCAGCCCGCAGCTGTTTTTTTTATCGCGGGCTTCTTGTAGGTTTTGGTTTTCGCCGCCGGTTTCTTCATCATGGCTGCAGGTCGGATTCTGGAGCCTATATATACGGCATGCACATAACAACAGAAATCTTTTAAACGCGGTCATGCAATGAGGCTTTCGTCAAAACCCTGCTGAGTAAACCAGCACATTTTCCCTTCCGTTTGGCACGGGGCGTCACTTCTGCACCTTTCTACGCGAAAAGAACTTAAAAGTTGCTTCTTCTAGGAAGAAGCTGAAAACTGCTTCATCAAATCCTCGCGATAAAAGTTGCTTCTTCTAGGCGGAAGCTGAAAACTTCTTCATCAAATCCTCGCGAATGTCCCAAAGCTTCTCGCGGGAGACACCTTTCTTCACATGTGGCAACAATGCGTGGCAGATGTCCTTGTGGATGCCAGCTGCACAAGACCCCATCACCATGACGTACTTCCCTTGGGAGTAGTCCCAAGAACGAATGTAACTCTTGTTACTGAAGAATTCCACACGACAGTCGCCATACCCCTGGGCATGGAAATTGTGATGGGCAAACTTGTCGTCCGAGCTCGCAGCAGAGGACTGTGCAGCAGGTCGCCTCAGGACTTGTGCTGCTGGCTTTTTGCAAGGAGAGGTCTTCGCAGCTGCCAGGTTGCAAGCGGGTTTGCCCTTGAGTGGCTTCTGGCCTTGCTTGGCCACGCTTCTCAAGTCATCTAGCACCGATGACACATGCAAAGGCTTGGCAGTCGGCTCCGCGGCCTGCTCTTTCAGATCCCTGTCTGCGCCGCTGCTAGGTTCTTCAAGAGCCACGGGCGGATCAGCTTTCGCTGCACTTGTGTTGGGCAAGGCCTCCGTGGAAGGCAAAGGAGCAGGCAGCGGCCGATCCTCAGGCTCTTGGTCTTTCAGGGCCAGCAGTCGCTGCCGTTTCTGGGCGGGTTCCAAGTATTCGATCGACGGCGCCGCCGAAGATGCAGCTGCGCCCGGCCCCGTGGCCTGCGATGCAGCCCATGTCGAAGCAAAGGCAGCAGCGAAATGCCCGAAGTCGCTGCCAGACATCTGCCTTGAGACGGATGCTGAGCCCAAGTCCAAGCTCGCCATACCCCTCTGCAAGACTTTGTTGTTGCCACGCAACGGCCAGACAGCCAGCATGGATGCGAGCTTGGCCTCCTCCCGTGCAGCTGCCGGCGTCTTGCCGCCGAAGGCTAGCTGGAGAAACTCTCTTGGCAAATCTACCAGGTCCAAGGGCAAAGCCATCAGCTGCAAACTACATTTGCCTGAGGCTTGCAAGAACTTCTTGATCACAGCTCTTTTCTTTTTCAGCAAGTCTGCCATGCCGTGTACAGTCAGCTCTGGACTGCTGGTGAGCCCCCAGACCAGGGCGAGTATCGTAGCATTGCTGGCCTCTGTTGGGTTCCTTAAGCCCAAGCGAGCTGCATGCTTACACAGCTGCTCCAACATCGTCTCTCTCAGATGCTCGTCGGGCTGCAAAAGCCCCTGCCATATCTCTGCCGTCAGATATTTCGGCAACAACGTGTAGTCCTGCTGCCCAGCCCGCCCTGTAGACTCATCATCGCCTGTCTTGCTGGCAACCAAACTTCTGAAATCCTCCAGCCACTCGGGATTCCAGAGGTTTTCATCCAGAGTCTCCAAGATGGTCGTGGACTCTGAAACACTGATCACTGGAATTCCTTCTGCGGCTTTCCGTAGATTCGCTGCCTGCCTGCTTTGGATCTCCGGGAACTGAGGCAACGTCCTCAGACCCGTAAGGAACTTCTGGGCAGCTGAAATGCTCTTTTCCAGTTTTTTAGACATGGCCGCCACAGATGCTACACGGGCCGCCGCAGTGCTACCCTGCTCCTTGAGAAATGGCTACATTTCAACATATCTATCCTATAACCGAATCTTATCGAAAACACCTTTAAAAACCCATGGTCGTGCAGCAAACATGCAAAATTTAATGAAAACGCTAAGTACGCTAACTTCTTGCTAACTTTTTTTTCCTGCTCTACCCTAACTGCCCGCTAACTACTCAACTTCTCGATATCTACGTGTTTTGCTAACTTAAGTTAGCAAAACTTATAAACCAGTTAACGTATTTACAACCCAAGTTAGTGGCTTATTCAGCACTTGTAACTAAGTTGCAACTCTGTATGTCCTACGCGACACTGAAGTATGACCCTCTCAAGGGTAAAAATCCTGACAAGGATGGACCCACTGATGGCTCTTACCTCTCACCAGAGGCGTGTCTGACACTGTCGGACCTCGATCCTTCGCCGGTTCTCTGTGAATGGAACGGCCATGTCGAGGGTGATGAGCCACCAGAGGAAGACTTTGAGTCATACGCAGAGATCTTCTCACAAGAAGCATCAAACGATCTTGACGAGATGTGGTGTACAAAAGGGCCTTACAAGGTCATCACCATCGCGATCGTCCATTTCAACTCATACATGACTCATAAGGAAGAACAGAGGCGCGAACTGGTGAACGCGTTCCTCAACGAGGTTCTCCCTTTCAAACCGGATGTAATTGCGGGGGATCTCAATAATATTGCGTCGAGGCTCACCTTAAAAGGTGGAGACGTTCACCCGCGAAACGGTTTGTTTTCTCTATACCTGGAGAAGAAACTTGCAGCATTCAACAGAATAGCAGGAAGGCACTCACAAGTGCGACACCTCTGCTTGAACAACTCTGACCAGCACAGACTGGCACGTGCAGATCGTCTACCGCCGGACCCGGCGAAGAAAGTTGCTGACCTCGACTGTATCAACAGTTATATCCTTGACTGGAGTAAAACGCCGCACACGGCGTCACCTAGTCCAAGAGATGCTACACCTGCCGCCGAAAGAACATACTGGGAACGAGTCTCAGATATGTGGCAGGACATGAACAGAAACAGGGATATCGATATCCGTCTGTTTGTCTCAGTCAAGCAGTACTATTCAACTTTTTCTAACCTTGACCTGTGGTTTTATTTTCCAACGAAACTTCCGTTAGCGCGCGTTTGGGAAACCCTAACTGCGCTGCAGAAAGGACCCTGTGCAAAGCACTCTCTTTTTTCTCCTAGCGGACATGGGGGGTCGGTTCGGGCCCGATCTTCGGGCTATGTCGAAACGATGCCACTGGCATTTCAAACCAAAACTCGACCGCTGGTCGGTGGTAAGGCGAACGACTGGTTCACCCCCCCTACTAGGGGATAACCCGTACCACGGGGAGATAAAGTGAAACATGCTAGGACCTACTGGGTCACTGCAGCTACTAGGTGCTACTCTGCATTTGCACGGCCTACGGCCTATGTACAAAAGCGCACTCTGTGCTGAAATCTCTCCGCGGGAGAGAGCATAGGAGCGCTGCTCCTGGCAGCTCTGCTGCCGAAGCGGTGTCCCGGACCCCGCATACTATACAGGGTGTGGTGGGTGGGACAAAAACTTTTTGGATCACAGATCCAACTCCAAGCCGAAAGCTGCACGGCAAAGTTTGTCTAGGGTCACTCACACACAAGTGAAAACACTGTTTTCCTTTTTCGACAAACTTTGTCTACACTTTCGGCGGAAAATAAAACCCATTCACGCACGCATGATGGATGCTTATTTTCCAACGAAACTTCCGTTAGCGCGCGTTTGGGAAACCCTAACTGCGCTGCAGAAAAGGACCCTGTGCAAAGCACTCTCTTTTTTCTCCTAGCGGACATGGGGGGTCGGTTCGGGCCCGATCTTCGGGCTATGTCGAAACGATGCCACTGGCATTTCAAACCAAAACTCGACCGCTGGTCGGTGGTAAGGCGAACGACTGGTTCACCCCCCTTGAAGGCACTCGAAGCCTTACTCACCCCCCATCTAGTCCGCGCCGAGTGACAAAGCCAACGACACTGCGTTGGGCGGCAAAAATTGGCGCTCTGCGCCAAGCCGTTGTGTCTCCTCCCACCAGTCTCTGCTGGGGCCATCAGCTATATTGCTGTCTGTGGGGACTCGAAAGAAAGCGGCCCTGCACTGCAGGGATTCTTCGAAGTCCACCGCTTGCGAAACTATCGCCGCTCCTTCCACCTTGCGTGTGAAGGCCTTGTGCAGGGAGGTACGCGCTGCGTCGTTGTCTATCCAGACGAACAGGTCGCTGCCTGCTATGTGCTTAGCCCACATTTGGAGGCTGAGCAAGTAGGGCAACAGCTCGCACTCGTAGACGAGCTGCTGCTTCTGAGCTCTGGTGGCCCACTGGGCTGTGACTTGGCTGCTGATCTGCAGCCCCCAGGTGAAGGCGATGCCTTCTCCGATGAGCACTGCTCCGAGGCCACACTTGGGCACGAGTCTCGGGGTCTCCCACTCGCAGGCCCCGTCGATGTACAGGTGCACTTTGCGGCGTGCATGGATGGACACTGTCCTGGGCGGTCCGTGCACGACTCTCTGCAGCAGGAACGCCATGGCCTGGCATTGCTGCTCTGTTAGGGGGACTTGCTCTGGTCCATCCCCAAGGATGTCGCCTACGCAGATCACTGCCATGCGAGTGTTACGACCCCAGGCTTGCTGCTCAGCGAAAATGAGCCTGCCGCGCAGGCTCTGCGCTTCCAAAGGGGGCATGCTTCCGCGGGCGAGGGCCTCGCTGAGGACCAACCCCAGCTCTGCTGCACGGGTTGGCTTGTTGCTCACTGAGACTTCTCCGAGGTGCTGCTTGGACAAGTCCACTCGCACGCCTAGCACGTCAAAGACTTCGCTGAAGTCTGCGTTCTTCTTGGGCTCCGTGGCCACTTGCCAACCCAGCTTGTGAAAAAGGTTGGACACTGCCAACGTGACGAGCTTTGAATGCGCGCTGCGCGTAAGGACGGTGAAGTCGTCAAAGAAGCTTGTCATGACTAAAGCAAGCTTTTCGCGGCCGATGGCTTTGAGCGCTTCGCTGCAGCGGAGGAAAGCGTGCACGGCGGCCACTGCGCCGAAAGGCATGCTATGTAGGTGGGCGATTTTCACCTTCCCACTCTGTGGGTCCAGCATGACTATGCACGCGAATTTCTTGTGTGCGGCCTGCACTGCAAGCTGCTTGTAGGCACTCTTAAGGTCCCAGGTTCTGCCTACAATGCGGTGGGCCCGCTCTGCGGGAACACCTTGGCGAAGCCACTCCAGGCACACTGCAAGAAGCTCGTCGATGCTATCAACTTGGACCTTCTCTGTGGTCCCACAGCAGCTGTTAATGAAGCTGCTTTTGAAGTTATCAATGGGGCGCACTTTGCCCTTTTGAACGACGCCGAAGCGGGACGATACTATCGTCTCGTGCAGCTGCTCTGGCGAGAAGTCTTCCAAAGAGAGCCAGCCCTGCTGGCCTTCCTCCATAGTGCTTTCCCAGACCCTGTCCGAGATCCCGTCTTGCGAGGGGCGCAGAGCGCTGCGAACACCTCGCATACTGATGCTCTGGGCGTTTTCCAGTAGTGACTTCTCGTCTAGAGAAGGGGGCAGAATCTGCACTGGCCACAACCCACTGGGTTGTATCCAGCCAAGCAGGGGAAAGCCTTCTCGCACCTGCTGGGCCAAAGTCTTGTCCGGAAAGTCGATTTCGGTCAGAAGCTTTGCTAAAGCTACTGTCTGCTTAGGCTTGGTGACACTGTTCACCTGAGCGTCAATCGACGAACGTACCTCGGTCTCGCGGGCTTGGCACTCTGTGCAAGTTCGAGAGATATGCATCGATGCCACCGTGCGGCGCTTGGCCAGCAGGACAGTGTCTTCGTGGACTTCGGCGGCAATGGCTCGCTTAAGGGATAGAGGCACTGCCTCGATGTCCCTGGCTGGGTGATCGATCAGATGCGCTCTGCGCACCCAGTGTAGAGGCTGCAGCGGGATGGCGATGATGGCTTTCTGGGAGGCTTCAATCCACTGGATGAGCCTTGAGCCTTTTGGGAAGCAGGTCCACGACTGTGGAAGCTTCTGCGGAGTCTTCCAGCCTCGAAAGCACCGCCCTGCGGGGCCTTGGAGAGTGACTTTGTCACTGAAGTCTGGCTCGTAGCGCAGACGACGCAGTCGCTTGCGACTGAGAGGCGCTGCCTGGAGTGCTGCTGCGCATTGGTCGGCCGCGAGGGAAACCCAGACGGAACTCAACTGAGTAGTGTAGGCGCTTTCTAGGGATGTGGACCACACTGTGGAACCATCCACTGAGGCTCTTCCCCAAGGCAGGTGCTTGTGGCCTCCGTCGCAGTCTCTGCTCAGACCTGCGAACCAATCCAAGTTGGAGAGGATTGCGGTACGCTTGCGGCGCATGCTGCCGAACATGCACGAGTCAAACTCTACTCTGTGAGCTGACTGCAAGGCCTCTCTGAGGCAGGGCATCCTCCACAGGAGGCTACGAGCCGGATTTTCAATGGACCAGCAAACGCCGCGCTGAGACAGGGAGTGGCAACACTGTGCCATAAAAGTGACTAGGCTGTTCGCGCTGCGAACTCGCGCGGCGTCGGCTCCTTTGAGGCCTTTAAGGCCCGCTGGGCGCGCTTCGCTGCGCAAGGGGCCCGGAGCCCCCGGCCTGGGAATCTCTCTAGCTCTGCTAAAGGTGCCGCACGGGGGGGCCCAGTGGACCCATCTCAAATCTTGGTGTGTGCTCTCAGCAAGTTGCGACCCAACTGGGTGCAAAGGTCGAGCTGAAGGACCTTGAGGCCTCTGGCCTTGGTCCTGTGATCCACGGCGATATTCGAGAAGCCTTTCTCGATGGCTGCCTTACTAAGGCGACCGAGGCCGCAGAAAACTTCCACAAAAAGCGGAGGCCGAGGGGTCGCTTGCGAAGCCGGCTCGGGAAGAGGAACGCTCCGAGCGTTGTCTGCCAGCACGCTGTGCTGTTCGGACAAGAGGAGCACTGGGGGCTCGGCGTTCACCGCGGGCGCGGCGTCGTGCGACGGCGCAGCGGTGGCACGTCCTGGCTTACTTGTTGCAGGCGGGTGCGGCGGCGGTGCCGAGGCCGAAGGGTCAGGGCTCTGCCCTGAACGAGGAGCAATGGCGGAAGAGCCCAGCGCTGCTGGGATAAGAGCTGCAGGCCCTGTCTCTGAGGGCTGTTGCGGCTCTGCCGCACTCGGTGCAAGGGTGCCTAGTCAGGCGGCCCCTGCGTTCTTTGGGCAATCTGCGGCTCCGTGGTCGGTGCTGCCGCAGCTCATGCACTGGTGCAACCCCCTGTCGCACTGCTTGGGGGAGCCGGAGGTCTCGAGGTCGCACCCGCACTGCAGGTTGAAGCCGTAGCAGAGGCGCTTGCCGGACTTTGAAACACTGTTCAAGTGGCGAAGCTCTTTAGGCATGCTCGGCGGCCTGGAGCGGTCTGCGCTCTCGTGGCGCTTGCCCTTGCCCTTTCCGCGGCCTTTCTTGCCGCCTTTCTTACCTTTGCCGGTCGTGCTACGACTGCGGTCTTCTTCGCTGCGCGCCGAGCTGCGGCCTTTGCCCTTGCGACCCCTGTCCGCCACTGGCGAGGGGAGCAGGTGCAGCGTAACAATCGGATCGGACCACATGTTCTCTACTAGAGAATCTAGTGGCCTCTTACCATCCTTGTCCGGCTTGCACCCTTTGCGACACTCTCGCGCGAGCAGCGTCCACAGTTCTTTGTCGGCCCGTACTACGTGCCAGCTGTTGCCGCGTTCCATCCCCGGCGGCGCTGGCCGGTTCAGGACGGAGAAAAACTGTCTCACGAGTCTCTCGTGAATTGTGAAATCCAACACGCCGACTCTGTCGAGCGCGAGACCTCGGCGCGTCAGCGCCTGCGTGAGCTTTAGCTCATTGCCGATCTCCACGTGCACGCTGTGCTCCTTTTTCTTTACCGTGATCTCCCCAGACTCTAGGGAGAGGAAGTCCTTGTCACGCCTCACTGAGGCGATCTCTGCATCCCGGCTGACGCACTGCGACGGCGGGATGTAACGGACGATGCCGTCCTGCAGCATGAGCGCGGCCTTGTCCACGAGGCTGTTCGCGGGGTCGTAGTCACCTTCGATGACGACGCCCTTGAGGCGCGCAACTTGCGCGGCTCGGCGCTCCTCGCGCTCGTGCAGGGGCAGGCTCTTTGGGGTGACGCTGTCACCCTCGACCCTCATCTTCAGATCCTGGATACTGAAGGTGAGGCTTTCGAAGGCCAGGCGCCGCGCTGCGGCCTTGGTGCCTAAGGTCGGCTCTGCCGCCCCGAAGACCTTCTTGATGAGTTCTTCAAACTTCGCATCGCTGATGCGATCAGGTTGGTCGGCGACGCTGTAAGCGAGCGTGCCGAAGGTGCGGATGTCTGCCGCAAGGAGCTTCGCCGACTCGGCGGCTCCTAGGAGTTGTCCAGCTCTGCTGGAGAATTCCGCGACGCTGTCGACGAGGTTCGCCATTGTCCTGCAGGGCAAGAGAACAAAACAGAGAGAGAGAGAGACACACACACTGTGCCGACTGCGGGACCCTACTAGGATAGACAGGCGCAAGAACTCGCTCTCTTTTCACTCTGCATCGAAAGACTTGCTGCTCCAGCAAGTCTTGCAGTGCGGCCGGCCCGGGGCCAGGTCGCGAACTTCGCAACTCTTATACTTTTCATTCAAACAGCGACCACAGAGAAGCCTCTTGGCATTCTCACCGCGACTCGCGTGGAGCTTGCCACTGGCAAGATGACACCACGAAAAGGCCCAGTCCGGGAGAGTGCACTGCACCTCCCTTCTGAGGCGAGGGTGCTCCTCTAACTCGGGCTCGGCGACGAACTCGTCTTCTCTGTCAGTGTCACTGGCACTGTCCTCTGTGTCGCTGAGCTCCTGCTGCTGCGAAACCTTCAGGGCTTCCACCCCCACTGGGGGTGCCGAGCCAGAGGAGGTTTTCCTGTGAGAAACCTTGCTAAGGTTCTCCCGCCTCAGGTTGAGCTGGCTGCTTGGCAGCGCGAATTGTTTCCCGAGCGGCTGGTCGGGAAGGAAGTCGCCATCTCTGATGGCAATGAGAACTTCCTCCAGAGCCCGCGCTGCGGGGATGAGCACGTCACGGCTGTACGTCTCGGTGCTCCGAGCACTGTCGTGCACATGGTGGGCGAGGAGCCCGCGCAGATCCAGGTTGACGCCAGCTTGCGAGGCCCACGTGAGGCAAGTCGCTTTGAGACTGTGACTGCTAAGGCGCTCTGCGTCTTCGCAGCCGGCGTTCGACAGCGCGCTGCGCAGCCAGGCGGTTATCTCTTGAGAATTCATCGGGCGATCCGCTAGATCACCATCCGATGTGAAGGCAGGGATCACTGACCCGAGCGGGATGTCTCCGCTGGAGCTGATGCCCAACTTTTCTCGATTTGCGAGCCACTGACTCACCCAAGACTCTTCGAAGAAAACCACCGGGGCTACCAGCGGGAGCAGCAGACGACTTCTAGCCCCTACGGCGGTTTTCGCTTTGTGAACATTCGCCTGCATCCACACTGTGGCGCAGGGGTCCTCTGGAAGCTCAACCGAAAAGGAGGCAACTCGGGCCGCGTCACTGGCACGGGCGCATGCGAAGAGCATGAACAACAAGCCCCCAGACACGACACTGTCGTACACAGAGCCAGACAGCGCGATGCGCTCGAGGGTAGCTACCTCCGAGGCCTTAAGTGCGGGGGCCCGTCTCGGCGGAGGCGCGCTGGCTTCCGTGCTCTTACAAAGGCCCACGATACGGGAGCTGGTCACCTCCGACTCGAAGGAAAGACCGAAAACTCCCGAGCACCAGTTCAGACTCTGAATCAGGCTAGAAGGGCTGCTAGCCCCTTTCCCATTCCTCATCATCCACTGGATGTATCGCCAGGTGGCACGCTCTGACACTGGGAAAGGTACCACCACTGGGTCTTGGCAGTTTGCCCACTGGACAAAATTGCTGAGGGAGTTCAGACGACGAACCACTGTGTTGGTGGCTTTGTAGCTGAGCGCTGCCTCTATGCTGAAGTCGAGCTCGTCCAGGTCGACGCACCCGGCTTCGTCAGCACACTGTGAGACGATCTCGAAGGCCTCTGGCCAGGCTTTTACCAAAGCCGTCAGTTTGAAAACCGCGCTATCGCGGCGGTCGCCTTCGTACGCTGTACGACGGCAGCACACCTTAAGTGCGAAGGCCGTGTCTTCCGCTACTAGCGGCTGGGTGCTAGCGGAAGCTTTCCGCTTAAGCATCAGGCTTGACTCGTGCAACACTGGCACGGGGCCCACGGAGGCGGGGCGAGTCACTGACAGCTCCCAGGGCCAGCTTGCATTGCGCGCAAACCATGAAGCTGATTCCCACGGCTGACGAGCACCGGCTCGGCGTGGTATAGACGACCAAAGGTTACTAACCTGGTCGTTGAAATCGCCCTCTGGGGCGCTGCCCCTGGGCAGCATCCTTGACACAAGGAAGGGGAGCACTGCTCAAGCCAACGGCTGTTTTCCAGGTGGCTTTCAAGAAAAGGCTACCAGCACACGAACACAAGTGCACTCACTCTGGAAAGCTCAATTCAAGCGACGCGCTGCGACCCGCACCCTCCCCATGCAGTCCTGAGGGAGGAGAGGAGGAAAAGAGAGAGCAGGGAAGAGTGAGGCTTAAAAGGCTGCGGCAAGAACGCACTGAAGAGCGCAGGCTCAGATGGTGACACTGCACTTAGAGTTACCTCCTGAGGACCTACCAGGTCTCGGGGCACTGCGCACAAACCTACTAGGCAAGAAGAGCCTACTAGGCAAAAGAAGCTACAGTCCTACAAGGTCTGTGTGCACACGCAACCTGCGGTGTTCTTTTTACCAACCTCGCGGTGCGAGTCTCTGGGCGGAGCCCGGTTGTCGAGGTGCGCTGCACCTGCCTTCTGCGATCCGCAGACAGGCCGGTGAGCAGCGAAGGCTCTTGTGGCCGGACTGTGCCGGCACTGCTGTGCTCTGCACCAGTGTGAAAAAGGGCGCAGACGGAAGGGCCACTGGCCCGTCAAAAAATTTATCCGAACACTGTTCGGAATGCGCTGGATTACGCCGCTGGCGTATCTACCATTCGCGATGGTTCCAGCGTCGGTCGTGGTCCCAGGACCAGCGACCACGGGACCACTGGTCCCGGTCCTCGTCGTCACGGCGGGACCTCTGGTCCTTGCCTTTGCCTTTGCCCTTGCCGTCTCTGCGGCGGGACTCCCGTTCGCGGTGCTCGCGCTCACGGGCTTCGGCTGCCTCGCGCTGCAAGGTCAGCCGAAGGGACTCGGGCGGCCCCCTAGTAGGGCGGCGCTCGCCACGGTACTCGAGCTTGCCGTCTGTCCGCGGGACAGTGCCTGGGCAAGAGTAATTTTTCGCGCAGCGTGTGCAATGCATCACGCCGCACTCTGGACACTGCCAGGCCTTGCTGCGACGCTCGTGGGAAAACTGTCCCACAGCGCCACTGGCGCTAGGCTGATCGTAGGCATGCACTGCAGCCACGAAGGGGTGGAGCTCTCCGCATGCGCTCCAAATGTTCATCTGCATGTTGTCGCAGACTGAACATGCGAAGACTCGCTGAATCTCCCCCGCTCGGGGACGCTCCGCCGCTGGCGGGCGAGCTTCCTGATCGTCTCGATCAGCGTTGTCATCTGACGCCGGGCCGCTGGCCCGGGTCCCAGCGACGCCAGCTGGGTTGTTGCGCGGGGGCTGCTGACAGGGACGCGGGCGAGAGCTCTCCCCACGGCGCGCCACTGGCGGCGGGGGAGGCCGCTTGTTCTGGCGTGGGGCGGAGGCCTTCGGGGGCGCCGCTGGCGCCTGATCCCTGTCAGCTGCCGGCACTGCCGGGCTGGAGGACTTGCGCGCCACCTTGCCCTGAAGGGGAGGGTGCGGCTGCGCTGGCGGTGGCGGGGAGTCGCTCTCCGACTCCTACTCTTCCGAGCGGGAGCCTTGGTCATCTTCGGTTTCGTCCCGCCGCCCGCTGGGCTCCTCCACATCCATATCCTCCGGCGCTGCCGAGGGAGCTTCCGCTGGAAGCGGTTCTTCTTTGATGCCCGAGCCCGCTTCCTCAGCGGGGCTGGTCGGGGAGCGGCGCTGCGAGGCCGGCGCTGCGGCCGAAGTGGGAGGCGAGTTTGCCACCGCGCTGCGGTGGTCGTCGGAAGAAACACCACGGGCCGCCACTGGTGGCTCGGTGTTCGCAGGAACCACTGGGGGCTCGTAGCCCAGAAGAAGTCGCTGGAGGGCGACGGCATTGGCCTCTGAGCCGCCACTGGCGGGCTTGGTCCAGCCGGCGAGTTCCGCTGCCTCTGCCGCATTTACCACCACGTCCCCTATCTCTGATAGGGAGACGGCGGCTTCGTAGATGGCGGCCCTCTGCGCCTCCGGCACTGCACTGAGCGCCTGCAGCATCTGCTCGTTCGTTGGGTTCGCCATCGCTGATAGCATACAAAGGCTGTTAGCTGAAGGCACGAAAGGGGCGACTTACTAAGCTGAAAAGGCTGCGGAAGAAAAGCACTGCTTGAAAACCGACACGGTTCAAAGAGCTGACTCAGCTGGAGAGACCTACCAGGCTCGCGTGACACACGACTGAAAAAGGCGAGCGGCAAACTTTTGCCGCATTTCAAATCATGCCGTCGGCTCGCCGCTGTGGGCGAGGTTCCAAAAGCCTCGGAGACGCCCGCCCTGCAGAGGCTGCCGAACTGTCGGCGGCGAAGCAAAAAGAGGTGCACTGCACCAAAAGTGACTGGGGCGACTCACTGAGAAGCCAGCAGCTGCGCGCTGCGCTCAGAGCCTAGCGGCGCCCGCCCCGGGCGCCGCGGTTTCGGGGTCGCTGACCCCGGCTGCTGCGGTAGCAGTTGTCGCATTCGTGATGATTGTGGGGGCTCCTGCCCACTGAGCAGTGCCGCCCACAAATCGCCATACCTTGGGAAATGCAGCCCTGCTGCGCGCAGGGCATGCAGCACATGAGGTCGCCTCGTCCCATCTCTCTGAGTTGGGTTGTGCCCAATAGGGCCATTCGTGCACGTCTGTGACGTGCAACTGCGGAGAAACCCTCCTGGCGTGCGTTACTAACGCACGGAGGCCAGGGTACCTGTTGTCGGTCGCTGACCCCAGGTTGCGCCAATCGTTATTTTGGGGGTCCTCCCCGGGCTGGAACTGCCAGCCCCGCTGGCGATTGCGACGCTGCGGTCGGGACACGACCACAGTGTTCGCGTTGGGCGCAAACGGCACTGCCGTTGCGGCCTGGCTGCTAGCCAGGGATACCTCGGAGTCTCCCGAGTTCTGATCACTGTCAGTATCGATAACTTCAATGGCAGGCTCCGCCTCTAGCGGAGCGACGTCGGCAGCTTCGGCTGCAGGCGGGCTGCCTGTTGTGGCCACAGCGGGCTTAGCAGGAGCAGCCGCTGGCGGCGGTAAGGGAGGGTCCGAGGCCGATGCCGACGCTGTCGGCAGAGCGGTGCTGGACGAGGCGGTAGGGTCGGTGCTGCCGCTGGCAACTTTGTGAGACTTCTTCTTTTTCTTTTCCGAAGGGAGGATCTTAATCCAACCGCCCTTGCCTTTGCCCTTACCCTCTGGGTGCCAATGGAAGCCGCTGGCTTCCACCTTGGTGGCCACGTGGCCCTCTAGGGCGTCCACCCAATTAAGTCTCCACTGGAGTTTGGGCACATTATCCTCCTCCCCACTGGGGGCCAGTCAAAAAGGCCAGTATACGGCCAGCCAGGTGTGGCCGCTGGCCGCATAGGCACGTCGCGCTGCGACATCGTATACCGGTGCATCGGATAGGCACTGCCTGAGGTGTCCGGTTGTTCCCCTTGCATCTGCGCGAAAGGGTAAAAGGGAGGCCAAACTTTGGACTCCCCTTCCCCTGCGCGGTTCAGAGATTCATGGTCGTCGCTGACGACCGCGGGGTCTACCCGCATGGCACAGCTAATGGCCCAGAGGAGATAACTTATCTCCTGTTGTGCCATCTCTTCACGCATGGCCTGCTCTAGCACGAAAATTGGATTGCACTGCAAAAAAAGGAGGCAGGAGCGACACTGTCGCACGCGTTGCAGGCATTGTGGCGCTGCCAACTGATTCTCTCGACCGTCCCTTCTAGGGTACGGCGCCTCTGGCGACTCAGCCGCGTAATTGCGGGCTGCTTGGTCAACCATAACTGCCACTGACAGTTATAAAAAGAGGAGTGGAAGGACGTCGCTGACGACCCCCACTGCTGCGGAGCACTACAAGCTACTCTACAAAAACTTTTTGGATCACAGATCCAACTCCAAGCCGAAAGCTGCACGGCAAAGTTTGTCTAGTGTCACTCACACACCAGTGAAAACACTGTTTTCCTTTTTCGACAAACTTTGTCTACACTTTCGGCGGAAAATAAAACCCATTCACGCACGCATGATGGATGCGAGTCCCTCTGACAAAGATTGGCACAGCCCTTTGGGCTTCACGATACAACCAATCCTTACAAAAGGGAAACACAACCGGTCAGATGCCCAGGTTCAGAAGATCGCTGACAAGCGACAGGCTTACAAGCAGCGTAATGCTGAATACTGGGATTACAAAGACTCATTTATGTATTCATCTGGCAACAGCTGGTACGACAGACAGCAACCACAAGGTAGCTATCACAGATATGGAAGATTCTGGGAAAGGCCACAGCCTGAACGTCCCAGCGAGCCTGAAGGCTCTCCTCCAAGAAGGAGCCAGGCATCATCGTCCTCTTCACAACAAGATCTACCAAGATCGAGATCCAGACCTCAGAGAGCCAGTCTTGTTGACAAGCTCAACATGTCTTTAGAGGAACTGGACACACTGGAGGAAGAACAATCTCCAACAAAAAGTGATATCGAAGAGCACGAACGAGAAACATCAAACCTGATGTCGGCTCAAAGAGATGAAGACGAACAGGAGGAAGAATCTTCCAGTCGCAGAAGAAGAAGGAAGTCATCGCGACCGCCGTCTGCTCCGAGCAGCAAGGCACTCCGAACAGCTGCCACAGCAGCAGGGTTGTCGAACTGGTTCGGACACCCTAATCAAGGCGGTGCAAAGGGAGAGTCTATCAAGACTGATGAACCTTCACTTCCAAACTCACTAACCAGTGAGCAAGACTTCTCCGTCTTCAGCATCGCGTGGAATGTGTTTCTGCTGCTAATGGGCCTACACTGGATGTGGAAGCAGCTCACCAGGGCTCCCATCAGATGTATGGACCGCCAACAATCAAATGCAAAAGCAGCAGCGAAACGACCACCACCATTTCTCGAACCCGAGAATGAACCACAGACGCGTGAACCTTTAGGACCCAACAGGGTCAATTCTGGAGAAACAACGGATTTGCGACCTGTGTGGCACACTTCCCGAAGCGAAGTCTACCATCTTTCAGACAGCTGTTACCAGCTCAAGCAAGCAAAAGATGTTTCAAGGAAGGTGCTGTGTAAAACCTGCCTCCAGGCAGTACAAGTTGCGGAGATTCGCAGGAACGATCCTTTTCAAAGAGGTGATACACGATCACGTGGCACCGAAAGGGACATTGAACGGTTTCAAACCTATGACGATGCAAGTACTACTCCTCATATGAGGCAATTATTCAGTGATGCATTGCATTCACAAATGGCCGAAGAAGCCATGCAGATTACCTATACATCAATCCCTAAGGGATCCTCGGCAAGAGCCAGAGGTACATCTGCACTCGCAAGTGCCTCATCGTCGTCAGTGCCCAAGGCAATGCCACCAGTGCCTAACAAGGCAAACATGTCACCTCCACCTAAGACTCCTCCGCCAAAGGCGAAAGGAACAGTACCTTCAGATCCTCCGAGACCAAAAGGTCCTACCAGAAGAGGAGGTCAAAATCGGCGCATTCAACGAAAAGCAGCTAGAGAAGCCCATAACAGTGGACTCTGCAACCATGCAGACGCTGCACTTGGCGAAGCCAATCAAGGCCAGGCCATTAACACTATGTGCCGAAACATGGCAGTAAGACACGTCAGCTCTATCGATGCAACGGTAGAAGCAGCCGAGCAGTTTACACAACGCGTGCAACAGCACGTAGAAACATATGATGAAGAGGAACCGTGGAGCACGGAGTTTCTACCAGTCGTGGAAGTCCTATTCAGGAACTTGAGCAGCGACGAAACAACTGTCATACATGACAATCATACGGTAACTATGCCTATTGAGAAATATCTCGACCTCCTCAGAATCGCACAATCATTGCGAAACTCTATCCAGAGAGACAAGGAGGAAAGAAAGGATCATCTTGACACCATCCAAGATACTCTATCCAGAGTGGAAATCCTTCTAACAGCACTGAAGGACTCAAAAACAGTCTTCAATCAATTGGTCCATTCCTCACTAGAGATAGAGCGAAGACATAAAAACCTCAAAAATGTCCTTGAGACACTTTTTGACGACCAAAGCTCTGAGGAAGACCAGTCAGAATCTGACCATGAAGAAGTCCTAACTCCTTCTGCAGCACAGTACTGGAACAGCCTTCATGCCCACGCCTTATCTCCCTCAGGAGATGAAAGTGAAAGATCATGGGCGTCCTCAGACGGACAGCTTGAAAGAAGAAGGGCCGAACGGGCAAAGGCTAAGCAGCCACAACCGGCTAAAGCCGAGGCAACTCCAATCAGCTCACAAGCTGCACCAAAGGCCGAGCCAAAGGCGACTACATCCAACCATGGATATGACACTGCAGACGCCGCCTTCACCAGGGCTGAGAACAGATTACTCGGAATCTTTTCAAGTTCCGAAGAAGATCACTCAGACCCGGATGAACCACATCCGAACGTCTATGCTCGAGCCTATGATCCAAACCTGGATCCAAATCTGAGATAAGGAAAATCTCAGAGTTTCACAACAGTGACTCACAAGGCTCTAACAGGAGCACAGTGAAGGGCTGCATAATTCGATAGAAGAACATTACCAGACCTGATCCTGTACAGACGATCTCTCTGACCAATGTGCATGAAAGAGTTCAAAAGGAGTGATTTCAAGAGTGACTTCAACAGTGTACTTCAGTGCTATACCTAGCATAAACAATATGCTGTTTTTATCATGAGTCCAAACTCCGCAACTGTGACAGTGGGCATAATAGTATATGTGTGAATGTGCGGCCATGCTTCCGGTAAAAGAAAATTAGTGTCTGTTTGTTTGCGTAAACCTCTAAAGGGGTAGCTCTAACAGGTACCTACAGCAATGGCTGCATGCTCATACATATACATTCCGCTGCCCATTGGCTCAAGTGGTTTTACCATATTGAGACAAGACAAGCTCTCCTTGCGTAGCAAGACAAAACAACTACTGTCCGTGTGCAGGGCGCTGCCCTTTGATCCTTAGGGAATAAACTGGTCATACACCTCCTAACAAGGAGCATTTCCTTGTGGGTGTATCGGCTCACCCCTTAAGCCCCCCCCTTTAAGCCCCCCTTTAAGCTCCATCGCCAAAGTGGCAAACGCCCCCTATCAGAAGGCTGCTTGCTTCGGCTCGACTTTTGTGAAAAACAAAGCGCGCAGCACTCGGTCTTTTTCTTGAGCCAAAACGGAGTCGCGTCGGGCTCTGACTGACAGTGAAACACCTTGCAGCTGTCTGTCTCCAAGCAAAACACTTCAAGCACTAACGAAACGAGACGAAACGAACGTGCAGTCACTGACCTAACTCAAAAGCACTCCTAACAGCTTCAGGCATGCCGAAAACATCAGGACATCCAAGGTCAAATGGGATTTTCTTGCGTCAAGCGCGGAGGCCGTCGTAGACGAGGTCTCAACACGTGAATTCCATGCAGAAGGGTGAGTACCTCAGACCCCTATTGGGTGAGGGGCTACAGCAACCTCGGCCACAGTTGGGCGAGGGGCGGAGGCCCCAGGGTTTCAGTACCACCTTAGGGATGCCTTCGGCAAGTCCCGGTGTAAAAGCGGGGTCCTGTAGCCTCAGAAGGGGGTGAAAACTTGGTGCCCTGGCTCGAAGAGCCTCAGAAAAGTGACGAACCTCAGCCTGGAAGGTGAGGAGCCTCAACCCAGAGGTGAGGAGCCAGAGCAGCCGCCCTTTGCCTGGGCGAAGCCAACCTCAAGAGAGGGGACCCTGAGCGAGCGACTGGAGAGGAACCTCCAGGGGCTCGTAAGAGTATCCTAAACCCCACCAATCGCAACCAAAAACGCCCTTAGGAAAGAGAACGGCGGGGAGAAGTGAAAGAACGAGGTGAATCTTAGCCAGAAGCGAGGAGGCTGGGCCCAGGAGCGAGAGACAGGGGCTACCTCAGCTACACTGCCACTGGGCTGCCCATCACCACGGCCCACCAAGTACACAGGCAGGTTGAGTGGGCAGAGCTGGCCGAAGCGAGACCGAAGGCGCGCAACTCCTTTGGCCCAAACGGAAGGGCCAAAAGGGCCTAGAGAAAACAACCAAACCTGGAGGCTCATCTGCAAGCGCAAGCAAGCCTAGACAGCTGCCAACTGCCCATATGCAGCCACGGCAACAGAGCTGCAGCCCCTTAATTTGGACTTAAGCGCAGAGCCCACGCATTCCCCTCAACGAGACGCAGGGAACGACGCTTTCCCTTCAATTCTCAAGCGCAGGGAACAACGCTGTGCCACTCAGCCGCAATGAGGATGGGCACAAAAAAGAGACCTGCCCATGAGAAACTCAGGAGGGAGGAACAGGGCCTGCAACCCAAAATCCAAGGCAGGTAAACAGAAAGAAAGGGGCCAGGAAGCCAAAGGTGCTGCAGGAAGGAAAGCCAGGGACTGCTCAGCCCACGGACAACAGTGTGACTGCCAACACCAACCTCAGGCGTGCAAGGATAAAACCTTGTGCGGCGGGGTGTACAGAGCTCGCACCCGAATCTCGCCGGGCAAGCAGGCTGAATGCGACTCCTGGCCTTGAAGTTGCAGCGAACCTTCTCCGCAAAACAAGCAAGAGCGAGCAAATCCTACCTGAAGCAACAAAAGCCAAAACAGCTCCAGACCAGCAGTGTGGGCGAAAAAGCTGCGGAGTTACGCCAGGAGAGAGACAACACTGCATTACAGGCCAGAAAAGCTGAGTGGGAGCCTGGAGGCACGGAGGCGCCAGCAACAAAGAGCCCTCTCCAACCTATCCTAAACCCCAACGGCGGGAGGCAGCACAACGCCACCTCAACCCAGTAGGCGAGAGAGAGAGAGGCTTGCAGCATGGTACTGCAGGAGACTCGTCCCGAGGGAACCCGAAGGAAAGCCTGTAGCACCTCGAGGGACTCTTACGACTCGGTTGCCCTAAGAACCCTGGTGCTCCTGGCGCAGCTTGCAAGGCAAATCTGCCGCTCTCCACGGTCAGATCCACAAAGGGGTCCTGCGTCCGTCTGGAGCAGAAGAAGACCAGTTTAACCAGCTCAAGAGAAACCTCACCTGCAAAACTTCCAGCAACCAAGAACCTGGTGAAGTGTACAACAGGAGTAGTGCAAGGACGGCAAGGATGTGCTATTGCGCTAAAGAACTGCCCTGGCCGTCGGTCGGCACTGCCACTACCCCTTCCACGCGCCGAGTCCACGAAAAGCAATGGTTCAGTTTGAGCCTGTTTCGGGGCTCCACAGGAGTGGAAAGCAGAGGAGGAGTGCGGGGGGCCGGTGAGGCTCACAGGGTTGTGGAACCTTAGCGCGCTGGGTTGCGAAACCTCAGCCCAGGAAAGAGCCTTCAGGCCATAGACGGGCAGACCTGCAGCGGACCTGGGCACACTTTACCTCGGCCAGAAACTGGAGGGAGGCCGGAGATGCAGAGTGATTCTGTGCCAGGATCCCTCGCCTTGGTGACGAATCCCTCCGGCACGCCCAACCCCTCCTAGAGGAGGTGGAAGGGAAGCTGGGGTAGCTGCCGGAGGGGTGGAGGCCCACGAGTCGGCCTTTCCTCAACTTCCATAGGAGTTGCGCGGAGGAAGAGAAAGAGGATGAGGAGTCCCCCTATTGGCATTGACTTCGGTCGCAACCTCAGCCACGGAGGGCAAGGAAGGGCCAGCCGAGCCTGAGGAAACCGTCTTGGAAGCCGTCGTACGGGTGATGACGCGACGTGATCAAGGGCAGCACCACCATCTGAAGGCGGACTTCAGCCTGTCGGCGAGGGGAAGGTGGCTTTGGTGGTGGCGAGGCCTCCACTTTGGCAGACTTCGACTCTTTGCCTCTCTCCCTTGGAGAGACCCTTTTAAAGGGGCTTTAAAGGGACTTAAAAGGCGGGACTTGAGCCCCTCTTTGTCAAAGAGGGTGGGACCCATCCTCTCTACTGGTCCCAAAGTCTGCTCTCTCGGCTTTATTAACGCCGGGCTGATTGACTGAGCGGAACGTGACGGGGAAGTGGGGCCATGCCTTGTGCTTTGCCATTGCGCGAGCCAAGATTGCGGGGAGCGGGGGGCAGTAAGCGGTTTTTTGGCTTGACTGGGCCTCGTCGACTACGGCTGTAGCTCTCGGTCCCGACAAACTAACAAACTACCAACTAGACAAAAGACTCGACAAAACGGTGAAACAGAGGGCGAAGCTCTACAAGGGCTGCGGCGCACAGGCTTTGCCGGTGGTAGCCGTTCAGCAAACTACGGAGCCTCAGCGACCGGTCTGGAGCAACAAAGGGCCGTCGCCCTGAGCCGCCCAAAGCAACAGGTGGAGCCAAAACCAAGCTCCGGCAGCCGTTCTAGTCATTCTAGTCTCGCCAGACAACGGACAGCCCCTGTGCTTTGTTCCATCACGATCGTGCACACCAAAATCCAAAAGTCCACGGCCATGGCGCAGGTGGCAGATGGAAATGGAATGCAAGGAGTGCCGCAGGCAGGCAGCCCGCGCCGGCACACCTCAAAGCCAAGGGGGAAACCCAAAGAGCCCATGGCGTGACAAACGCGAGACGCGGTCCGTCTGCGACACTGGCAAACGACGTGGGCCACACGCTCTCGGCAAAATTGCTGGCATGAATAACAACAGGGCGCTCGCCTCGACACAGAGATGGCAAGTCCACTGCCGCCATAACCACATCAATGTCCCCAGCGTGAGCTGGAAGCCTGGGTCGGCTGCAAGGCCGGAGATCACCATGACGGCATTGACTTGCGGGTCTCGCACTTCCATAGCCTGGTGTGACCGCTTCTGAGCGGGCATGGCAGGCTAGAAACGCCTGAAGGCGAAGTCCATGCGAGGAAGTGAAGGGCGAGCAACGTATGTTGCAGGCAACGGCTGAAGCCAGCTAGGATGCCAGGCACAGGTGTGCCTACCCAAAACCAGCCAAGGAAGCAATCCACCCCGAAGGACAAATCCGACTCCCTCGGCAGCGGACATGAACAACGCCAGGATGCTCGACCACGACACGGAGATGGCAAATCCGCTGCTCCAGCACACGCTTTCATAATTTCAACCCACCAAGGGGAAAACCCAGGACCCTTGGCGTGACAAGCGCGAGAATCAGCCTGTTCGCGACACTGCCAGACGGCGTGGACCCCACATTCTCGGCCAAGCTGCTAGCCCAACACTGAAAGGCAAAGCCTGTGCTCCAACCGCAACCATGCACCAGCCAAGTGCTGGAACCCCGGGTCGGCCACAAAGGCCGGTAAAGACCACGCAGCGAACATTGACGGGCAGGTTGCACGCTGTCGCAGCCTCGTGTGGTCGTCGGGCAGCCATGGTAAGAGAGGAAGCGCCGTTGGAGGCGTAGTCAAAACGGGAGGTGACGGGCGAGCAACGTATGTTGCAAGCAACGGCGATTAGCCATGATGCATGGCACGAGTGCTGACCCAACACCGGCCATGGAGCGGAGCCAGCGTCGAAGGAAAACCCAAGTCCCTTGATGAAGAGACAGTGACGGCCCGGCTGAGTCTAGCGGGATCAGTCGCGTCTCACAGTGCACAGCCTGTCCGGTCTGACAAAGGCAGCAGAGATAATGAAGGACCTCAACGACGTATGTCGTCAGGCAGCGAGATAATTGACATCTCGTAAAGGGCGAAAGAACGCGCCTTGCGAGGTCGGTCGCAGCCTATCCACCCTGTGCGAATGTCAGGCGTACTGACTGCCAAGCTCCCCCTGTCGCTGTGGTGTTGGAACAACAACAGATTCCGCTAGCTCGACCAGTTGAGCCCGGCTCCCGCCAGGACCGAACAGCCATGCACATGTCAGGAAGGGCGGCGACACTACGACATATGGCAAGGGTTCGCCAACAGAAAAACTACGGGGTCACCTGGTTGGTCCGGTCGCTGCATCGCGCGGCCAACTATCCAACAGTCGTTGCATGTCGCGTCCGCCCGAAGGGAACTGACTCTCCTTCAAGAGATAGAGCATCTGATAATGCCCGTCCCTGTAGATTTCCTTCAGTCTGGTATAAGTATACTGATGGTTGTCATGGTCTTCGCTGTGGAGGTGCGGCATCAACTCCGTAGAGATACAAGGAAGTTGAAGGCCAGGACCTAGTCCCCCTTCCCTCTGAGAAACTCGTCCGCCGCAGCCTTCCAGCGGCCCTGCGCCTTGTGCCCCAACCGGAACCAAGGGCGTTCGCCCCCCGGGAGCGTTTGCGCCTGGCCCTCCTCGCGAGCGGCCAACCGGTGAAGGAGGACCATCGCTTTGGCCTCCTCAGTGTCAATATTCAATATGTGCCAGGCGCCATAAGCGGGTTGGAAAGTAAAACTTCTTTTTCTGTGGCCCTCGAATCCAGTAGGCCACGACGGCGCGGAGATCCCAGCCATCGGAGGTTGCAGCAGCACGCAGACGCCACAGGACGCTATGCAGCAGACCCGCTGCCTGAATCGAGAAAGAGGGCTGAGCCTGCAACCCAAGCGAGAGTCCGCAAGTGGGAAAAGCAAGCGAAGGGTGCCTCGGTGTGAGCCCGATATGTAAACATTCGCGGATCGAAGTCGGCACGTCTTGCCGGAATGATTCCATTCTCGAAGCCCACCATCAGTCGGTCCGCGATAGCAATCTGTGGGCGGCCAAACATGTCCTTGGCTCCCAAGCGAGACCCTGCCACCAAGCAAGACTCAGCACCGTCAAACAGCCGGCGCGGCACCAGCTCCAGCCAGCGGTGCAACACTGGCAGAGGGAACACGAGCTGCACTGCGGTGTGTTGCTGCCAGTACAGCTACTCATCTATCTCACCCGGACATTAGCTGACGACCCTACCGCCGCTCCACTTCTGCAGCTCACCAACGTCACCCCCACCCCTGACGGTCGCACATTGAAGTTCGAGTCACATGCAAGGTCGTCTCTGACTGGAGACTTCCGCCCAGACAGGGCTTGGGGGAGCGACCCCTTGATTGAGGCCGGCAAGCTCATCGAGAAACAGCCACCAAAAGGTCGAAAACCTGTCCTTCAGGCAGGCGTAGAACTGGGTCACAGAACTGAGTCAACGCAATTGAGACGGCCAGCAAGGGCGTCAGACAGACGAAAGGCCTCGCTATCCATGCAGCATGAGGGCCCGCCGATCGGCGAAGTCCACAACCTTGGCCCCAAAGTTCTGAGGGCTGAGCTGACTTCACACGCGGGCAGGGACAAGGGGAGGGAGAGCAGGGTGAGGCAATCCGTGGGGTTGGGCAGCAGTTGCTGCAATGCCCCTGCGCATTCAATGCCTTCAACGGGCTGCTGCAACCGCCCTCCTTGATAGCGGCCGAGGGTGTCATGCTGATTCATGCTGCTCTTCGAACTCATCCTCGTCTTCTGCCGGGACACATCGGGTGGCAATTGAAGACAATTCCGGCACGAGGCGACTAGGCGGAGTCTCCACAGCGTCCAAGAGGGCCGCGGCGTTGACTCCAAGTAGCGCTGGGTGCAGTGGGGAGGCGGCGCAGCTTTGACTGCGTAGCTCCGCAGTCAGTGCTGGATCCTCTTTGGCAGGCGCACCTGTGTCCGGGTCCTGCCGGACCTTTCCTGCCGGGTCATAGAGGGCGCGTGGCAGGCCCGTGGAGCCACTGGCGGCAACATGACCGTTTCAGGGCTTTGGTGGCGTACCTGCGACGACACGAAACGTTGCAATCTCCCGAGCAACGTCGTGTTGATCGTATCCGAGGCAATGGCATAAAGGTAGAATGCTCCCGGCACAGCGGTGACCAGCGGCTCAGAGGGGCCAGCTTGCCTCCGACACACAGTCGCTGGCCGCTCGAACACCATATGTGTCCCAATAAGAGACCTATGGTGAGTAGAGCGGAACGCACTGTATAGCCTTTTGGGGGGAGGCATGCCCACTCCCTTGTGCTCACGTAGCCAGTGGAGACCAAGTCTCGGCGGTGTGGTAACCTCTAGCAGTGCGAAGACGGGTAGAACGGGCGACCCGTGATGGATTGGCCATCTGGTCCGCTGTGCTCAAAGTCCACACCCCGTCGTAGGAGCTGGACCGGGAAACCGTCCAGACCGCTTGTGCAGCAATGGCTGTCGCCTCGCAAAGCGACGGAACACGGTTCACGGACCATTGTTCATAGAACTCCTGCGCCGTCTCCCTGTCCACTCTCGGGGGCCTTTTGGAGCCCCAGTGTGGCGAGACCTCCCATTTGACATGGGTGTGATGGAGGGTGGCATGGTTCCAGCGCAGCCACAATGCTGGTCCTTGCTTACAATGTCTGCGGACATCGTTTTGCTGTCCAGGCCAGACGAAAAATCACTGTCGTCACTCCGACCACTGGGGTTTTCGACTTCCTCAAGCATGGCCTGGGCCTCAGCAATGCTCGTCCACGCCAACACTGGTAACGCGCACAGGGTCGTAGCCGAGAGCAGCTCCTTCGAGGAGTTCATTTGGGGAATGGCTTACCAGAGCTCCCTCCCGCGGGGCAATTAGTCACTGAGGAACAGGCCGCATCCCTCTTCACCTTCTTTTATGAACATCACAATGAACTAGGTGCCTTCGTGGATCTTTTCTCCACCACTGTGTGCGCTGGCACCACCGGGCCGTGGACATCTGCATCGTCGACCGGGCGGGACGCTTTACTATGACGGGGGAGGACGCCCACCAGCGGCTCACAGCAGGGAGCACGCGGCCCACAGGCCCATTGATCACCGCCTCCCGTGTCTGCTGCCAATTCTCCAATGGTGACAGGGAGAGGCATCAGAGGCCTTGTGCATGACGGATTGCGGGTATCGACGGCTGTGATCAGCAGATAGAGGTCGGCCAGCAGCCTGGTGTAGGCCACCAGAGCCAAGTTTAGACAGACTCCATAGATGGAGGCGAAGTCTTCAGCTTGCATTGCGGCGATTGCGGTGTTGGCCGGCGCAAGGATTGCGCCAACTGCCGACAGACGGTTGAGATGGCACAGGATCGCTTCACTGTGGGATGAAGACTGGTGGAGGAAATCAACCGCAATGGCTGCTGGCGTGAGGCGACCGGGGTGAGGGCACACTCGATCGCCGACCTTGGTGATGCCGGAATAAGAGATGAAGTATTTCAGCCCTTGTCGTGTCACGCGGCATCCGCGGAGGTCCTGAAGATCCGAGTCAAGGCCAACGTCCACCTCTCCCTCAACTCCAAAGAGGCATTCCGACAGCTTCCGACAGACTGTGAGGCTGGGGCGGTGGCAGCGCCGGGCAGGCCATTGTGCCGGTGTTCCAGGCTGGAGGACGGTGTGAAGCGGGCCCTGCGGAGCAGACTGCACCAATCCACGCAGTGCGCGGCGAGCCGACCCGGCGCAACCGGCTGCGGGGCCAGCTGAGCGACTCCTCCAATGCCAACAGGCTTAGCGATGATACTTGAACTTCACCTTTGCCACCTCCAGCGGGCTGTCGCGAATCGCCAGCGCGGATGACAAGCTGGCCCTCTGCATTGGCAAGGATGGCAGCCGAAGCCGGCTGACCCTCCTGCTGACCCTGATCAATCACGATGACATGTGCACCGCGTAGGAAGGTCTTAACCTCGCTACAGGAGGTATACCGTAGCTGCAGTGCGACCCCTGCGTAAGCAGCAGTATGTGAGCACTCCGGACCGAAGGGGAGGCAAGGCGTGCTTCGCGGCCCGAAACTGATGCCAGAGACCATCCGCACCACAACGAGCGGGCGCAGCCAGTCCGGAGCATCCGCAAGGAGGTTAGAGGCTATACGCACAACTGCGATGAGCGCTGAGTGTTGCTGAGCAGTCCAAAACACCGTCTCCAACACCGCGTCCATGCAGACCAAGGCGCACCGAAGGGAGAAAGTTTTGCAAGAGCCTGCGCCCGGGCAGCCAAAATGGCCGAAATGTGTCCGCACAGAAGTCCATCCACTGTTGAGGAGCTCATCGATGTGGCGGCAAAATGTCTATCCCATGAGAGCAGCCAAGATGTGCAACTCGCCGCCTCTACGGCTTGCAGGAACAGCACTAGGTGCCTCTCAGCAGCAAAAGTGACGCCGAGGCCTCGGAGCTGGCTGGGTACAAGGTCGAACGGGCATGCCAATGCAAGGCTAGAGAGACCTCACCTCGAGCATTTTCAGCACCTGAAAATACATCTAACGCACCTCCTACTTTCATGCACGACAGACAACGAAGAGAAAGATCCCAGCTGCAAACGTGATCCGGTTGCGGAGGGACTCGACTCCAAGAAAGTCGGACCACTGACGGATGAGCAAGAGGGCGGCTGTGGACAGCTCTCGGAAGGAGGTTGGTTGCCGCTGTGATGAGAGAACCAGCCCGTGTTTGGCGGAGACGGAAGGCCATTGGGACATGACAAGCTAAGTACGTATGTGCCAAAGCTGAAACAATCTTCCACCTTTAGCACGACTGGCAATTCCTTGGCAAAGCGACGGGTGGTGTTCTGATGCGACATCCGGCGATTCTTCTGTCCAGCATCCTCAAGCGCGGGACCTTGACTGTAGACATGAAAGTGCAGAAAATCTACGACACGCTTGAGCGACAGTTCACCGAGTAAAGATCTAAACTGGAGCAGACAGCGGCAGGTTGATCGGCTTTCCTCCTCAGAGCATCGGAGCCTGACCTGTTGAATGATCCAGAAGCTCCGCAACACAATGTGGCAGAGAGGCTGCAGTGACAGTGCGGACAGCCGCGAGAAAACGCAGTGGCAATAAGTCTCCGGTGCCAAGCGCTTGAGGGAGTGACGCGGTGCCGGAAGAGAACAGCTTTATCTTACTGTCAACTGGACCTTGACAACGGTAGAAGTGAGGAGAGTAGAAGGCCCACTCCAGTTTTCCTTCTCCAAGCTGCGCAGAAGGAGGAAAACCCGTGCGGCAGTGACATCCACCTGGACCGGCAGCGTTGTGGCAGTGCGTAGGAGCATGGGAGCAGTTGTGGCAATAGCTGCATTTTGTCCAACATTTGAATTCGGCATGATGAGCGGCACGCCTGCATCTTTTTTTCTCTACGGCAAGAAAGAGACTTGTATAGAGCTGTAGTTTGGTAAGCAAAGTCTGCGCGTGCTACGCGTCTTGCTTTCAGGCAAGCACATCATCTCAGCTTGCTTGTCGGACTGTGTCTTGACACTTAGGATTTACAGGCCTCCTTTAGAGCAGAAAATACCTGCTCCGGATCAACGGTTTGGGTATTCGCGCCACTGTGCCCGCCACAACAGCCCGTCATCATCTTTGTCACAGAGCCCTCCAAGGAGACTTCTCGGTCCTACTAAGGAGCCTAGACTTCATACGGAAGTTGGCATTTTGTCTTAACATCTGTGCGGCTCAGGGTCCTAGCAGGCCTACATTGACGTTTTTCGGCAGGCAGCAACACGGCAGGCTTGGTGGAAGTGCTTCTGCACAAGCTCTTTAAACTTGGAGGTGGGGTGGCAGGGCAGAGGTGTCAATCTCGAAGCGGTGTCAATCCGTTCTGTCCGCCGCCGGGGCGGATTGACACTGTCAATCGGGAGGGAGAGGCGGCAGGTAGTATCAATCTGAAGGCGGCCCGTGTCAATAGGCCGGAAAGAGGCCAGAAAGAGGTTTCAACCCACTGAACAAGCAACTGCATCTAATGTGGAGACCAATCCGCGTGTCTGACCATCAAAGTCTCTTTCGGAAGTTTTCATTCTGCTCTGTCTCAGAGTTTCATGTTTTTGCTTCTGTTTATTCCCTCTGTCAACCTTCTAACAGTTGCCTTGCACTTAGAGCGAAGAAGATGAAGTTAAAGATTTGCGATCAATCGGTTTCAACAGCGCTGCAAATAAAAGCAACAGATTGGAATGTCAAGACCGTGTCTGCAACCTTTGGCTCAAAGTTGCGACACACGTCTACATGCCACTGCTTCAGCTCTGCAACTTGTGGATTTGCCGTGCACGATCGTGACACAACAAGACCTCGGAGCTGCTGGAGCTTCGAAGCTTGTGCAGAACGGCCAACACTGGGAAAGCTTGTGCGCCGCAGCTTGCTGTCGATCTCTGTTAATCAGCCTTTCTGGCTTCAGCGGGTCTCGTCGACTGCAGCTAGCTGCGGAGTACAGACCGGCATTGACCGTTCAGCACAAGCTATGGCGCCTCTGGGGAGACACTAATTTCCTGCCCGTGGACCCGCCACCCACCTCCGAAGAAGTAGCGGCCGATGAGACACCGGCGGCAGCCGTGGAGATTAGCGCAGTGGCATGTCCGATTGGTCTTTCGCGGAACTCTTGCGGCTCCCTTTTCGGTTACGCATCATCCATGCCAGCGAAGACTTTTTGTGTCCTTGGGTAACCACCAAGCCACACCGCGTATCAGCGTAAACCCAAGTTGACCGACACAACTGGCTCGTACTCGCGAGGGACTGGGGATCGAGACAAAGAGAAGCAAGTCCGCGCAAGTCGGTAGCTCCTGGAAACCGTGCATCAAGTTGACGGCGTCGCTGCTCTTTAAGCGGCAGCTCCATTGCAGTTCAATGAATGTTGAATGCCGGCTAAGTGTATGTCACAGCCTTGTTTCACTTTTGTATGTTAGTTGCCTCTTGTTCTCACTTTCTTGCTTCTTTTTGGGACCGAGCGCAGCAGCCGCCAAGACCCATTCACGCCAAAAAGTGTGGCTTGGTGCCTCTGTGTTTGCAGAGGTCAGAAAAGATTCAAACGGATCCGACATCACCCCGAGATGTTTTGGAACCAAGATGGCTGAAACGAAAAAAAGATCGCAATCTTTTGTGGACTTTGTCGCGATGAAAAAAGATGGAGGTCGGAAAGACATGCCGGGGTCGAAATCAAGAAGCTGCTTGGCAGCTTCTGTCTTGGAATCGCAAATTCCTTCGGGCCCAAGTCCAAACTCGCGTGTTCCAGACGCTTGTGGTCTGCAAAAAGATGTTTTGCGGTCCAAAAATTGAGCAGCCCCTCTTCCTGGCGAAGTTGACAGATGAAAAAGTGGTCAAGCTGCGCTTGGAACACTCCAAGAAATCGGTTGTAAGCTTTAGCAAAAGCTTGTCAAACCAGATGAGATGAGTCGCGTGAAACATCGACTCAGCAAGTCACAGGAAAAAAATTTTCCACACAGACAAGAAGATGCCTGAGTGTGGGGGTTGCGTATGTGAAGAAGGCAAACAGAACGTTCTTTACTTTACGACGAACGCAACTTCGTTTGCTTGTGTCAGAAGCACGAAGCATTCTCCAGATTGCAGTCCGAACATGGAGAACATTCAAGCAGCAGACAAACATGTGGAGTTTGGTCGGGAAGTTGGTCAATGTACAAGTAGACACTGAACGATGCTCTGACTAACGGAGTGGCACAGGTTCGCGGGAACTTAGCGGCCATGCTGCACTCAGAAGAAAAACAACATCATGTGAAACAAAGAGACACGGAAGTCAGACGGACCAAGCACTTGGCGGAAAGATGTCAAGTCCACCGCTGGCCTTGATACACTCAAGCTGGTCGGGTCGAAGCTCGCGAGGGGGACTCAAAGTCCGGGCATGCAGGAAGTAGCTCAAAAAAAACTCAGACACTGGGTGGCCACGACCGTAAGCAGGCAGTTACAAAATTTCCTACAAAGCCCGCACGCTGCCTGTTGTGTGTTGCTGCTTGCATCTTATCTTGTATCAGTCTGAGGGTTGCGCTAGCTCTTTGACTGCCCTTTGACTTGAGGTTCGGAATTTTCGAATTTGTTGTTCACAAGCAGAGCCGCACGTAGTAGTACAGTTCCGCGCCGGCTCCACAATGTGCAATGCCTAAGAATGCTCTTTGGGATGTTTTTCTTTCTGCAGCATGAGACTCTCGAAAAAAGGCAACGAACACTCCTGCTTTTTCAACTTTTGACAACGAAAAGACTTCCGCAGCAGGCATCTGTGCCGGATTTGTTCAAGTATTGACGATCTAAACTAGCTCACGGTCTCATGCAAAAAGTTTTGCAAGAATGGTTTGGAATGTTCGCTGGAGCGTTTCTGTTTTGTTTTTTCCCTGACAACTGCAACAAATCCGGCTGTTGCTTCGAACCCGAGCAAGATACTTGTTTGCAGTTTGCATTGAGTCTCGATTGCACCCATTGCACGTGGACTCAAAAATCTCATTACGCCGAATCTACGAATGGTTGACCTTCCGTTTGTGCCACTGGTTCCCAGCTTCGACTGGTTCCACGATGTTTACAAGCGACCAAAAACATTTTGTTGCCGACACTTATGCATGCACTTTGTGTCTCTCTTCCCGGTTTCGCAAAGTGGATCATGATCGTGGCATTTGCTCTTGCAACAGCTGCTCACCGACTCACCCATACGTTTCGTTGTTCAATGAAGTTGATCGTGTGTGTCAGTATACGGCAATCAGAAGATTGTTGTTATCCAGTTTTCACCTCGCAACCACGGTAGCGTCTGATTTGCAATATTTTCCATGTTATTGCAGCAACTTCGTACAAAGATGGGTTTGCTGTATGCAGTGGGTGTTCCGCTTTGCATAAGGTTTTTTCAGAAGGCAGCAGCCACTGCACAATGCCATCATGCGGCGTGGAAGCCAAGCACGAGCCCCAGAACATCCCAACGTCTTCACGCAGAGCTTTAGCAGGCCGAGACGAGATTTCCATGCAATGTCCCAGCCAGAGACTTATGAATATAGAGTCCGTTTTTTACCGATGAGGACACTCTGTCGCCTCGCTTGCCCGAGCCGAGCGTCGACTCTGCCGACTATCAGCCAGAGGCATCAGGGTTTGCAGAGCTCACAAAACATGTTCCGGAGCGCGCAGGTCGTTGCGAAGAGAACAGGTGCTTATGCGGTCTGGTTGATTCTGTTTGAGTTTTGCCGGCTCTCAAGCTTTTGGAAGCGGAGCAGTCACGGACCTTCAGACCCGAATTTGTTCCCATCCTTCAGCCGACAAGTCGAATGCTGGAGGTTGACGTGGAGCGCTTGGCGCAGCACTTTGCGCAGCGCTATGGGAGTCTGGCGGAGGTCTGTATGTAAAGGGACTTCTTCGAGATCAAGTGTCAAGTTCTTGGTATCCGTGTTGAGTTTTTGTTTCGACGGTTTGAGCTTTGCCTTCAAAGCTTCCCGGCCTTGTGGGGCTCCCGTGTCGTGGGACCTGTGTGGTGGATGTGCCTGCTTCCAGTCCCACTGCCTGTTGAAGGACGTTACATGAGATTTGGCAGGGGAGAGGCTGAAACACTATGTTCTCAAGACGCTGTTTTCCTGTCAGGCACGCAAAGCGCTGGATCCCGAGGCAAGCCATCTTTCTGCAGACATGTGTGCGGATTCCTCGAGGTGTTGTGCAAGTTTGTTGGTTGAGGGGTTCTTCTTGTTTGTCCCTCTGGTAACTTCGGTGTGGACAGTTGGGCACCACGACCCGGAGCCGGAGGGACCCGGAAGCAAAACCCCTGCAGGTGGAGCTGAAATTGGTCGAGTTCGAGCTGGCGCTGAAGAAATGGGGGGTCAAGGTGCCCGCATTCGACCTTAGCTGCAGATGCAATGTGCAGACGCACAGCTGCGGTCCGACGGGTTGCCATTTGTCAGAGGTGGACAACGTGGTTCACTTCTTCGCTCACATCGACGAAGATTACAGCGGCAGCATCTCCGTCGAGGCAGTGGGAGGGGAGGGAGCCCACGGCACTTTTGGGCCGCCAGTCTGGGAGCGGAGAGTCAGGAGCTCCTGAATGTGCTGGACTCGCCCTTGGACGAGATCAAGCGTCTCGCTTGCGATTCCAGCCTTGCTCTTCGTAAGCTGTAAGTTGTAAGGCTTCCGAGCCATCTCTCTTCGCAAGCCATTGCGAAATCTGTGCAAACAATCGTCTCAGCCTCTCAGCTGCGCTGTAACAACCAGCGAGGAGGTCCCGAAGAACCGAACCTGACGACATTTCCATGTAGAAGTTTAGGGATCATGGGGTTTCGGGTTTACAAGTAGCACACGCACAGTGAAAACGTAGTAGAGCTGTACTATCACGCTTTGCCTAAGACGATCACCACATCAATGATTAATTGTGTATGTTCTCTTTCTTGAGATCCTTGCATGCTCTCGCCGCAAGATGCCGGAATACTGTGTAGCAGCGCCAGCACTCCAGCACGCTCCTTTTTATAATCTGGCCGTTGAACACCTGGTCGTGCAGAGAACGGGTCCCACAACTATTCCTTATGCAGAAGCTATCTGACCCACGGTGTGAAAGGTTCCGTCATGCTAGCTAGACTGCGAGACTCTGCGCAGGCACTGACTGAACCTGCAGCCTTCTTGCTTTGAATCTTCGCGACTCAGGCGTCGCGAGAAGCTTCGGCAAAGGAATGAGGTCAAGCGAATCTTTGAGGACCACAGAACGTTTCTGCTTCGGTCGACTTGATTCAGCAGCATTTGGCAAGCAGTGGCCCGAGCATTCCCTGTGCCGGCGGATTCAGAGCGGCTCGACCAGGAGATGGCGCGCAGCATCTGTGAGAAGTTTGGCAGCATCGAGGTTCCGCGAACCGTGGCATTCAAGCTTCGCAGCCAAGTGGCAGGGCCCACATCGTAGCTCACTTTGTGGGGCCCGGCAGGAAGCTTTCCAGAAGCATGGCAGCTGGTTGCATTCGACGAGTTCCTCGCTGTCCCTGGCGCAGACAAGGCCTCAGGAATTGGATCAACCTTGTTGGAGGCTGGAAGGGCTTAGCTTGAGCTAGGCTGCGGCGAGAGCTGCAGGAGCTTGGGGTCTCTTCGAAGGCTTCAGGGGGAGAGATCAAGCGGAAAACCGTCGATCTTCAACTCTAGCTGCGGATCCCCCTGTCGATGTGTCGATGAGGTTTGGGAGATTGGCGAAGCAGCTCGACATCGAGTTGGAAGCCGCCGTCATGCAGCGGGTCTTCAACGAAATCGACGAGGACTCTGCCGGATCTCGATCAATCTGCAGTCCGACTCTCAGACATCAGGTTCAAGGGTCATTGCCTCACCGGCTGCGATTGCGTAGTAAAGCTCAATATCGTATGTCACATACATGCATTAGTAAATTAGATGTATGATCTATCATATGATATGATAGTGGATTGGGCTATCATGTTATGTCATATGATCGCCTATTCTATTCCGCTGCATTCTAGTTACTTATGTCACATTATGTTTGGTAATCTCATGTAGTATTATATGTTATGGCCTTCTATCCTACTATCTTGTATCATATTATGTTTGGTCTTTTTATATCTTTTATCATGTAAGGTTAGATGATTTCACTTTATGACACTACAAGTCATTATACTATTTTCATTTTCATGGTTGTACATCTTATATTGCATTGCACTATATCATACCATATTGTGTTCTAGTAGATTATATTGTCGTCTGTTCAATATTGGACTATGCTACTATATTCAACTGTTCCTTTTTCCTGCTACATCGTATTATCGCATATTTGAAAGGTATTTATGCTACATGGCGTTCTATCGTATTACACTATATTAGATCACGGTTTTCATTATGTCACATCACATTATGGTATGTGGCATTTGTTTTTATAAAATTATTCCAGGTTGTAGTATTGCTGTATGTCCGATC
>CAJNDT010001968.1:432500-457500 GCA_905221615.1 Symbiodinium sp. CCMP2592
AGTGTACGAAACCAAGACGTTGTCAGTAGTTACCCAGTAGTTTCGTAAGTTGCCACACAGGCACTCTTTCTTCGTGTCACAAGAGCAGAGCCCGACCCCGCACGTGTGAAGCACACCCCCCAAAAAATTTACCAGCCCGCAGCACAGGTCCTGGACACTATCACGGACAGTGCTGCCACGCTCCTTGGAGAAACAGCCACTCTAAGCAGAATTGCACATCTGGAGAACAACCTTCTGAAGGCAAGCAGTTTGTTTGATCCTTTGAACGCAGACATGGACAGACCTCCCATCTGCATTCGTATGGTATGTATGGGCTCATGCAGATTTGCAGTTCATCCAACTGCTTACATGGACCCGGGTCTAGAGTTCTGTGAGCCCGGACCTTTCACGAGGATGATCTGGACCAGCCTCCAGCCGTTCACTATGCAGGCGAGGGTGGCGGGTGGCGGGTGCGCTTGTTGTGTCCAGGGATTGGGTCGAAATTCCGGAATCTGCTCGAGGACTTCGTGCAGAGACTTCTAGAGGAACACCGGCAAGCCGAGGAGGTCGGCGAGGGTCGCAGTGTTCGTTCGGGTGCGTGTGAGGCTGTATGTAGAGCCCACGCTTGTGTGGCATTGTAGTGCCGAAGTTGCACGGTTGCAACTTGACACTGGCAGCTATCACTTTTGTGTGGTAGTTGTCGGTGCTCATGAGTTCGAAAGCAGACGCGCAGTCTCGACGTTGCATGAGTTCGCACAGCGAGTCTTGCAAGTCTACTGGGCCACCGCCGAGAAACCTTGCCACATCCCAACCGCCAAAGCCGAAATCTGCCAGAAAGCTGTGAGGAGAAACAGCGCCACGAAGAGGACCGTGAAAGGCTCCGGGCTCTAGTTATTGCTCGCAGCACGACCCATTGCCCTCAGGCGTGAGAAGGAGCGCAAGCGGCGTTTGGCAGAGTCGTTGTGCAGCTTGGCCCGGCTTTAGGACCTGGTTAAGTGGATTTGAAGGCTCGTTCAAGGGTCAAAGCAGTGGAAAGAGAGTTGAGAATTTCAGAATTTCACGCAGTTCTCCGGGACGGTCATGTGTGCAGAAGCAAACCTCAGCAAACGGCTTCAAGCGCACAGGCTTGGGTATGCACATGGTTTATTCTAACGTTGGCCGGCCCCAGCGAGAGGATGGCAGCGTGTTGTGGTTTGGCTTCGCGAACTTCGGTAATCAGTTCTGGTTGGGGCAGTGTTAACCTGCAAGTCCGGAGCCTGTTTGGAGTGTTTTCAGCCCCTTGATGACTTGCAAGCCACGAGCTGCCACTTTAGAGTGGTCTTGACGATTGGAACAGAACTCTCACTCCCCACCCCCAACCCTGAGCACAATGGTGAGGCCTCGATAGCCGACAGAGAGCAGCCAAGGACCTACCAAGCCGGGTATGTGGGCCATATTTCGGGGTGCGTTTTTCCGATGTTGAGTGTTGTAGGAGATGTTTGTGCTGGGCGTTTGGGACATTTCTGCAGCTGATGTTTTTCGGTGAGCTTGGGGGTCCCCGCCGCAAGACAGTAAGGGTGTCTCAGGTGTCTGTCTTGTCCAAGAGTCCAACTCCGTCGCTTAGCGACAAGTTCCAGCATCACTAGCCCCCTCACCTTCCCATGCTCTCTGCCACTTCTGCCGTGAATTGCCTGGAGCCGAGCGCCATGGAAGGAAGTAAATTCCTGGCTCGACGAAGTTCGCTACCTTGAGGCCACGGGCAGGGCATCTGCTGGTTGTCTCGGACTGCGAAGTTCTGAACAGTGGGCGGCAAGGAGTGTGTTGAGAGCGACACAGTGGAGTAGGTGTGCATGTGTTCGCAAGAATACAAGTTCGTAATACTCGAATCAGTGTTTTATGATGTCATATGTGTAGCAGAGGCTATACATACATATTACATATCTGTACATATTTTTTATATATGTATACATATATATATACACATCCATGTGTACTACTCTCTCTCCCTCTCTCGATGTATCTATCTGTATCTGTACAACACATATGTATCTATGTTTGTGCATGCTGTGTGTACTTGCATGCATACATACATGCATACATACGTACATACATACATACGTACATACGTACATACATGCATACATGCATACATGCATGCATGCATGTATGCGTGCATACATACACTTTCACATGCATACATACACACGTGCATGCACACACACATATATATATATATATATACATACACATTACATATATATATATATATACACATACACACATATATGTATATGCATATGTGTATGTATATGTATATGTATATGTATATGTATATGTATATGTACATGTACATGTAAAATGTACATGTACATGTACATGTATATGTATATGTATATGTATATGCAGATGCATATGGACATGTATATGTATATGTATATGTATTTGTATATTCATTTGTATATGCATATGCACATGTATATGTATATGTATATGTATATGTATATGTATATGTCTATGTATATGTATATGTATATGTATATGTATATGTATATGTATATATATATATATATGCATGTATGTGCAAGCAGCAAGCAAGTACATGCATGCATGGATGCGTGGACGCATGGATGCACGGATGGATGGATGGATGGATGGATGGATGGATGTGCGCACATATATATATATATATATATACATACACATGTATCTCTGCTGTCTCTCTGTCTCTTCGTCTCTTTTGTCTCTCTGTCTCTCTGTCTCTCGGTCTCTCCGTCTCTCTGCGTCTCTCTCTGTCTCCCTTTGTCTCTCTTTGTCTCTCTTTGTCTCTCTCTGTCTCTCTCTCTCTCTCTCTCTCTCGCTCTCTCTCTGTCTCTCTCTCATGCCTTGCCGCCGCCATTTGGGATCTTCCCAGCCACAGCAGTGGCCCCCATGATTCTCGCCGGGCGTTAGGTACCAAAAGTTGACAGACTGCCCTGGCGACCATTTTCAAGGCACTTCGGCTGCATGCATAGGCAGAGAGAAGAGAAGACCGGTGTTGGTCATCAGCAAGACTATCGCCCTGTGTCCTTACCTTGTTGTTGAAGATGTTTTGCACAAGTTGAACATGATCGTGAGAGAGTTGCGTAGTCACCGCACCGAAGTGTCGATTGTCACATGCACATCTGACCACAACAGCATAGAAGCCCGTTGAGGAAGGGTCCGGGAATGAGTCTAGCTTTAAAGGGAGTTGGTTGGGGTCTGTGGGTTTCGTGTTTATGCTGGGTGAGATGGAGAAGGCTTTCCGGTAAGTGGGCTCGCCACGCTGAGCTCAAGGCTCGCGACACATACTCTTCTGTAGGCCCCAACAGCACCATTCGTACCGAGGTGTGCTTGTTCGTGGCATTGGACAAAGGCCCAATGGCCGGGGCACAACCGCCAGCGCCGCCGAAGGAACCGCCGCTGGAGCCGCCCCTGCCGGAGACTCAGAGAAAGCTGACAACTGCAATGCGGCGTGTGAGTGCTTTTCATGTCCTGATGGTACGAGGCTCGGTGACATAGACATTGATGGAGAGGACCAGTCGAAGCTAAAGGCCTGATTGAGCTGTCGCCTTTCCTTGGACCGGGCTTTGTGTAGAACTGGTAATGATACAGCATCCTTGAAGCCGAGTTTGTCTGTCGCGTTCGGGCAGTAGCCACATCCCTTATTCACCGACATGAGAGCTGTTGCGATATCCATGGCGAGGAATCTATGCGGACGGTGGGCATTATGATGCGTCAACTGCGACTCACTCCAAGCCATTTCATCGCTCCAGTACTCCCCTTGGTCTGTACCGTCGACAACGGCCCAACCACTGCGAGGGTCGGTCTCCAGCTCAAGCATCTCAGACTTAGGGCTGGATATCAACATCGCATGAAAAGGGTTCAGAGATCCATCGCTTACGCCAAGAACTTCCGCTCCAGAGCTGTCAGTTCCAACCCGAGCTTCGATCAGACAGAGTTGTGCCTTCGACGAACGAAACTTCGAAACCTGAGACGTCGCAAACTTCTGCTGCTGCCTTGGAAGTGGAGGGAAAACTGCTTCAAGCAGTCTCAATTTCGTTGAACTGGTGTTGTTAACGGCACAACAAGAACGGGACACACCTAACGGGAATTTGAGTCAAATCACCGCTCTGGACTCCGCAGTCCGCCTGTCCATTTTTTCAGACGCAGATTTCCCCCTTCAGTTCGGGCCAGAGATGGGGGAATCACAGACTGAGCGCTTTGGGCGCACTGTCTTCTGAGCCCTGCCTGAAACTTCCAGTACTTCAGCAAACCCAGCCCTCGAGCCTCTCGCGTTCCTCACGCTCCGCTTCTGCAGGTGCAAGATGTGCTCCGAAGCTCGAAATCGGGCTGTCTGACGAAGACGGCTGCAGGGTCTGGGTGTTTAGTCTGCCATTCTGGGGGATTTCTCGGATTCGAAGGTGCATTGCAAGTGGAAGAGGTTAGCATGCGCCATGGGGCGAGTCGACTTCGATGTTCGGGCTTGGGTCGTTACGGACAAATCCTGAACGCTTAGCGCCTCGGCAATAGCTATGAGATCTCGAGTCAGGTCAGGAATTGTCACCTTCTCTGATGTGCTTACCGCTCAGCTGAGTAGCAATCATCTTGCACAGAACTCCACCCCCGAACTGTACGGTCCATCAGTGCTGAACCGTCAGCAAAAGCAGAAGACGGGAGGAGCATGAGTGAGTCTTACCTCAGCGACTGCAGTCTCCAGGAGGCCCTCAGACTGTAGATCCTTAACCTATGAGGATGCTTTGCTTTTGAGGAGAATGGTTCAGGAGAATGTTTCGTGGCAATTGCGGGGACTCGAGCGGTTGGGCCAAGAGCATGGGCGCGAATTCGCAGTGCAACATCTTCGGTACAGGCTCCCCGACTCCCTGCTCGGCTGCTCGTTTCGTTTAGGCCCAACCTTCGCCACAGATTCGCAGCCCTGGACTCGCCTTCCGAAGCCCAAGCCGAATGCTATCTTCCCGAAGCTTTGCAGAACGCAGGCCCTTCACGAACATCACGAAGTGATGCAGCAGTGGATGGCACGAGTGGAGAAGCAGATGCAGTTGCTGCGGGACCGTCTTGATTCCCAGATATTCCAAGCCTCAGAGCGCAGACGTTTGGTCCAAAGTAAACGTATCGGATTCGAGCTTCTTGGCTCAGCTGGATCACCCGTCAGGTTGGCAACCGGGAGGAATGTGCCAGGTTAGATGATTATCAGGGATTTATAGGATTTCGCCGGCCTGTCAGGGAGACCTTGGAATCCATGCCAGTCCAGCTCGTAGTTGTCCTCGATTGCAAGGCTTCAAGCTCTGCTTTCACAGGCTCCTTGGACTCAGTCCTTGCAGGACAGTACAGAAACGAAGTTGGAGGACGCTGTGGCCAAGCTGACGGAGGTCGTCAACACACGCAGGACGTTTGGGTGTTCTTGGGGTGGTCTTGGGCTTCGTCACGTTGCTTCCTGCCTGGCTCCTAAGAAAGGAGGCGACAGAGATTGAATGGTGCAAGTCCAGCCTGTTCTGTTCATGTCATGCCCGCTTGCACGCAACTCTCCGACATCCTCCGCATTGCAACCCAAGCAACCCTGCAGCGGCACATCGATCCAATGAAATCAATCACATCTGTCCATTCGGAGGAAATCGCGGCCGCAGCTGACACACGGATCCCTGACCATGTTGTTTCATCGGGATTGTTACGGAACAGGATTGCAGGCATGCTTTGTGGCATGCAGATAATGCATACACGTATCATGGCGATATTGAGGTAAGGAGAAGTATTTGGCCGGGCATTCTCGGCAAGGTCAGGGACTTGCATGCATCTTAGTTTCTCTCTACGCTCAGGCAGCAGCGGAAGCATGCTTGATGAACTGGGGAAGAAGGCACCAGGGCAGATTCAGATGACAGGCTGCAGGACTTGGGCCGGGGTCCGCAGTGGGGGCACAAGCCCAGGATTTGAGCGAGACGGTTCGGGTGCTTTTCCAGAGAATAACAGCTGTTGTTAAGCCGAATACCATGGAGTTCTGTGCATACCGCAGGTACCTTCAGCATGGAGGAATTTGTTGTGTATGTATCCGCACACTGCGCAGAAGACGTTCGGGTCGTGCCATGCGGGCCTTGGCGCCGCAACAGGTCATCGAAAGATCGACAAGTTTCGGAGGCGGAGGCGGCTCTCGAAGCCTCGAAGACCTGCGAGAGGCCCGTGGGGTCCAGAACTTCTCCGGGCATTCTGGGTGTATCGACATTTGCAATGCGTGGTGGCATGCTGAGTGATGCGCATCCTAACTCTCACCAGGTCTTTGTTGTGTACGGGTGGAGGCACTCAGTACAATATACGCACTTGTTCTTCGGGAGGCCGTCATAGCTTCCTTCGTTCAACCGGCACTGATTGTCCGCAGGTACAGAACGCTGCCAAGAAAGCCTTCCTGCACGGCCCTTAGAGGGCCTCTGGACTGTTGGTGTTCGAGGTGTTTGGAACTTCGAAGTCTTCTGTTTAACCAAGCACACGTTTCTGTGAGACTCGAGACGAGTTGGAGCTAAACTCTGTGCTCTGCTCGTGGCTTGAAGGCAAGACATTGGCCCTGCCCGGGCCCCGACGCGGAAGGCAAGCAAGACAGGACCGGGGGGTGTCAGGAGCTGAAGCTTGGAAGGGGTTCCGGGGGGGACGCTTTTAGCCCCTAAATTGGGAATCCTCTATATAAATAGGGCCCCCCCCAAAAAAAAAAAGAGCAGCAGACGCGGGAGGAGCTAAACCCGACGTCGAGACGGAGACCGAAGGAGCTCGGGAGCGGAGAGGCGCCGGGGAGTTATTATGGAGAGTTATTATATGGAGAGTTTGAGTTTTTTTTTTAATGGATTTCTATGGTGGAATTATGTTGGGGTGGTGATAAAATGATAAAAGTTGCATGGGTGGATGCAGGGCTCCGGTTCAAGTGTGGAAAGTTGCATCGGGTTTTAGAAAATGGACCTGGCCTCTACTAAGCTTTGCTATGTCAGTAATTTATTATAAATGCAAACTGTGCTAGCCGCACCAATGGATCCGATCGTCAGCACCATCACCGTCTTGCTCATAAGTTCCATCATGAAGCTGTGATTTCAGTTCGCTGCAACGACAGCACTGCTAGAGCCGCACTAGCGGTGTTTTCTACCTTCCGTGCCCCTCCTGTTTGGGTAGACCCAAACAGTACTGAATCAGCCCGTGCAAGGCCCGTGGCAAGTCCGTCGTTCATTCTAAATGCTTCATGTGGTGAAGACTAGCCTAGTTCGCGGGTTTGAAGCCAGTGTTTTGTGGGAGAGGCTCGGAGAGGGCTGCGACACAGTGGCTCGGGGGGGAGGGGCAGGCATAGACTGGCTATGTGCACTCCCAGACCAACAACCCCCAAAATCAGCTTCTATATCTGTACCCGATGGCAGATGCAGAAACAGCAACAGCGACAGCGACAACAAAAACAACAACTACGACCATTCAACCAGCCAACCAACCAACCATCCACAACAACAACAACAACACCAACACCAACACAAACACAACCAATAACCACAACCAACAACCGCCCACCAGCACCAGCACCAGCACCAGCACCAGCACCGGCACCAGCACCAGCACCAGCACCAGCACCAGCACCAGCACCAGCACCGGCACCAGCACCAGCACCAGCACCAGCACCAGCGGCAGCGGCAGCGGCACCAGCACCAGCACCAGCACCAGCACCAGCACCAGCACCAGCACCAGCACCAGCACCAGCACCAGCACCAGCACCAGCACCAGCACCAGCACCAGCATCAGCACCACCACGACCACGACCACGACGACAACGACAACGACAACGACAACGACAACGACAACGACAACCACAACCACTCACAACAATAATCAATAAGAACAGCAACAGCAACAGCAGCGACAAGCAGCAACAACAAGAACCACACGGGTCTGGGACAAACGCCACGGCAGTGAGCCCGCCGAAAGTGTGGCCGTTTAGCGCCGAGGCGGGCTCTTCACATGTAGGCAAGAACTCCGGTAATTTTTTGGAGGATGAGCTTGCATGCAGGGGTCATGAAATGTCAGATAAACAGGGCACGGAAACAAGGCGAATCCTTTCTGCTGCTCAGTTTCCACCACACCCCAGCCACACTCCTGCTCCCCCGCCACACCCACTCGTCCCAATTCGGCCTCGAATGCCGCTTAGAGCATTCACTCCTTAGCCGTGTGCGATGGCTGGTTTCCAGCCAAGAAGGATACGAAGAAATCGCCTTCCTGTACCTTATCACAGTGAGAGGACCACAATTTGTCAGTGTCCAGTGTTCTGTCTTTGCTTACGGACCCCCAAATCAGCGGCCTTGGATGCCTTCTTCCGTGCGAATATGTCTCCGTCAGGCAGTCCCGGCAACTCCCTCTCAGTGGTGATCCCCGATCTTCCCGGAGCCCCGGTATTCGACGCCCACGGTGGCGAGAAGAGAGCAACATCGATCAGATCATTCGAGAAGTGCGGGGGCCCAGACCACTCGAAAAGCCCATCGTGTGATGTTACAAGAGCTGGTTGTTATCGACTGCAGGGTCTTCAGCGATTCCGTATATGGCATTGGTTGCCCAGCATCCATACTCTCAGGCCAGTTGATGCGGTGCCTTCGCAGTCGAGCATCTCACCACATCAATGCCGACTCCCGTCTAGATCTTCGAATCCGGAAAGGCATCTCGGAGTCAAATAAGCAGACTGGCTAGATTCTAAACGTAGATGTGTCAGGCATGAGATTGCATGTCTTGCCCAGCGTCAATTGCAACGGACACGGCTTATACCTGGAAGCTTGCGTCTTCAAGTGTCTGGGGCACAACCGGTCTGCAGACATGCACAAAGCTTCCTGTCTCCCCGTGCTTCGCGCATGCCAAGCTAGTCTTCATGCCAACCCGACGATACGGGCATCCAGATTTTCAGGCAGTTTGATGCTTTGCTTTCACACCCGAGCGCGAGATCGATGCCGGAAAGGCGTGCGGGATGAAAAACACATTGAGGTGCGCGCATGTTTTGCGTAGCGGGGCCTCCCGTGTTGCTGGCTGCAGGATAAACTGCTTGGCCCCTTGCATACAGTCTCTCATAATCCTGTTGCATGACGCTTGAGCGGTTGATATTGACACTTCCCGGCCGCAGCAACCGACGACTCCTGGTTCCATGTGAATCGTATCTGGAAGTGTTCACCAGAATGTGCAATGACATGGCTGCTATATGAAGAGCCTCTTCGCGAAACTGCCCCATGCCGACATCAGAGGGCATGAACCCCACATTCAACGACTGCTGTGCACAGGCCGACGGATGACACGTCAAGGCCGAACTCAGCATCAAGGACCCTAAAGTTGGTTCGGGCAGGAGGCTTCAGGCAGCAGGCCAATCCAAAGAAGAGTCCTGAAGCTTTAAGCTGAACACCTGGAGTTATCATGGTCTTGGAGACTGGGATGGCGCACCAGACGCCGAGGAAGAACTCGACAGCAGGAAGCGTCATGCATGGGCGTTTGTATCCGCTAGCGGCTTCCAGCAACTCAGTGGGCGAGCCAAGAGCAGTTCCGAATCAGCGTCAACACTGCTGTACAGACCTACACGGACCGCAGACCTTAGAGCACCATAAGTTGACTGCTTCCTGGCATGCGCAGAGGTCTACAAGTCGACTCGCGTTCCAAAAGATGTATCCCAAATATCCGAAGAAGCTCGCTGAATTTCCTGTATGAGACCCTGCTGCATGAAGGATCTGCCATGATGGGTCAGACGCGACCCGTGTTTTCACAGCGCCTCTACATGTGCAGACTGGAGTCAAGGACACGACCCAAGGTTCTGATGTCGACTGCGGTGTTTCGGGAGGTTCCTTGCTTTGGTGCTCCGAAGGATTTCTGGCGGGTCTCGGGTTTAGGCTTGATGCTTGAGCATGGCTGAGGCATAGAGTAGACGGTCGCAGGGCTATGCGAGTGCTGGTGGGGTTCTGCTGTCGAGAACTCTTTCAGTCATTCGGAGCCCGGTTTGTAATGTCCTACTCGCATTTTCGAACAGCGTGCCGCGTGCGATGGGTCCTTTGGCTTCACGGTGTTCTCGCGATGCTTTGTCTGTGTGTGTGTGCCATCTGTGAAAGTGGCAGGGATTTAGAAAGAAGTTTCGGTTCTTCTTCGCACTTCACCTGAAGCTGACCTTTTGCAGTCATGCTTGTAAACGCTTCGCCTTGCCTTGTCCTCGTCGGCCTGTTCGGGCATGGCCGCATAGGCAGCCCCACAAGGACGGAGAAGGAAGGATGGGCCGGGAAGGTCCTGCGGTAACCTGACCGCTTCGGCCCTGGCCGGGGCCGAGGCCAATTTTTGCGGCATAGTTTCGCGATTCACTGCCTTAGCGAAATATGGAGTTGTCTTGCAGGACGGTGACTTGGAAGGTCCCATGAGTCCGAAAAGGAGCTTGCAAGGCGGGCATGTGGGGCTTCCGACCTGTCTGCTCGTGCTGTTCACTCGAGCTGCGACTTTTTCTGTCGAGTGTTGCACAGTTTTTGTTGATGGCGATGGTGGTGGTGGTGGTGGTGGTGGTGGTGGTGGTGGTGGTGGTGCTGGTGGTGGTGGTGGTGGTGCTGCTGCTGGCGATGCTGATGCTGATAGTGATGCTCATGATGATGATGATGATAATGATGATGACGGTGACCATCACCGTCATCATGGATCTTCATGGTGCTTGCAGTGGTGGTGGTGGTCTTAGTGGTGCTGGCGTGTTGGTGGTGGTGGTGGTGGTGGTGCTGCTGGTGGTAGTGCTGGTGGCCAGCTTTGCTTGTAGCTGCGGCGGTGCCTGAGGAAACTGTTGTCGGCCTCTGTTTCGTTGTTGCGAGTGTTGCGCGTTTGCCGAGTTTGCCGAGCGAGTGCTTGCCCGACGCAAGCACGTGAGCGTTTTCTCTTTCAGGATCCATGCTGTTTATGCTATGGTCAGCGGCGCGGTTGTTGTGTTTGGTAGCAGTTTAGTGCACGGTAATTGTTGTGTGAATATCTGCGTTGTTTGCGGTGATAGGTTCCACGGTACACGTGTGGTTTCGTTCCACGCGGATCCAAGCGGAATACTTCTGTTTCCTCAAGTTCGCCTGCGAGCTGTGAATGCTCGCCTGACTCTTGCTGCAACATGATGTAGCCACACTGTAGGTGTCAAGGCGGAAAATCCAGTGGGTCGTGAAGCCGCGACTTAGAATCTGCATTGCAGTTGTGAACCAAGTTCAACGTTTGGATACCCACAGAGCACAGCTGATGACACCCTTGGTGAGGAATTTTCTGCAAGCTGCAAGCAGTTCAGTTTCTCTCCCTGCAGGCTCTGTGGACCGGGCGGCCTCCCACCGGTCGAGCTGCTCCGCGCGAATGGGGCAGTCGGAGTCAGCAACCAGACTGTACTTGGGCTTTTCGTGAGCTTGCTGAGGTGTTTGAGACCCCCTTTCTTCCCGTCAAGCCTGCAGCGCTGAAGCGGCAAACTTGGCCCCGAGGACGGCGAAGATAAAGACAGCGCCTGCAAAACAAGGTGCCTCTTCAGGGTTTCGAGGGTTGGGACTTGAGATCCACGGGCTTCGATGAACTATTGTCAGGCTTGATCAGGTGCTGTCGGGGGAAGTGGGTCCGACCCCGGTGCTGCAGCGGGTTCGGTTTACCACCTGCGAGGGTTTCAGGGTTGAGGACACGTCCAGTGGTAGCAGGCCCAATCGTTTGGTGTAAATCCCCTCCTTACTTCAATGCTATCTGAATGCTTAGGTCTCGTCGGAAGTCGGTGGAAATGTTGAACGTCAGACGCGTGGTTTCTTCAGGCGGCGCCATCTTGGTGAGGGAGTCATGGAGTTGAAAGATTGGCATTTAAGGCGAGGGTGATTCAGAGCAGAGCATCTGCGTCAGCGACCAGGTCTTAATCCTAGGCTTTCAGAGGGAGATTCTTCGACCACGCTATGCTCATTCAAGCTTAGCGCTGCGAGGTTACCTCGGACTTTGGTTAAGATTAGATATCATTGGATCTGCTCCGGTTCGGAGTTTAAGGGGGCAGCCAGGCAGAATCCATCCTGCTGCAGCATTTAACTGTTTGCGCGGCGAGCCTTGCCAGTGCAGCTCACGTTTGTACGCTCAGCAACTGCGAGTTTTATCGTAACAACGACTCGCTAGTAGCCTGAGTGAGGCAACCTCACGGATGTCTTCAAAGAGCGCGAGAGGCTGTGCATCGCAAGCTTTCGATTCGGGCCCCCTAACAAGGGTCGGCATGCAAGCAACACTCCTACATTCCCCCGTTACTCTTCCCACATGTCACCGCAGAGGTGGACGAGCCAATCCTTGGTAGTACATGGATTGTCTCAAGCCCCCAATTCAGCCATGCTTGGGAACCCAGGCCCATAGCCCGAAAGTCCAAGCTGCAGTTGAAACACCACTTAACGATGAGATGGATTTGTTCTGAAGCTTTGCGGTCTTTGCATTCTCCATGACCTTGCGCAGTACTTCGAGCTTCGATTTGGGCTGGAACCATCCGACCTTTATTGCAATGTGTCTTGTTTTCCTGTTGCCGATCTTGTCCTAATCCCAAACTTCAACGCAGCCTGCGCGCCTAAAATCTCACATGAGCAGTGAGGCTAAGGTGAGGGTTCTGGATGTTGGAAGCCCTTCACTGCCACCCACATCTAACACCAGGTGCTAGACGATCCCAGCCACCTAAATCACACGAACATGCTCTGTCCATCACTTCAAAGGTATCAAGGTTCCAGTTTAACTTGAGACTATCACGGCTTGTCCTGAACGCAGGGCTCTCACCGCACACCTGTCGCCCCACAACGAAGCTGACCTGCATCTTCCGGCTGAGGCTGGCTTTCCAAATAGCCTCATCAATTCGAAACATTTCGGGGCGATTTTCTTGTGAGATCCAGGAATCTGGTCCTGTACTGTTCTTCCAATGACTTGCACACCTGCGTTCTAGAAGCTTACATTTCTTCGTGGTGGTTCTTGCGGAAGCTAGAGTGTGGCCAGGACCCGGAGGGATCATGTTGCCGTTGGCACCTCCCAAGCCTTTTCTATGTTGCGAGATCACAGTGGCTGCGCCTCCATAAGAGGTGGGACAGGACTGGAAGGGAGATTTCAGGGCGCAATCTCCTCCTTCCTGGGAGCAGGTTCCCGATGATTGCTGGGCGTCCTCGAATGCCGAGGCCCCTCTGCCGTTGCGGGCTGTCAGAGGTTTCACGGCGTTTCACGGTTGCCAGTCAAGCTTCGGGGTGCTCCACGCCTGAGTCCCAAGCTCGCGCTTTGGCACTTGAAGACATGCTATGCCACTAGATTGAGCTTGCCTTTGATTGAAGAAGTATGAGAACTGCTAGTGCAAACATGGTGACGAGCAAACATCTTCCTCCAATATGCGGAGACGAGCATAGGAGCAGAGTTCTAGAACTCATGCCCTGTGCTCCCTCCACCAAGGCCGGAGAGGATTGGAGCAGGTCGTGGTGGCTGTTGATGAGGCCTCTTCCGAGATTTCACTTTGCATTTCCCCTTGCCCCCAGGTCTTGTCCTCAGGCGGTCCCGGGGTTTGGAGTTGAGAAGCAGGTTGGCTGCGCGGCGGATTTCGAGCTTACCCAGTTCTGATTCGTTTCTCCTAGTGAAGACAGGGGCAGCGGTTGTCGGGCCAGAGTTCAACGCTGCCAGCGCGAGAAGCGAAGTGTGAGTCCCCGTTGAGCTCCCCCCAATAGGACAAGAAGTCTCAGATTCTGAGCCTGTTATGCCTGCTTTGGTGTTCTGTTGCTTTGCACCGAAGCAGCCCGGAACACAGCCTGCGAAGGCCGTTGGACCTGCTAGTTTCCCGGACTCTCTCGAAGACACTTGGGCTGCTTCCTCTCTTTCCTTCGGTGCAAGAGGATCCTTGCTTGGCACACCGGGGGGGGTGGGGGTCGGGTCATCGAGGCTGCTTCTGTGGTCCTCAATCCCTGAACTGGAAGTTTACAGGTTCTGCGCATGATTCATATCCACGCCGGTAGATCAATTCAGCACACACACGTTTGTAAATATACGTGTGTTGGCATGGAAGCAGATGATCTGTCCTGCAAACGTTTTCGGTTCAGACCGTGCCCGAAATCTGCGTCAGTCCCCTAAGCAGCAGGACGACAAGAGCGGCGACTTGCCTTGGGCGCCTCGGCTGCCATGGAAGTTGAAGCTCCATGTGGAGCGGAGCGGGAAGATCTCAGCTTGATAAAGTGTGTGTGGTGGGTTTGGAGATATTTGTTGAAGGCTTGAGCTGCGGGGCTCGAGGTTTGCAAAGATTTGTGGCTCCAGTTTGGGTAGGGTAGGTTTATGCAGATAATGAACAGCGAAAGAAGACGCTTCCCCAAATGTCCTCCAAAACCTGCGTTCTTCGCTACACTTATCTTGTACAGCCTCTGCCCCAAGTTCCTCCCGAAACTGAGAGACCGTATTGGTTGGCACCGCTTCCAAGGAAGTGGCCCCTTCACGTTGCGTGTCCTTGCGACAACGTTTCTTCCACTGTGTATCTTCAACGGCATCAGCATGTTTTTCGTGAGGTCTCGGAGTCAGGGTTGATCCAGCAAAAATCAAATTCTGGTGCGAGGCGGTGACATGACTGCGCACGTTTACATGGGCTTCGGGTCCTGAGCTGTTTAATTGGAACGCGTGCTCAAGTGGCAGCCTAAAGCATTCCGTCCTGTCCTGGTGGTAAGGGGCCTTTGCCCTTGCCGTGCACGGCTGAAGGGCTTAGGTGCTGATCGAAGGTTAGGTTGTAGTTCCCGGGGATGCAGCGCCATCTTCTTGGAGGATGTCGTAAGGATGAAACTTGACTGCAAGCTGCAAACCTAGCACGAAAGCTTGTATTCTGCGTCCTGGCCCACATGCTTGTTGTAGCTCCTGTCAGCAGATGACCGAGGTAGGGGCTTCTTACCATTTCCTCGTCGTCTTCTTCGCTTTAGCATACGTGGTGATCAGCTTCTTGCGGATCGGTCGTTGCCAGGTCGTCTCTTGGCCTCCCGAAGCCGCCCACATGACACTTCCCAGATGTCCTCGTTCCGCCGGCATGATGAAGTCAAGCCTTGTGCATACCCTAAGCTCCTAAACTTAGACTGTGACTCACACTTTCGTCCGGAGTGCAACTTGGTTGTGTCTCGGTTGATCCGGCACACTGCTTCTCTGGCGCGCACTTCGGGTCTCTTCGTGTAACAAATTGGGCGGCGGCCCAGGCCCAGAAGGCTCGATTTTCTGTGCCTTTGCCTCAGGTTCTGATGGCCTGCGCCAGACCTGGGATGGCCTCAGCGCTTTGGGAGCCAAGCTAGAGCTTAGGATTGAGGCTGCTTTTATGTGGGTCGAGGGTTTAGACAGGCGGGGATGTTGGGGAAGATCCAGCATCCTGAAACCGTATGTGCTCGGCCTAAATATTAATTGCATGGCGCTGGTACTTGGTTTGCGGCCATGTTGCGATTTCGAATCTCCGCATCCTGGAATTATTACGACATCTTACGTTCCAACACAACACTCACCGACCGAAGACCCGTTGGTTCATGCGCTCGCTCGGTGTTGTGGGACCTTACGAGTGAGGGTTGGAGCTTGCAAGCTTGCTTGACACTCTGGCATGTTTGGAGCTGAGGACGCAGCCATTGCTGTCGGAGCATTGGGGATGCTTTTGTGCTGGGGCGGCATCAATTACAAGGAGCGGCGTGGAGCCAGGTTTGGAGTCTCAATTCAGCACTGCCTGTTTTTAGGCGATCGCGTCACCGCTACGGCTGGGGCCTCCTTTTCATGGTGGTGTTGGTTTCACGGTGAGAGAGATGAGCCAGGAAGGTGTTTTGTGTATTATCAAGATGCACGAGCATTGGTCGCAGGAGCGAATGCAGCTGATTTCCCAGAGTGACTCATCTGCAAGGGACTGCAGAGTAGTGAAGCTTCGCCTGTTAATCAGGTTGTACATGAGATATGCAATCGCAACGATCAATCGTGCCCAAGACTTCCTACGCCGAGAATTCCGTTTTCCAGGTTTACAGGATTTGGTCGACGCCTTGGAGAAGAAGTCTTTGGACAAAGTGCCGCACTAAGTCCACATGATCCGAGTTCTGGGTTCAAGGCTCGAAGTTCAGCTGTGGTCTCTGCACCTTCCCCCATAGGACAAAGTTCGTCGCGTCTTTTGCAAACTCGACTCAGCTCGAGCTCAAGCCCTGCACAGCCTTCGCCAGGTGTTTGAGGTCTGGTCGTGTAGCGACTCGCTGATTGCCGTCATCTGTTGGGCGCTGATTTTGGCAGGCTGCTGAGCCACAAGAATTCCGGGGCCCGTGTTCAATCGGACATAGTTTTCAGAAAATATCGAGAGGGGTGGCTTGCAGCATTGGCACGCTTGTGATTCAGTCGGCGCCATGTTCACCGGCGGCTAGGGTTAGTACTTGAGGGTTCAGTTGTCCGGCCCCTCAGATCTCGTTTCCTGGAAGGTCGCTGGACTTTGCTGTATCTGGAGATGGCAGAGGCTGGGAGTCACTTCGCGCCGTCTGTGTCGGCCTTTAGCAGCTAGCTTTAGGATCCTTTCAACGGTCACTTCCATGGGATGAGGCTTCAAGACTGTCCTTCGTGAGTGATGTAAGCCTACCTGAAGAGGATTTCCACACGGACCCCAACAACTACTCTGTCGTCTTCCACGAGCTGAGTCTCGGCTGAAAGTTGCACCATTTGAGTGTTTTGTGCTTCAGGACAAACGGTGCTCGAACAAGGGGCACGTCTGCGCTCCCAGTTTCGCGAGTTTGAAATCGTGCTTACCGTGACTTGAACATTCACGACTTTCGAGGAGCTTCTTGCAAAATCCGTGTAGGCGCTGAAGCAGAGTCTGCTTGTAGCGTGAAAGTTAGGGCACCTAAGCTGCGCCTCTGAGTGTAAGTTGTAAGTTGTAAGCGCATCATACTTAAGGGGCTGTGATCAGAGCAAGCCCACATCTTCGCAGAATTTCGCAGTTGAAGTCATAAATCCAAGCTCACCGCTGTCAAGATAAGCTCTCGGGCATATTTTGGGTCAGTCCCTCTTGAAATCAGCAATGATGCTAGCCGTCAAACCAAACCTGGGCATCCCGGGGCAAATCTCTGCGACACCCAGTGGCTTCTTCGTCTCCTCCGGGGTGGTGATCCTCACCTGCTTCTGGCAGGTGCTTTCAGGGGATGTGGGCTTTTTGCCAGCTGCTTTTCCAGGAACTGGTGGGCCCAGATTTCCCAAGTTGTTTCCAGACTGAATGTAGCATGACAAAGGCAGTTAGGTCCGTAGTTACATAGTTTAGAAGCTGAGCCATCTGCGCTTCCTGCAAGGTGCGGACGTCACATGCCATGACGCGACTAGCCTTGAATTTGACAGGGCACTGTTGCCGAAAAACCTGTGCCTTGCCAAACCATTGCAAGTAATGTCAGTGTGTAGACGAGCGACAGAAGGGCCACTAACTCAAGGCCCAAGGCATGCTTCACCGGTTTCCCAGGACACAACGATAGCTAGTATCGCTAGAATGTGGGCTGCACTGCATGAGAACCAGACTCAATCCCTCAGCTCTCTCTCTCTCTCTCTTTGATTTCGGGCCTTTGTTGGGTCGAGGGTTGTTCCGGGCGATGCTGTTCGACATCCCCAAGACGTCCTTGTGTGGCCTTTCCGCATTTCGTCCACGTGAAAGGCTGGACTTCTGGTTCAGGGTCTAAGCTCTGAGGATGCCTCTAAGGCAGTGCCTTGCCCAGGCTCATTGTCAACTCATGGGTGGAGCCTTTCCTCAGCAACCAGGTGCACGGAAAGCATCCGCGACAGCTAAGTCTTGAGGAGTGTGCATGGCTTGTCAACTGTAAGGCTGTTTCCCGTCCTGACAAGAGCGGGTAGAATTGGACCCCACAACTGTCTGACGCTTGGCGGCTGCAAATCCAAGCCTCAAGTCTCAACTTCGAATGATCGTATCGGTAAGATGAGCTGGGTCTACAGGCACACACGTCCAAGCGTCCAAAGGGCCACGCCTGCAGGGATTTGCCAGGCCTGTCTTCAAGTTTTGAGCTGAAAATGCCGAAGCCCTGCATACGCGAATGCTGATCCTCACAGATGTAAATGTTGTTATCTTATCTGAACAGGTGAGCTGCGACCACCTGCGGTGTGTGCCCGGGCATGGAGGTTTTGGGTTCAGTTTTCCCGGTCATGGGAGGCTTTCACTGGAGTGGGTTTGAGCTCTGGCCTGGCAACAAATCGCAGATCGAAGCGCTGTCCCGGGAATCGCCTCCTCCACCGCTTGCGTACACCTCGCTTTCCTGTGTCTGTGATTTTCAGGAATGGCGCACAGTCAGCGGCCTCTTCCGCAAAACTTCGCGTACTTTTCAGCACCCCGTCAGCAAACCTTCTGTCTGTGGCAGAGAGATCGCCACTGGCGGCTTGAGGCTGCAGAGTCACACTGTAGCAGAATTCACAGGAGCATTCACTGGTGCAGCCCCTCTGGCGTGTAAGTACTTGTTTTCTCTGTCCGTACCTCTTCGCTTGCTTGACGGAAAGTACCGGCTTCCCCAATCTTGCTTCGTTTTGCAGGCCGGGAAGGCAAGATCCGAACAGTCGTGTGTGAGTGCAGAGATCTTAGCCTGTTGCAGGCTTTGCAGTGCAACGATTGGCTTCACATCAGTTCTGCTGATCCTTTGCGCGGGCCTCTTAGTTGGCAGCAGCACCGCATTTGCCAGCTGCGAGCATGTCGAATAAATGTTCCGACCATATGCATTGTCTGAACTCTTTTTAGTTTTTAGGACCGACCCTGGAGGTTCGAGATTGAATCTGCTCACGCGCCATAAACGAATACACAGACGCAGACACAGACGCACACTCTTTCTTCATTCGTTTTTTTTTGCTCTCTCTCTCTCTCTCCACTCGTCTCCACTCCCATACCCTCGTCCTCCACTCCCTTTCGAACTTTCCACTCCTCTCCTCCTCCCGACTCTAATCCTCTCCACTCCTCTACCCTCCTTCTCTGCTCTCCGTCTCCACCCTCCCTTTCTTTCTTGCTCTCTTTGGCTCTCGATGGCCAGAAACCTCACTTGACGCTAGAGACTGATCTTGTGCCTACCGCCGCCTGATGCCCCTCTGGTGTCAACAGTGAACAAAACCATCCTCAATCCGAGTCCAGTGTCCAACTTCCCGAACGAATGTCACGCCGAAGCCCGAACTTTCATTGGCTTGTACAAGAGTCTTTTAACGAGGTGTAGCATCCCGCTATCCAATCTGTGACCATCCTCGAAGGTGCTGTATGACTTTCGAGAGGGCCATGCATTCCTTGCCCTGCCAAACATTGCTCTCGGACTATGTCTCCCAGGCAGGCACCCTAGGTCTCCACTCGACGAAGCCTTCGCACAGGTTGACAGACACACTGACGCACCATGCAGTTTCTGACAGCTGCTGATGTGGTCGTCAGTTGTAGAAGAAGGCGCATCGTGTAGCTCAAATCCGAAATACCGAGCTTTATGGAGAAGCAGGAGTTCTGCTTGTCCATGCATCGACTACTACGGCATGCAAGCGACTGCCCTCGTTGGTAATGCTGCAGCTGGGCTCGATCTGGAGCTGTCTGCCACTTCACTTGTGTTTCTGTCATCTTCATGCAGCAGCAGGCGAATAAGTCACCGTAGCATGGTCCAGCATCAGGAGTTCAATGCATGCTTTTCAACCCATACATGTACATGCGTACGTACACACACACACACACACGCACGCGCACACACACACAAACACACACAGACACAGACACAGACACAGACACAGAGACACAGACACAGAGACACAGAGACACAGAGACACAGAGACACAGAGACACAGAGACACAGAGACACAGAGACACAGAGACACAGAGACACAGAGACACAGAGACACAGAGACACAGAGACACAGAGACACAGAGACACAGAGACACAGAGACACAGAGACACAGAGACACAGAGACACAGAGACACAGAGACACACAGAGACACACAAGACAGACAAGAGACACAAGAGAGACACAGAGACACACAGAGACACACAGAGAGACACAGAGAGACACAGAGAGACACAGAGAGACACAGAGAGACACAGAGAGACACAGAGAGACACAGAGAGACACAGAGAGACACAGAGAGACACAGAGAGACACAGAGACACAGAGACACAGAGACACAGAGAGACACAGAGACACAGAGACACAGAGACACAGAGACACAGAGACACACAGACACACAGACACACAGACACACAGACACACAGACACCCAGACACCCAGACACACAGACACACAGACACACAGACACACAGACACACAGACACACAGACACACAGAGACACACAGAGACACACACACAGACACACAGACACACAGAGACACAGACACACAGACACACAGAGACACAGAGACACAGACACACAGACACACAGACACACAGACACACAGACACACAGACACACAGACACACAGACACACAGACACACAGACACACAGCCACACAGACACACAGACACACAGACACACAGACACACAGACACACAGACACACAGACACACAGACACACAGACACACAGACACACAGACACACAGAGACACAGAGACACAGAGACATAGAGACACAGAGACACAGAGACACAGAGACACAGAGACACAGAGACAGAGACACAGACAGAGACACAGACAGAGACACAGACACAGACAGACACAGACAGACACAGACAGACACACACAGACACACACAGACACACACAGCACACACAGACACACACAGACACACACAGACACACACAGACACACACAGACACACACAGACACACACAGACACACACAGACACACACAGACACACACAGACACACACAGACACACACACACACACACACACACACACACACCCGCACCCACACCCAACACACACCCAACACACACCCAACACACACCCAACACACACCCAACACACACCCAACACACACCAACACACACACCAACACACACACACACACACACACACACCCGCGCACACACACACCCGCGCACACACCCACACACACCCACGCACACCCACACACACCCACACACACCCACACACACCCACACACACCCACACACACCCACACACACCCACACACACCCACACACACCCACACACACCCACACACACCCGCACACACACACACACACACACCCACACACACCCACACACACCCACACACACCCACACACACCCACACACCACACACCACACACACACACACACACACACACACACACACACACACACACACACACACACACACACACACACACACACACACACACACACACACACACACACACACACACACACACACACACACACACACACACACACACACACACACACACACACACACACACACACACACACACACACACACACACACACACACACACACACACACACACACACACACACACACACACACACACACACACACACACACACACACACACACACACCCACACACTTGACACAATTGACACAATGTGTCGCAGGTCTGTGAAGTCTGCATAAGTCAGGAGAAGTCAGAACCTTCAAACATGACTAGCATGGGGTCTCCAGGCTCATCAACATGGCAGCAACTAGAACTTTGACTGGCAAGAGTGCCTCGCTAGCTGCCCACGACGGGGCCCAGGCGCAGGCAAAGCAGGTGCGTTTTCCTAGGGTGTAGGGGAGAGCTTCGTTGGACGGAGCTCCCCTGCACCCCCTCCGTCCCCCTGCTCATTCGACTCAGATTTGCCTACCCTTCGAAACAGGGGTGGACACACACAAGCCCTCTCGGGCTCGTTGCAGCCGTTCGAAACACCGGTCAACATACACATGCACTTTCGAACTTACTGACAGGAAACGCTCACGTACATAACCCATGCATGACAATGCAATCACTTGCACGACACTTGCATGACAATGCGCACTCACTTGTCCAGATCGCCACCAGACCACCAGAAACCACAGTGCCACCACCAGCCATGGCCGAACCCTGCTGCAAACTGCACATCCCTTGCACACTTACACGGCACTTGCACCTCCCTTGCACATCACTTGCACGTCCCTTGCACGTCGCTTGCACGTCACTTGCACCTACAGAGCTGCAAACTCAAAGCTGGACTCCGACATGACCTGAATTTGACTACAGGCTACTGGTCTGTTTGAGTCAGCAAATCGCTTTCAGAACGTGGCAAATAGCAATGATTGCAGGAATACTCTCAGCAATCATTTCTTGCACCTCCCTTGCACATCACTTGCACGTCCCTTGCACGTCACTTGCACGTCACTTGCACCTACAGAACTGCAAACTCAAAGCTGGACTCCGACGTGACCTGAATTTGACTACAGGCTACTGGTCTGTTTGAGTCAGCAAATCGCTTTCAGAACGTGGCAAATAGCAATGATTGCAGGAAAACTCTCAGCAATCATTTCCAGCAGCGTCTCAAAGCAGAAAGTCTACGAAACTGCAGAGTCTACGCGGTCCAACATAGGCGAACCACACTCATGTCAAAGAGTCTACGCGTTCCAACCTAGGCAAACTGCACTCATGTCACAATTCTGCAGAGTCTACGCATTCCAACATCGGCGAACCGCACTCATGTCACGAAACTGCAGAATCTACGCAGAGTCTACGCATTCCAACATCAGCGAACCGCACTCATGTGTCACGAAACTGCAGAGTCTACGCATTCCAACATAGGCGAACAGCACTGATGACACGAAACTGAAGTATACGCATTCCAACATTGGCGAGCTGCACTCATGTCACGAAACTGCAGAGTCTACGCATTCCAACATATGCAAACCGCACTCATGTCACGAAGCTGCAGAGTCTACACATTCCAACATATGCAAACCGCACTCATGTCGCGAAACTGCAGTCTACAAGTCGCAAAGCAAGCAAACACATGGATTGAACCGATCACTCCAGCCGTGCAGACCCCTGCTCGTTCGACTCAGATTTGCCTACCCTTTGAAACAGGGGTGGACACACACAAACCCTGCAAGCAGTTCATAAGACTCTTGCCCTTCCGGACTTATTGACAACAGCGTCTCAAAGCAGAAAGTCTACGAAACTGCAGAGTCTACGCATTCCAACATAGGCGAACCACACTCATGTCAGAGAGTCTACACATGGCAACATAGGCAAACCCGCACTCGTGTCACCAGTCTGCAGAGTCTACGCATTCCAACATCGGCAAACCGCACTCATGTCACGAAACTGCAGAAACTACATTCCAACATTGGCGAGCCGCACTCATGTCACGAAACTGCAGAGTCTACGCATTCCAACACATGCAAACCGCACTCATATCACGAAACTGCAGAGTCTACGCATTCCAACATATGCAAACCGCACTCATGTCGCGAAACTGCAGTCAACGAGTGGCAAAAGCAAGCAAACACATGGACTGAACCAAGCACTCCAGCCGTGCAGACCCTTGCTCGTTCGACTCAGATTTGCCTACTCTTTGAAACAGGGGACTTATTGACAGCAGCGTCTCAAAGTAGAAAGTCTACGAAACTGCAGAGTCTACGCATTCCAACATAGACGAACCACACTCATGTCAGAGAGTCTACGCATTGCAACATAGGCAAACCCGCAACAATTGACTCTGCACAGCACAACCTCTCACAAACACATAGGACCTTGTACTGTTGCATGTCACTCGCACGGCACTTGCACCTCCCTTGCACATCACTTGCACGTCCCTTGCACGTCACTTGCACCTACAGAACTTCAGCCTCCGACCCCTGAAGCACAGCTCGCTCCACAAGCTTCACTCCTACACGACAAAACGCCGTGCTCTTGTCTACGTCACACTCAAGCACTGTTACGGTTTCATCAAAGCCTCGCACAAATGACATGGGTATCCAAGATTTGCTAACCACCGCACAAAGTTGTGAACAGCAATTTCGGCCTAACACGTTGGCCAAGTGTACTTGCGGATGAGAGAAACTCTCGACTTCGCTTCTGACACAAGCAAAAGCATGAACACACAACACTCGCACATCACTCATTGACTGCCTGCACATACCTTACAGATCACTTGCACTGCGGGCAACATCACGAATGTAACTGCATGAATGGTCACCTTCGACGCCTCCCATGGGAATTCTTGAATGCGTCAAAGCATGTCACTTGCATAACTCTTGCACATCCCTTGCACGTCACTTGCTGGGCGCTTGCGCATCTCTCGCACAACCCTACTGCTTCAGAAACTTCCATTGCCCTTCTCTCGCACATCACTTGCATGTCCCTTGCTTGCACAAACCTCCGTCTGCACAGCACAACTTCTCGCAAACACATAGGACCTTGTACTGTTGCATGTCACTTGCACGGCACTTGCACCTCCCTTGCACATCACTTGCACGTCCCTTGCACGTCACTTGCACGTCACTTGCACCTACAGAACTTCAACCTCCGACCCCTGAGGCACAGCTCGCTCCAGAAGCTTCACTCTTACACGACAAAACGCCGTACTCTTGCACTTGCACAACACTTGCGATGCAGCAAGCAGAGAGATGCGCACTCCGAACGCATGTAGGCATGCACGCATTCACCACAGACGAAAAACGTTTGCCAAACTTGCACTTGCACAGTACTCAAACCGCACTCATGTCGCGAAACTGCAGTCTACGAGTCGCACAAGCAAGCAAACACATGTACTGAGCCAATTACTCCAGCCGCACAGATCCCTGCTCGTTCGACTCAGATTTGCCTACCCTTTGACGAAACACCGGTTGACATACACACGCCCTTCCGGACTTATTGACAGCAGCGTCTCAGAGCAGAAAGTCTACGAAACTGCAGAGTCTACGCATTCCAACATAGGCGAACCACACTCATGTCAGAGAGTCTACGCATTCCAACATAGGCAAACCGCACTCATGTCACAAATCTGCAGAGTCTACGCATTCCAACATCGGCGAACCGCACTCATGTCACGAAACTGCAAAATCTACGCATTCCAACATCAGCGAACCGCACTCATGTCACGAAACTGCAGAGTCTACGCATTCCAACATCAGCGAACCGCACTCATGCGAAACT
>CAJNDT010001968.1:462500-549334 GCA_905221615.1 Symbiodinium sp. CCMP2592
TTACTGCGCCTGCACTCATGTCAGTTGCACATGCCCTTGCGTTCCCTGAGGAATAAAGAAGCGATCGAATAGAGGACAGACTAGCGAGGTAGCACCTGCTCACTAGACGCAATTTTACCGCATTAGCCGTCCGTTACTGCGACTGCACTCATGTCAGGCTCACATGCAGGCATCAGAGAGAGAGAGGAATAAGTAGCAGTAGCATCCGGAGATCTGAACGGTCTGAACAAAGGCTGAACATCCGGTTTATCACCGGTTTCCCACGAAGGGTCACCACGGCGCCTTGACGGAAAGCCGCTGTTCTGGAGTCTCGGGACTCACGATAGTCACACTGACTGATTCGGCGCCAAGAGTACGAGTGCAGGAGGAAGAAAGAGAGGCATGTTGTGATTGTGGTATGCATGTGAAAAGTTCGTCGTCGTTGTCCTCGTCCTCGTCGTCTTTTCCACTCCTCATCCACCAGCTGGCACGGCCGCCCCAGATGCAATGAAAGTGGAAAAAACAGGTACGTTTTCACAGGCTTTCCGGGAAGGTCTTCGTTGACCACCGCTCCCCGGAGGCCTCGGTGGTCCCCTGCTGTAAGTTCTCTACATGCTTATGTGTTTGTGGTTCTGTGCCAATGTGAAATCAACATGTTGACAGTATTGTGACAAAATACCAACAGGAGTGACCCTCTGCTCCCATGTGCTGGGGAGGTTCACACACACACACACACACACACGTATGGACTGCTTAGTGTCTCGCCTGTTTTTCTGCACAGCTGTCATTTTCCTGAACCATGAACTGGCTTGGAAACTGTTTTCCACGAGTTTGGAATCTTGCCTGAAATCCTTGTGGGGATAGATCATTGCAATTATTGGTCTTCGACGAGGAGTTCATAGCACGCACGAATCATCGGCCCACGGGATCCTGTATGAATGGTGTGGTACGCAGACCACCCTTCATTTCACCAGAGATTATGCATATGGGGCAATCAACAGTGCGTTGGTGAGGAGGCACAAACCAAGGGGCGAAATGAATGGTGAATGGTGAGTGTTGAAACGGCTTAACCATATGGGTGGCATGAACGGAGACAGGATAGCGAGGAATTGCAGGAAGGGGGATTGAACATTACCCATAGATCAAATAAACAATTAGATACCAAATAGCTGACTAAAAAGAAAGAAGTGTATATGTATATAAATGTATATGCATACACAGCTACATGTTACATACATAGTCACATACATACATACATAGGCATATAGGTGCACAGGTACAGAGGTACATAAGTACATAGATACATAGATACATAAGTTCGCACATATACACATACATGCATACATAGATCGATAACTAGATACATGGATACATAGATACATAGCCACATGGATGCATAGATGCTTGGATATATAGATACACAATCATGCATAAATACATGTATGCTTAATATATAAAAATATGCATATTGTATATAGTATGCAAGTGCAATATCTTGCATGTCATGTTAAAACGAGGGCAGCCTGTGTCTGAAAGTTTCCAATAATTGGGTTCTGGCATTTCTCTGCGGGCCCAAACTGTCGACATGCTGGTCCAAGACGCAGGGCGAATCAAACATAGCTTCGTAATGCACACATGTTGTATATATAGAGTTACATATTTACACATACACGTAATTATGGTAGTGTAATACAGCTCGAAACCCAGATTACCATGTTCACATTGCGCGCTCCCTGCGAAGCCTCAGACACTGCCTCGCTTCTCCACTCCACCGATCTCCTCCTCTGGCCAGTTGTTACGTGGCGGCGAGAACCGCGCGATTGAAAAGGTGGTCTGTGATTTGACATTTTTATCAAGTCTACATTGTAAAACCACCCTTACACCAAATCCGAGCTTCCCAAAGCCTTGGGAATCGGCACTCAGTGCTCGGAATGTTGGTTGGTTGCATAGCAAGGTGGGAACCCTCGGAGGACAGCAACGAAGCCTGGACTTGTTTAGTGAGTTTTTTCGGAAGTCGTCTTTCGGTTCTGTGTGCGTCGACGATTCGATTCTCAGCATTCCTTTCCATCTGACGTCTTAGTAGAAGCAGCCGTGCCGAGGCAGCCTTTGAAGCAGAGCCACAATCGGCTGTGTCGCCCCATTCAAGAAACAAGTCCTCAAAAAGGTCCGCACCGCTAAGACTCTAAGTGTGTCTGACCGGGTTTTGACTAGGCTCGAACCGCACGGTGCTGCAGTGCAGTGTCAGAAACAAAACTTCCAGAAGTTGCAAAGACGTATGACATTTGTCGAAAGGAACGAGACTACATCGACCTGGCCTTGTTCGTTTCCATGAGTGAGTGTGGCTTCTTCATCTGGGACACGTGCTTGACCTTGGGTCTGGCGCCGCGGCTGCAAGAGCTTCGGGACAATTCCTTTGAGCACTTGCGGTTTCAAGCTGGTGCCACGAGCAGCTTGCCGGAAAACACGGCGATGGAAGCCCCAGAGCCTCTGCAAAGAGGCCAACCCAGGCCTGGCCATCCGGAAAAAAGTAGTCGGAATCCCTCCACGAATTTCATAAGCAAGCGTCGGTAAGATTGAAGCATTGAGTGCAGTTTAGCTTCTCAACAGGAACTTGGAGTCTTGAGCTGTCAAAGGCGATGAATTAAGGGGGTCAAGAAGCAGCGAGGAGCAGGTGTGAAATATCCTCCCGTCTTATCATGCTTGCCATAGTCTTCTGTCCGAGGCCTGCCTGTCAGTGCTTCTCTGTGATGTGTGTGGGTGCTTCGCTGGTGTGCGGCCAGCAAGATTGCATTCCTGTCCTTAAGAACGGAGACTGCTCCTCCTTCACGGACTAAGGCATTCATGGCACTGTCCGTCGTAACACCCCAAGATCCGAAGTCACCCAAATCCCAAAGCCAGGTGCAAAAGTTCATCTACTTCACTGTGGCTCCTTGGTCCTTTCAGGAGCCCCCTTCGGGCTACACCGCGGGATTGGATTCCGCCGACTGGGCAACTTAAATTCGTCGCTTTTCTTCGAGCTGCGGTCAGGATGAAAAACCGGAAGCGGCTTGTTCCTCCTGAGGCAATGGCGGGCACACTTGGCTTCCAGAGTGGAGTCCTCAAGCTGGCCTAAGCCAAGGCCGGCCCTCCAAGTTTCATGTCCCATGAGGTCCCATGTGACAATGTGGCGGAAGAATGTGTCGGGGATGACGGTTTTCGCTCCCCGGCCTTTCGCTGCCGTGAACCACACGAAATGCCACGAAACCTCAAGGGATTGAAACCCTAGGTGAGCACCTTGGAGCTGATGCCCAGGCACTTTGCCGCAATCTGCTGGAACCGAAAGACGGTGGACGTCGCTTAGTTTTCCTCCCGGAGTAGGTCTGCCTCTCCTGTGCGCCACGAATGCCGCCCGCCTTTCAAAATGTGCATCAGGAAGCACTTCGGCAAGACGGCATCTGTGCCAGTGGATGTTGACATTAGCTGGCTTGGATGCAGTGTCGCCTGAAGTACTCTATGCCTCAGGACGAATTTCGGCTTACGAGGTCCGAGAATTACGGGCCATGCTTCTTCACTTATTTTCTGCTCTCCGCTGATGCTGTGGACTTTGTTTTCCCTTCACCAGACAAAACAGCCCGAACATTGTGGGGTTGTGTTTTTTGTTCTTTGTCAGCCTGTTCCGCAGCCCTCAAGCATATCGCCAGAATGCAGCATCAGCATCTCCGTGCTTCGATAAGCTTGGAAAAGCTGCTTGATGCCAGGCCACGATTCGCTTCCTCTTCAGAACTTCTTGCCTCAGCATGTTGCAATCGAACGTTTAGGTGATTTGGGGCACTTCCTGAACTTCACTCCTTTGCACTCGGCTCTTGTGACGTTAAGTGAAGAACTGTTGTGAGGCAAGTCAGAACCAAGATCCGCAGTGGATTGGACACCTGAATGTCACCAACGCGATACCCTAGCGTGTGCCCGAGCACCGTTCTCGAGACACCTGTCGAACTCTAGTTTGGGAAAATGGGTGCCAGGCTTTGGAATCTTAGCATCGCTGAGCCTTGCTGTGGTGGTGACCATAGGCAGCATTTCGTTTGTTCCAGAGTTTCATTTTGCAGAAGTGAGCACAACCTTATTGTGTGTGTGTGGGTTGCAATGTAGGTGCAGTGTTTGAGTGTTGAAGGTGCATTCGTTCTGAAGGACGCGAGCCGGAGGCGTTTGAAAAACACGCCAGGTACCAAGTGGAACACAACTGCGTCGTTGCGTGCAGAGCACCAAGTCAACAACAGCTACTCTTGAGGGTGCCTTCACACACCTATCAAAAATCGACGAACGAGTTATAGACGAAGGCGCTCAACCATGTATGTGTTGTGGTGGAACGGGTGGGCAGTGTTGCTGCCAAGTTATACATTATGCTTGTCACGAAAGCTCTCCCCTGGGAGCCTTTCGTTTCAATAGTCAGAACTTGTTCTGCCAGGAGGCTTAAGGGTGTGGGAACCCCAAATCTGGGTCAATCTGGGTCCCCCCGTGCTATGCGTGGATTTTGGGCGGTGTCCACCGGGGCCTCTTCGTGGCTGGGGGTGTGTTTCTAGACCATCCTCAAATGGAAAACGAGCCTTCGGAGCCTTCGATGATGCTCATGATGCTCGCCTGCCAGCTCCGATTGGGATCCCAGTGATGCTCATGATGTGCTTAGCTTTTCTGTGTACGGTCTTCACTCATGCTCACGATGGTCGTTTGCCGTCTCGGTTGATGAAGCTAGAGCTTTCGTCACCCCCCTCCGGGTCTCAAGTGTTTCGCTGTGTAGATGTTTAATAGCTCGTGCCTCATCCAGAGATCGGTTTCCATGGCTGTGGCGGTCGGTCGCGTGGTTTGTGTCGTGGGTCGCCGGCGATGGTGCTGGACAGGGGTGGACGCCTTGGGCCTTGGAGCTTGGCTTGAGTTTGGGAGCTCGCTGTCGCACGCACCTCTCCCCCGCTGCTCTCTAACGAACACCAGCAGTATGTACATTATAACTGTGTTTACGGATGCTACTTGTTCGAAGTGATGCTGAAGCTGAATTTCGAAGGGAAGCCGGCTCGCATCTTCAACTAGTTGCTGTATGCGGCTTTTCCATGGACCCGCATGCCAGTAGCTTGAAAACATCAGAATGTCTTACCTGTAAGGGATAGCAGCTCATGGTCTTGCAAAGGACTGGTCTCCGGAAGTTTGCACTTTGAAGATGTGGGAGTCAGCATGAAATCGCTTAAGTCGAAGATGTGAGCTCCACAGCTCCAATTTAGCTGCAAGTCCGTGAGACCTACATGGCAGACCCGGGGGCTGCAAACCTTGACAACAAGAGAGAGGTTTCTCTTTGCTTCTACTCAGTTCCTTAGAACTTTGGTCTCACAATCGACGAGCACTGAGTGTCGCGGACATCAGTGGAAGCAAACGCAGCTCGAACCATTGCCAGTTGCTTGTTTACTGGCAGAGGCCGGCTTCGGCCTGGTATCTATGCGATGAGGTATCATGACGCCACCCACCCTCCTTTGTGCAGCAGCGCTGCATGCGGATATGGGGTGAAGTCATGAAGTTGCAATCTGTTTGGCCACCGCGGAGCAACGGTAGAAAACCGTTGGTCAGGCTCACTTTTGAATCTTTCACATCCAGGGGCTCCCTCTAAGCCTCAATCCGAAATGTTACATGCCCGCACTTCCGACTTCTGAAGCACTGTTCACGCCAAGGTCCTTACAGTTGTCCTGAGGAAGACTAGACTACTAGACCCTTTCTTCTCAAATCATGTTCGTCTATCAGGTTCTACAGCAGTTCGCAAGTCAAGTACTTCGTGCAGTACGGGTGCACAAGTCAAGTACTTCGTGCAGTACGGGTGCAGGAAGTTGTATTTGATGTTTGCAGGGATGATGTCAATGATGTGCGAACTCTTGCCCTTGACCAATCAGTAGCGTGGCCTCAAGTTCATGGTCCCGATCCAAAACCTTCCTTATGGCTAGCAAACCTTTTTTGATTGCGATGAATTCCCCGGTGCAGATTCTTCAAGGCCATTAACAATTGCGACTCGTTTGCGGCAGTTGTGCTTTCTGCAGTTGCCTTCGTAAGGGTTCGATGCTAGTCAGGTTGTTGTTACAGACTGAAGAGCAGCACCTTAGACCACTGGACCGTGTCGCGTCTGATCAAGCTGTCAAGAAGGCAGTCAAATCACTGTGTCGTTGATCGGCTGTACCCTCTAGTTTCCTTCATCGATTGTTGATGAACCACGTACAGCACTGCTGCGACACCATTTTCGAGAACTCCTCATGCGATGTAGGATGGCCCTCCAAGGCCCTGGTACTTGTACTCGGCGATGAGAAGGTACAAAGAAGCACCCAGCCAGCGCTCGTGTTTCGATAGGTAGTTGCAACTGCTCCAGCACCGCCGCCGTTAAATGCATCTTCGATTTGTGGCTGACCGATTGATGTCCTGCATTGCTGCTTGCAAAGACCCGCTTTCACACCCAGGCTTGAGGAGTTTAACTGAGACAGCCGAATCGTGCTCGAACATTCTTCATTCTCGGCTTGGGAAGCAGGGGTGACAGGTAAAGGAAGTTGGGGGCATGGGATCTCCAAGATTTGCCTGATTGCCTCCTTGTTCAAGCCTTTCATGTATACATGGCAATACATTCTCGAGGGCACGCAGTGTAAAATCCGGCTATGGGGACATGACTACCTGCTCCAGGATTTAAAGAAGCCCCACCATACGCTCAAGCTCAGAATGAAATAAAGGGGTCAACTCGAAAGGAGCGAGTCCTTGGACTCTTCAGGCCTCCACTGCTTCTCCGGTCACCTCTCGGTGGGCGGCCCTGGCCCGCCCGGTCCTCTGAGGGTCCTGGACCGCAACTAAACATAAACCGTTGAAATGTACCCTTGCAGCGATATTACTTCAAATAATCATGTTTAGATTGTTAGATACAGTACCTTGCCGGTTTCCAAGCCAACCCAAATCTGTCATTTTCTGCCTTGGCCGGCCCTTTTAGGTGTCGATCCGCCGAAGACTTTTGCGGATTAAGTTCTCTACTCGTAAGAAGAAGAATCTAGCTTCGGGATCTGGGGCTTCGGACAGAAGGATCTCCAATCACCTTTTCTTTGACCGTATCGGGGTCTCGTTCACAGAAATGCAGCCCCGGATCTCGTCAGCAGATGCTTTAGAGACCACCAGCCTTCCCGAGATCCCCTGAAGCGGACCCCCTGACGCACCAGGAGAAATGAGTGAGCCCGAGCCACGAAGCTAAGGAGGTTTCGGCTTTTGGCCTGTGCTTTTGCGGCCCGGTCGTGTTTCGGGCTTGCAGCATTTCGGTCCCGAAACTTGCCCCCACGAACCCAAACCTGCACAATGTTGCAGCAAGCAGACCCGGCAGGAACCCCCTCTCCTAACTGGCTCACCCAGGTGTGGGTGCGTCCAAAACGCAGCTGCGCGACTATGCTTCTATGCTGCACTGATGAGCTTCTGGGTGCGCTGATGGGTCAGAGCTTCGAGTATTCTCGGAGCACTTCCAAGAGAATAAAAGCTGGAGATACTTGATGTCACCGAGCCCAGGCTTCTGTGAAACGGGCCTCGCTGTCTCAAATCGCATGCCAAGCCTTAGCTTCAGTCACTATAACTGAGCCCTAGCTTCCCTAACCCGCGACGCCGAGCCCTGAAGCCATAACGTCCCGATGCTTCCGAGCTGTTCCCGTCAGATGCCATCAGAGGTTTCTGTGCTCCAGGGTCTCATCAACTCCAGCAGAGAGGGTGTGGAGGCCCGGGGAAAGAAGTAAACTCTCTGGTTCTGTAGGAAGTGTTCGGGTATTCTTTGTCTGGGGCAGCTTTCCTAGACAGACACGTGCGCTGCGAGGAGCTCAAGCGCATATTGGGCATCGAAGCGGGCCTACCAGGCACGTGGTGCCCCCAGAAAGCCAAAGCAAGCACAGCAAGGAGTTGCAGTGTTTTTGTAGTCTCCCCTGGAGGGCCCCCGGCAGCCTCACCGACGCCATTTGCGGGCGGCAGTACGCCGGGCTTCTTTGGAGGCTTGCTCGCCGTTTTCGTATTCGTACTTGCGCACGTGTGGTTTGAAAGGATCAGGATAGTCCTCGTGGCACTGCTGCTGCTGCTGCTGTGAAGACATGTCAGGATTTGGAAATCCCTTGCTGCAGTTAGACTTGGTAGTGGCTGGGGCTTGAGTCCTACCGCTTTGAAGGGTCTCGGCTTCTCAGCAAGCCCGGTGGCCTCTTGGCAAGGCTCCGACAGCCAGCAGCCTGCGCAGAGTGGCGGCGGCACGCCGGGATCCAAGCTTCAGAGGCTCTACGGCGCGAGAGTTTGATGACGGGTCAACGACTATAACCTCTTCGCTCAAGCATCTTTCGGTGTGCCGTGCTCAAGCCTTGAAGCCAGGACTGCAGTCGTCTTAAGTGCCACGAAGTAAATGCAGGGAACGACTCGCACGTTCTCAAGCTTGAGCGAAGAACAACAAGTGTGTGTGTGTGTGTGCTCTCTGCGTGTGCATATGGTACAGTATATTACCGTGTAGTGTAGTACATGATCTTTGCAAGATTTTGATCATCAATCTCTCGCATTCTTACAACTTTTCTCTGTGCCGAGGCCGCTAAGGCCTCTCGGCCCGGCCCCTTCGCCGCAGGGGGGAAGACGCGCCCTTAGAGAGCGGGATTACACCTCTTCAGTTGATTCCAGAAGCTCTTATGATAGTCACAATCCTTTTGCAGGCGCAAGTTGTTGCGGAGCTTCCGTATCCTCAATCTTGCGCGAGCGCGCGCACTCCCTGAGGCCTGGATGAGAACATGCCGAGCCGGCCTGCTTGACCCCGCAGCTTCGTCACTCCCACCTCCCACCGATGTGTAGTGCTTTGGGGATAAGGGCCCGGCCCAGTAAGGGGCCCCCAGGCATCGGGGGGGCTGTCGCCGCCTGTCGCCGAGGCAGTCGGAGCATCGAACGCGTCTCGCCGAGCGCCTCTGCCAGGCCCGCTGGGCGCCAGGGTCGGGGCCGCTGTTCCGCTCCTCCGCTCGGGGCCGCGCTTCCACTACCACTCAGCCAGGCGGCGACCGTGGGCGACGTGGCTGCGGTGCAGAGGCGCAAGTTCAGCTTGCAGCGGCTGCCCGGGGGTGGCTACGACTAGGATTCGGATGCACTTGAATGCAAAAGGGAACTTGTAGCGTCAGCGACGGCCAACTATTTTGCCTTGGAGAGCTCTGCCCTCGCAGCGGCCAGGATCCTCCTCCGCCGGGCCGATCCCAATGCCGTGGTGTGGGGTGGGGTGCGGACCTTACCTTGCGCGTGGCGTTCGGTGGGTCTGCGACTGAGCCTCTATCTACGTATGAGCTCTGCGGTGCCAATTTTCCCGGAACTCCAAACAGCCCCTTTGTAAGTTTGGAAGCAAGGTCACAGCACTGATGAGTGCTGCGCGCCATGGCAGGATTCAGGCCGCTGAGCATTCCGTGCTAGTTGAAACCGAAAGCCCTGGATGGATGTTGCCTTTGTCTGCCTCTGGAAGGTTGCTAAGCTGCTGCTCTCGAACTCAGCAGAGCCGGCCCACTGCTGAGGTTTCTGAAGCTTTAACGCCTTTCGGACTGCTTCCGTCCGTCGGCGATTTGAAGCATGAGCGCAATTGACAGGTAACAGTAGCTGCATGAAGCTATCGCTACCGCAAAGGATGAGAATGAACCATGCGGGAATCCCACGATATCAAAGCTGTCGCAAGGTTCGTGCGCGGTTGATGCTTGAGCGTGTCACCTTGTCGGAAGCTGTCATTCAAGAATACCAGCTGACCTAGATTGACCTAGCGGTTCGTGACACTCCAACTGGTGCACGTAAACCATGCTTGATCTCGTGCTTCGAGACTTAGTTGCATGTAGCTTGGAAGAAACCTGCATAGGTCTGACTGACCTTTCCATTGCCCGACTGGTTTCGACACACCCAGGCTGTTTTGTAAGCCTGGTGGAGTCACCCTAGTCATAGCCCGTGATCTCTGTTGCAAGACCTGGCTTTGTCGGTACGCGGTACGCTAGACAAAGTCTGTGCGCCAGGCCCGAACCGATATGCTTGGACGAACGGCCTTGGCAACTTGGCCCAAAGTGCATCTTTCGGAGTTGCAGAGAAGCCTCTTCTGAGACCAAGGTAGAGAGATTCAAAATCAACTGAAATTCCGATCAACAGGCTTGCCAGCCCAGCAGAAACAGCTGATCAAAGTGACTCTCAGCACCCCCCGTTGTCCTTTTGATTTTGCTATCGTCACTGTAGCCTTAATGTCCTCGTCCTCAAGGACCATGCTCGTTCCCAGCCGGCACGGCAGAGAGAGTGGTCGGCGCCCGAGAGCCTCTGTGGGTTGCTTCAGGCATGACCAAAATAAATGTGCAGCCCGGTTTCAGAAGGAGTCTTGTAGCAGGCTTACTATGGCCACACACATAGCAGGAGAGGGACCACGAACTCGAACGCAGCTTGTAAGGCCACGACTTGAGGCCGCTAAGCCTTAAAGCTTGCAGGTTCCCGGACGGGGGCCTTGAGCCCCAAAGCTTGACTTTCGTTATCAGAACTGCTTGAAGCTGAGGCTCCGCGGGAGAGGGGTGCTGGGGCGGGCCGAGCTGGCCCCTTGACGAGCATCCGGAGCTTCCTTAATCGCGCATTTTGCAGAAGCGAGAGTCATACCTTTTCTCTGTGGAGCCTGCAGGCGTTGGGGTTAAGTCTTGGCTGTGGGACTGAGGAGGGTTCTGCAGAGGTCCGGCCGACTTGTTTGGCAAGGGGAGCTCCGATAGGGCCTGGTCGGAGCCGGGCTAAGGAGGTGCAAAAGAGCGCAGCACGAGGCTTAGGTGCTCGACCTGAATCTGAAGTTTCCGCCCTAAGCTTTAGCTCGAGCCGTTGCCCATGGGCTGTTTGCCCGTGTTCTCATGCTACGACGTGAAGACCGCGAGACCCTGGCTTCTGCCATAGGCACGACGTCGTGAAACCTCCAATCCTGAATTCCTGAGCTTCGCTGAGGCATTGCTTGACATCTTGCAGCCACATCTAGAAACGCGAGACAGCGTCCTTTCCTAGAGATCGGGCATAGCCATGCGGCCTGCGCCGGTCGCGGCCGATGGTCCGAGGCTGAGATCGTTAGCCATCGCACTTACCGGACTGGTTATGAATTCATGAATTGCCCCGGTCTCCATGCTCTGTTCTTGCCCGTCGTTGTAGTGCAGTCGAGCAGACTGTGCATTGAGCATCCGCCCTCAGCGGGAGAGTGAGTCTAATAGCCCTGACAGGTTTGAGAAACCTGACTACAGGGACAGCCCCGACAACCCCAGGATGCCCATGAACACGAGAACCTGGATGCCAAAAACAGCAGATATCTCGAACCAAAATCTCTCTGCCGTGTTTGGCACCCTCAGCAAAAAGTCCGTGGCAATCCTGAGGCGTTTTTGCGGAAAAAACAATCATTTTGGAGGCTTCGAAGGCTGTTTTGGAGAAGCGATGAGCCAATGATGCACATCATGCTGGGTTGGGGGGTCGCAACAAGGGTGCTTGAAGTGTTTGTGTGTTCGCACTTTGACAACACGAGCTTTCATTTCCAGCTCCGACTTGGAAAAGGCGACGGTTGCGAGGATCGTCTGAACCCAACCAAGATGCGAGGGCCCAAAGTCGAACACAGCAAGAGGCACAGGGAAGGAGCCGCCAAGATGCAGAGACTGTCGGTTCAGTCGCCTCGTACTGCTGCACACTGCTGTGCGTCTGTGGAGACTGGAGGCTGATGCCAATACCGGGCAGGAGAGCTGTCTGCGGAGCTGTCTGATGTACAGGTTTTCGGGAGAAGATCCTTTTGGTCCTAGGCCTTCTTTCGGATGGTACTTTCACATGGCTTGCCACCCTCGAGTTGATCCCGAAAGCATGTTGGAAGTTCTTCGCTGGAGTTCCCCTTGCTTCCACTCATGCTTTGCAACCCGTCCGTGCAAGCTTGTTCTGATCATCCGGAGGGCTCTTCCTAGCCTCGCAAAGCGTCGATTTCCTTTCCCTCTTTGTCACTGGTTTGGCAGGAGCTGCGACTGGGCGCGAGCCCTTCGCTTGCTCCGAAGTGTGGAGCAACAAAGGCTGGAAAAGGCATGAGTTTTTGTGCACGCAGCGTGACGGTGCTGCATAGCCAATCTAGCAGTTTTCCCGCCAGACGTGACAGAGTTGAGCTGAACTCTAACGGGTCAGTCTGGTAGACTGCCTCCTAGCTGGCCGATGCAGACGTGGCTGTCACTGGAACCGACTTCGCAGCTTATCCAGGCAGTGGGTGCACATCAAGCACGGTGGTCCTTTGTTCGGAGGTTCTTCGAAATCCGCCACTTCACTAAGTCCTTCCGCCCATGAGGAGGAGGCTTATCCTACAGGCTTGTCTCCGAAACATGCACGAACCTATTGCACTTGCTCAGCCGGGATCTTTGTGTGGCTCTAGTGTTCTCAAGCCGCAAACTAGCGACTGAAGTCTGTCCTCATTTGACACTGAAATAAGGCCAGCTACAAGACCGGTTTCACGTCAGTTTTACAGCTGCAAAGCCTTGTTCATTCATACATTGTCTTGCTCCCTGCATTCCGGGAAGGGCCGCTGGGAAGGTTCGGCTGCAGCCAGATATCTGCGCACATCAGACGAGGTGAGGGGCGCGGGGGGTTCGTTTCAGGTTTGGCTGGGAAATTGGCACTGCGCCTGAAGGATGTCTGAAGACCCTGCGTCTGTATCAGTTCCCCAGTCCCGAAACCCGCTGCGGGAGTGAAACCGGTCAGACTGACAGGATTAGGTTGTTGGCTGAGGTAAAGTGCAACGCCACGACTACGAGTGTTTATCTGTGTGAGGCATGCAGGGAGAAAGTTTCAAGCAGAGTCAGGGCATGTAGCAATGCTGTCCAAACAAATTTGATGCTGTGCCTCCGGAGCCCGAGTGCCTTCACGGCTCCTCACATCGAACGCCGCTTTTGTGGAACCCTCCTTCAGGCCACTGGACTGCGCCCGAGACGTACAGGACGAAGCTCCCAGGACGGATCGTGTTTTCACGAAAGCTAGCTCTGTTGAGCTTGCGGGAGTTGTCCTTTAGCAATTCACCTTGTATTAAGGCACTAGGGACAAAACAGAGTTTGCACCGTATCAGGTGGGACGTCCAAGAGTTAAGGTCGGGGGGGGGGGGGGGGGGTGCCGCCCCCCCGGATAAGGTGCAGCGCGCTCCCCCCCTCCCCGCGGCCCGTGGCATAAGGTAGAGGGGGGGGGGCCCCTCCCCCCTACCCTCAAGTCTCTCCCCCTCCCCCCCTCGCAAGGTCCCTCAGTTTGCTTCTGTTTGAAGTCTGTTCATGTCAAACGTCCCCCCCGCGCAAGTCATTCGCATCGCCTCACTAGTCACCCCGTGTTCCCAGCTACGCTTCCTTTCCCCTAGCTTTTGTCACCCTCTTCTCAAGTTCCATGACGAGCTAGCTTGAACCAAAGCCCTGGCAAGGAGGCATTTCTTCCACCTCGCAGCAGGCCCGTGGAGGGCAAACTCGGGCTTGAAGCATCAGCTTGAACGACAAAAGGCTCCTTGAGAGCGTAGAAGATGACCTGTGAGGGTCCTGGCAGCGTGGCAATAAATCAACTTCGATGAGCAGAACGAGTCCGGCGAGCGCAGGTCTGAGCGGACGCCAGCGATGGCGCCGTGCGCTGGCGCTGCTGGTACGCTGGGAACGAGAGCTTCAGGGTTGTCGGCATTGTAGAGCCGGTAAAGAAAAGAGGGTATGGGGATGCGTATTTGGGCCGACGTGTAGCAACAGACGATAGGTATGATATGACTGAGGGATGCCGAAAGCAATGTCGCTTCCGTGTGATAAGCAACCTTCGATCCTTGCATGACCTTGGCTCGGAGCGTCTTTGAAGATGCGGCGTTTGCTCTGAGCCGTGGATGATGAAATCACCCCAAGCATCCTGTCAGCATTTCGCACAACATTTCGCAGCCTTTTGCCCAGCACCTCGAGCCTGGAACCTGGTCCAACCAGAGTCACGTTGTCTTGCCAGAGACTCCGATGTCGAACCCCGCACGCTTGAATCGTGGATTGGGTGAGCAGCTCGAGTCTTCGCGCAACTGAGGGCTCGGAAGGACGCCCGCGCTCCGACAATGACGAAGAGACCCTGCTAATGGATTCACTGAAGAAGAACAAGCCTCTCTCTGGCAGAAAATAGTTCCGGTGGAGGGCTTTGGGTTTGAGCTTAGAGCGAGCAGACACTCTGCCTGCGGGGCTTCGGGGCTTCGACATGTCGCTTGGGGGTTATTCGCCTCTTTCCCTCTCGGAGCCCTGATATCCAGGAGCACACTCATTGGAGCTCCTGGAGAAGTTGAAGCCACTGTGGTACCATACGAGAAATGCAGATGGGACTTCTTCCTGTGTCTCGTCTTCAAGTTGGCTGTGGCTGTTCCAGAATCCGGAATCCCTCGGCCGGATTGTGATTTCACGCTCATGCAATCTGAAACTTGGCCCCGGGTGAAGTTCATGGAATCATAAGAGTCATGGGAGATCCGTAAACGGATGTCGGAGATCCTCGGAGCCTTGGAATAGTGTGGAGCATGGAATAGTGAAGGCTCAGGGCCAGAGCGGCCAGTGGCTAGTGCTTTGTGTTCTGTCTTTGCTTCGCCAGATGACTTGCGCTTGTCCTCGCTCACTGACTGGACCGCGAGCCGAACCCCCCCCCCCCCCGAATGAGTAAAATCGCTGCTCAGGAGCCACAAGCAGTCGAGACTTGGTGTTCCTTAGAGCTCGAGGGTGGGCAGGCTGCGATATCTTATCTGTTGTGGTTCCTCATTTTCAGAGCTTTGGACGTCAGCTGGTGTCAGCCTCTTGGGGGCAGTTTACGAAGACATTCTGGTATGACTTCATGGCCAATGTATACAAGTGCCTGCGTCCACTGCAGAAATCCGATAATCCGCTGGGACAGGAGCATAAAGGCGGTCTGTCCGTCTGTCGATCTGTCCCTCCCTCCGTCATCCGTCCGTCCCTCGGAGGGAGCCTCGGTGTCTGCTTCTTTCCCAGGAATGCACAGGATGCCGTGCAGAACCTGCGTTTGGCCATTGGTGAGAAGTTCATGGGGGCATCGCGCCCTGACTCAACCCCTCCGAATCGTGGGATGTCCGACAAATCTTCCGGCATCTGTTCCGCGACAGTTTGTCCTCCACGAGGGAGAGCTCCTACCTGAGTCAAGCCAGGAGCTCCCGAAGCCGAAGCTTGTCTTTGGACTATAGTGTCTGAAATCAAAGAAAAGACCGAGACCCTAGACTCTGAGCTCTTCGAGAAGCCCCTGCCATCCGCGGTGGGCCCTTGCCACCAGGTTTTGGTTGGACATCGAGCAAGATCCAACAGTCAGGGGCATGTGCCATGGAGTGTGCCACTCCAGACGCTCGCCTTTCAAGCTCTCGTCTTCTAGGTTTGGGTAGGGCTGCTTTTTGAGACCCAAGCACTGCACAAACACGAGTGCTTTGTTGTAGGCATAGGCACCGAGACCTACACGAGAGAAGGCCGGGAGCTACTGCAAGTGTAGGCAGAGACTTGCTGTAGTTTGAACTCCTACAACCCAAGCTCTTCATCACACTGCTTTTCACCTCTTTCATCGGGCCTCGACTAGCAGAGCCGCTGAGGAAATGTGCTTGTCTTCCTCACGGAGGGGATCTCGGAGAGTAAGTTTTGTCAAATGGCGGCTACGGCTGAAGTTAGAGGCACTTGGACGCTGGGTCACCTTTTCAATGTGGACGCGAAGCATGACAATCACGAGTTTCCCGTCCCCCACCCGGCCCCGACATTTGGCAGACTGATCCGGCTTGAAGATTCGATTTCCTTGTCTATGAAATCCTGAAGCGCCTGTGCTCTCAGCGTTTAGCCGCGGCCCTAAACTGGCTAAGCCCCTAAAGTTCTAAAGCTTCTGAAGCTGCAAGGCCAAGCTTAAGGTCACCAGCTGATCCTGGCATGCTCTGTTCGTTGTTTGCTTCTTAGGGGATGCATAGCCGCGTCATCTCTAACTAGCGGCCACTGCCCAAAATCCGGACCGAGGAGATGAGATGGGCGGTAGCTGCGAAACGGACTTCTGCCGGGGTGACACTGTTGCTTTCGAAAGTTCAGACTTCTGGTTCAGTATTTCGCGTTCGGCAGTTACAGGCGGCTGGGCAATGCAGGTCGGGTCTCTCAAGCTTCTCTAAGTCTAGTTCTGGGCTGCAGGAACATCATACTAGTGATGGAGACCGACGACCGCCACGGGAAACCGGACATGAAGGAGCAACTGTTGGGCACAGAGCATGCGGCCTTGCCTCGCACCTGATGTTGACTTGTCATTGTAATCGAGCCGCGCAAGCTCATCCTCTTCTTTGGCTCGAAGTTGTTTCCTCGGCCTGTGTTTCGCAGGAGCTCATCCGCAAGTGCCCCGAGGATGTGCAGCACTTGCCCCATGGTCAAGCTTGGGTTGTGCTGTTTCGGGGTCTCGGCTGTGACCTGAGTCGTTGAGAAATTTGAGCCCGGACTGCAAAAGTTCGGGACATCTTTGGTGTTTTCTGGTTAGAAGTGTCAGGGGCGGGGTTTCGGTGCGGGCCTCTCTAGATCCGAGTTTGGGGCTCAAGGCCTTTTTCCCGGACGCTTGTAGCACTGCAGGGGCGTCCAGATCGACAGCAAAGAGCTGCGCTGGCTGCTCACAAGATAACAAGAAGCTGTCAAGGTTGTCACCCAAACAGGGCATTGCAGGGAAACATCACTTCCGCCATGCAGGAAAAATCTTTCCAAGGCCCGAGCCACGTAGCCACGCCTCCAGCAACCGTCGTGAGACTATGGTCATCTGTCGCTCAAGCAAACAGAGGAATCGCAGGTCGAAGGTCACTTGCAAGAACGGGGGCTTTTGCTGAATTGACGGGCCAAGCTGCCACGTAGCACATTCGCATCTGCACAAACCCATCCAGGTTTGAGGAGATACCCATCATTCCCTGGTTCCGAGATCCGGAGTTCCGGTCGGCGCCTGGCTTCCAAAGCTATTCTCGGGGGCTTTGGGGCTTTGGGTTTGCTTCGTTACTTGTCTTGGTCTTTCCGTTCTCGAAGGGGGGGCGGTCTGGTGGCGATTCTGCTTCGCTAGACGGGACTGCTTGGATCCCGAGCCAAGGTTTCCGTCGATAAGATCGTTCGCAACCTTGCAAAGGATCCAAGGACTGCAACTGCAGACACCGCGGGCTTGTTCTCTCATGTCTTGAAGTGTCTGTTTCGGCTTCGCTATTGTCGGTCCGCAGGAAGACGGATGCCGACAAGAAGAAGTCGAAGCCACTCGTGTACGGCAACGGGGACTCCGAGGATGTGACATGCATGTCTTTTGGTCAGGCTGTCAGGCTTCAACCTGACATGTAGTCGGAACACATGCATCTTCGAAGCTGAGCAGATTCGCAAGCGCGTTCAAACATACACTTCAAGTTCTGCGGTCTGTGACAGAAGTCCGGAGCATTGGTCCCGGTGCAGGAGGGAGCAGAAGTCTTCGACCAAAGCTTCGTCAAGTTCACGGCCGCCTGTGGCGTTGCACTTCCAGGTGCCGGACGGCGCACACAGTGCTGGGCAGTGGCTTGGCGGCCTTCAGCGTTTATTGCGGTTTCTGCTACTATGACGAGTTGAGCTTGAGTTGGCAGGCCAGGCGCCTTGCAGGTCGAAAACACGGTTGCTGTTGGGTTCAGCATCAAAGCATTTCGCAGCAGTCCTTCATGCCACTGGTAGTTGCAGCACAAGTTTGGATATCCGAGCCTGAAGCTTCGAGGTCGCAGTCCGTGTTATCCTTCTAACCTGTGGCATGATGTGCTGCAGCAGACTGGCAACTCCGGAGGGACCTGGTTTTCTGGACTACCTCACCATTATTCAGAACTCTGTCCGAAATGCTTCGGGCCGTTCGGGGAAGTGGATTCGTGGAGAAGTCTGCAGTTGCAGGGTGCGTGATGCTTGCGACTTTTTCAGTGTGGAGTCTGAGTGGGCCTTCTGTTTATATTCATGAAAGCTCGTTCGCCGTGAGCCGAAAACCCCAATGCTGGCTCAAACTCTTCAGTCCGGACGCAGTGTCTTCTCCATTCTTCGTGTCTGTGGTATCATCAGATGACTAGTCACGTGATTCTGTAGATGAGAGTTTCTGCTCAGCCTCTGGCAAGCCAGGATTGTGGCGGCCCATCCGATGATCTTCTTTTTGCTCCATGTGGTTCTGGTCATTTTGCAGTCGCCGCTAGTCGCCGACTTGCTGGAGAATCATATCGACGTCGCCAGCGAGGGCAAGAAGCTCCGTTTTAAAACGATGCTTGGAGAGACTAGGAGACTTTTAAGCTTCTGTTGCCTTTGTTGCCTTGGTCTCGTTTTGACCTTTCTTCTCAGCCCCTCCCTGCCGTGACCGTTCCGAGTCGCTGAAAAGCAACATGCTCGTGGAGCGCCGAAGTCCGCGAAGTTGAGTGGCAACCTCTTTGTGTCTTATTGTGAGGTCCCACAGGTCTTAACCACACAACTGTGTTAAAAGCACAAAGGATACAGGTGATGACAGATATACAATACGACATTGTGAATGAAAGTTTGGGCGGCCTGTCACTACCATCCGCCTCCTGAAGACTGATATACACATTTTGAAGACCATGGGCCGAGATGAACATACCTTGTTTGACGGTGGAGGGATGTCGACTGATGTCGACTGAAATGCGTGTGTGCAACATGGTCCTCAACAAGCGATCGAGTATCAGGCCCCAACTGAAAGAAACCTTTTCTGCCGGGATGAGAACACCACCAATTTAAAACGGCCTAACGGCGGCCTTTGTTCCGTGAATGTTGCTTCAGGAAGCTTCTGACTGCCCTCGTCTTTCTCTTGACCACTACATTATCCCTTTGGGGATGGGTGGGCTACCTCCCTGGTCGCCCGGCAGCACTTGGTTCCCGGCTTGGAGTGTGCTTCAGAAGAGACTTCCGGTCTCAAGATAAACGAAAGAAGGTGACAGTGTCACCCTGTGCGGCATTGCTAGTGCTTTGAGTTCTCTGTCGAGGTTTGAGCCGGTAAGCCCAACGGCAACAGCCATGAAGACATGCCTTTGCACATAGATTCTTCTACGGCTCTTGGCAAGACAGATGACATGAGCGAAGGCTTCTTCTCGGCGTACTATCTCACCGCTGCAGAAGATGGAAACCCGGTGTCAGATGGGCTGGTGCGGATCCTGAAAAATGCGGGTGCATACATATATATATATATATATGTATATATATCCATACGTAAATAAAGTATAAGTAAAGAAAAAAGCAAACATGTGAACCTAGACAAACAAATGGCTTTGTCAATAATTAGAGAAACAGAGCAGCAATGCGCAAACACACAACCAATTACATGTATGTATTTACGCATGTGTGCATGTATGCATGTATGTCTGCAGGCATGTAGGTATGTAGTTATGCATGGGTTTTGTCACTGCGAGCATCTGGAGGGCTACCAGGGGACAGGAGCAGCTGTTTCTGTCTGTCATAATGCCGTCATAGTGGATAGGCCTGCCAGACCTTTGCGAAAGCTTGAGCGCCTCGTGCAAGTTGTCATTCCTGTAGTCCTAGCGCTTTGGAAGCTGATGGTGGTCAACAGGTGGCTTATGGCATCGCGCATGGGATCACCTGGCAACATGGTGGGAACGATTTTCTTGAGGTTTCACAGGACGATTTCAATTTGCGACCTTCAAGGGCATCAGCTTGAGCTTCCGCATGGATTTCGCGGTCTCCTGTTTTGGCCCGCCTGGAAGTTTGCAGCCGCTGAGATCTCAGCCTTGTGCGGATGATGGGTTCGCATTTGTTTGGTGCTGCTGCCCGTCGTTAATCGTTAAAGCATGATACAAACGCCCAGTGTCGGTACAATCGCAATATTGACCAGACGTGGGGAAGTGATATGGTGACATAAGCTCCTGAGTAGTTGTGGCGAATACTTGGGCAACAAGACTTCCGCATCCAGCTGCCTCAAGTCGTGAGTTCCCAGTTTGAAAACACAGAAGCAGAGTCATCGCTGCTAAATAGAGGCGCGGGGCCCCGCTCTACCCGCCCTCCCTGCGCAGCTTCTTCAGGATCCTCATCCTGCCCATATTCTTTGGCAGCTTCTTCGCTGCTCTGATGATTATGTTCATCCTCCAGGAGTGATGGAAGCTTTCTTGTCGCCTGGGGATTTGGTTGATGACATGGTGCAGAATTTGAGGTGGGATGGTGCTGTGACTGCGGCAGGAGCTTTGCTTTATGGCCTTGCTGACAGCCTTCAACGATTTGAACGAGGACAGCGGGCTTCGCTGTAGGCCGAGGTTCGTGCGAGTCAGACAATCACGGGGACGGACGCAGTCCTGTTCAGAAGTGCCGGTACGTCATTGAAAATTTCCTCGTCTCCGACCCGGTTTTCAGGAGATTGCTTTTAGCGGCCTCGAAGCCGTCGCCTTCTCCGAGAACTCGATCCATGTCTCCGTTCACGACCTCTATCGGTTTCAGGCCATTCCGACATTCAGAATGATCCTTGCCACTTTGCGCCTCTGTCTGACCCCTCGACGTGAATGGTGGCACAGAGTGAGTAGCGTAAGTATTGCTCAAGAGCCCTGAACCCTAGTCCTCTTGTTCCAATGCTTCCACATGTCCGAGCGCTGGGGACCTTGTATTCGAATCAACTACTGTGCTGTCGTCAGGTGAAGTATGCGAGCAGCTGGGCATTGCACCTGGGATGTCACTGGAAAACATCTCATCGTTAGTATTCGGACAATCGAAAAGCATTACATAACTCCGAATTGCAAAGCCGCAAGCTGCGCACGGGCCAGCCAAGGTTTAAGAAGATCCAGGATAAGATTGCCATGTCACCTGGTCTCCATGAGTTTTGGTATAGTGGGTGTTCAGGGTTGGAGGCTGTCCGGTCCTTCGGGGTTAGCCTATGTCGTGGCCCGGCCCTCCCGTGGAAGCTTGGGACGATGTGTTTTTTTGCAGGGCCTATGCACCCACAATGGCCTCGGGGTGACATTGCTCCCCGAAGTCCATCACCTAGAATGCTGCACAGCAGAGAAAAGCCTTCTGATCGCGGAACCCATCCCCAGCCCACTGTTCTAGTTCTCTTGCTTGATGAGACTGAGAAGAGGGATTGGAGTCCTTCGCACCTCTTGCAAGCTCAAGTCCCACGCCAGGCGTTCGAGTTGCAGTCTCTTGCAGTTGGGCCGAGGCCTCTGCAAATCTTCTGGGTAATCGAGGTCAGCATCATGGCCTGGCCGCCCGACACTGCACGTTTTCCGAGCTGCTCTTGGGAGTCATGGGTCGGCTTGGGCTGAGGAATTGTGCTGTGACTTTGGCCTTTTGAACGGAGTGAGATTGGGTGATTGGGACGTGGCTTCAGTGTCAGGTCAATCTGGAGCATGACCCAAGGGATCGCGGCGGACCCTGGCGATGAGCGTGTTCTGCGGCTCAAGTCCTACTGGAGCCCCGGAACTGCTTTCAGTCTTGGGCGGACAGCTCCATGCAGCCGAAACTTTGTGGTCATGCAGGCATGAGTCATGAGGCTTGCTCAAGACAGGTTTCATTCCCGGCTTCAAGCTTCTGGGCACATGTGCTGAAGACCTAGGAATCTCATCGTTCGGCTCTCCTGGTTTGTTGGCGGATCGCCTTGGTGCCGCGGTCTCATGAAGGGACATGGTTCAGGGTCTTCGTTGCTTCCCAAGCTCGAAGTGTCTTTGCTTACATGCGTTTGCCCTAGCGCGCAGCCCCCCGATGCCGGATGTTGCGGCCTCGACAGGTTTGGAGCAGGGAGTTGGATCACCGGAATTCTGCCGTGGGGAAGCAGCTGAGCTTCGGTTCAGTCGGAACCCTGAGAAGGTCTGCTGAGCAGGGAGGTCAAGCGATTTTAAGGTGAAGCTGTGGCTGGTCAGTGCGATCTCAAAGGCAGTCGGAATTGCAGGATAACGCACGCTTGTGAGCTGTTTCATGCAAAGACTACAAGCTTGTCTTCTGCCACATTTCTGCAAGTGCCTGAGGTAACTATTATGCTTGGAGGATGCTGGGCCCTTTTTGCTTTTCGGGTTCATGGTTTGGCAAGGCGCTTAGGGAATGCATGTTCATGTCCCGCCTCCTGCCGTGTCAATGTCAGAATTCCGGGCGTCAATGCTGCCTTTGGGCAAATACATGGGCCAGGGAGGAGAGCCAGGGTCATTCCGTAGACTTCTTGCATCTCTGATATGTTCGAGTCCCAGGATGGACAACCTCACCAAGCGCTTGCTGTTCAAGCAGCCGACGCTGAGGAACTCGATGCGTACATTTTTGCAGGACGCACAGGGATTGCATGGACTTAAACCAAGTCACTCGAATAGTGACGTAACACTTGCTAGGAAATGCTAGTAGTTGGGCAATGTGCTCATGCATCGTGGTTCGAGTCTGAGTTGACCCGAAAGTCAAACGCCGATGCATTGAGAGGAGGGGCTCGGAGGTTACACGCTTGCTATTCACCTGTGAAAAGCTGGATGCCGCGGGAGGAGTTTCCTTTGGAATTTCGTAGCGGCTTCCTCCAGACCACGCCGATTATGCTCCCACTCTTCTCCGTCATCCTTGCCACGAATACCGTGGGCTTCGTGTTCGACGCACTGCGACTTTTCAACGCCATCTGAGCGCCAATGGTTTCATTTAGCTACGTAGAGTCAGGCTTTTTTGCCTCAGCTGTTTCCGTGCCCCTGTGGGTTCACGGAGTTCGTTCCGCAAGAAGCCCCATGGATACCTTCAGCTGTGGCAGTTGACCTGATCAGTGTTGCCTATATATTCGTGTGGCTGTTGTGTAACTGCCCTACAACTTGAAGCAAACTAAAGCAGACTGTCCCCCCCGCATAGTTTAAAGTTTTTGCACTCAAAGGATTTATGTATCGGCCAGTTCCCCTCGAGCAGAGCTCGGGGCCAGCCGCCAGGCCGAGATTTTTGCAACCTCCCAGAAGGGCGATGCTGCAAAGTGCTGCGGCAAAGACGCACTGGCATTCCCCCCGTTTGTCAGATCCTCCCCCAGCCCTCTGATGTTGAAGCGAATTTGCTGCGCCGCTGGCCTGCCCGGAGCATTGCCTGGGCTCTGTGGCCATAAGCTGTGAGACGGCAAAGTCTCAAAGCTCAATTGCGGACGGCGCTCTCTTGACTTCAACCAGCTTGGCCGAAGCTCTGGAAGCAGGATGGTCCATCAAGGTAAGTGGTTTGGATTGAATTTGTATTTGACAGCGACGGTTCAGAATTCACAAGCACAGATCAGTCACGTGACTTCCACAGCTGTTTTATGGGGGTATTCGCAATCAAGTGCATTCCCACCTCGGTCTCCGTTTGGTTGGCCTCTCCACGCCTTTCTGCTGCCGCTGCCAGCTTCTTGTCGCTGCTGTCAGTGCACTTCCTGTCGCCGCTCTTCTTTATCGTGTCAGCTGCTACTTCTGATGTGTCCAGCTTCTCAAAAGGCGAGCTAGTGCGGGTGAGTCAAATGGTACAAGTATGGAGTGGCCTCAGTGTCGCCCTAGTAGTGTCTTGGACACTCCGGTCGGTTCAATCTTGCCTTAGGTGTTAGGGGCTGTTAGGGCAGCTTCGAATCCTGCCGACGGAACTCCGGCAACGTCAAGGCCTTGCACGGATCCTCGCACGTTCGAGGCAGCATCCAGAAACAAGACTGCTCACTCGCAGCACCAGGTTTGGATTGTCGAGGAATATGTAATGTAATGGTGACTTTGCATACAGAACTTTTCCGTAACCCTCGTGCTTGTGTCACCGAGTGAAAAACCGAAGTGAGATCAACCATGCATGCTTTTCGAGCAGGCTTGAGTGTTCCGTGCTCTTTTCCGAAGCACGCTTTGGTCACAGATGCAACCCCGAGTGTGCCCACCACCCCCCGAGCCCCCGAAGCATGGAGCCCAAATGCCTGCTGCGACCCGAGCACCTGGACAGGCATCGATCATGAATTGCGAGAGCGCTCGCGCGGCCAGCACTTGTGCAGTGCGACTCTCCTGCAAGGAGCTCCCATAGACTATGCAATTCTCTCGAGGCTCCCGGCTTCGTCGACAGGAGTCTGAAACCGTAGCGCCAAAGTCGAGAACGGGGGACTCAGCTATGAACTCCGGGAACATTGCGCTCCAACTGACCGCCTCAAATCAAAAGGCCCAGTCAAGCTTCAAAGCATTGTAGCAGCGGGCCAAGGAATGCCAACGTGGTGGAGCTCGAGTCTACATGGGAGGAGCGAACATGTTATGCCCAAGTCGATTCTGAAAGGTCCGAGGGTGTCTGGCTCGAATGGTAGTTGGCACAGAGTCAGTTTATCGAATCCAGCCCGCCGAAGACGAAACTAAGACAGAGAAATATCGACTGCACTGAAACTTCGCTAGTTGAAGACTAACTGCCGGCAGGAAGCGAGGACGAGCGAGACCTGGACGCTGGGCCTGTGATTCTGTGTTCTCAGCCTCACAGCTCAGACCCTACCAACGGTGTTGCTAAGCTGCAGCACGACCTCTTCTATCACAGGTTTCGCGTTCTCTCGTTTTCTCCATCCCTCCTCTTCCTGTCCCAATGCTTCGTCCAGGCCACAGCACTCGAACCGACCCAGAGAATCCATAAGAGGGGGAAGCGAGCGGACACGAACAGGCCCTGCCCCAACATCGAAATCTTGCTCGTTCTCAGGGGGCCTTTCCCTAGCTACCCCAATGTGGCACGACCCGGACCGAGGATTCTGCTGGAAGGTCTGCTTTGGCGGCGCCACGGCGCTGCATCAAAAAAGTCTCAGTGCAGGGTTGGTGCGATTTTGAAGAACCGAGGGCTGAAGACCTCGTCATGGACTCTTGGGCCTTGGGTATCTGGGAACACATCAAAGCTGCGTCGATCTCGGAGCACCTGCTTCCGCCAGGCTCTGGGGCGACAGCTCATTGAAATCCAGAAAGAATGGCGAAGGCGAGACACCGTGGGTTCTTCGTCTGGGGTTTCGCCGTGAGGTGTTTGTAGCCCTGAGCCCTCCAGGCGAAAACTTCCCTGGTTCCTGGCCCACCAAATGGCCTCCAAAAGACCGCCTTCAGTGCCAGGCTGGAAGAGAAGCGGAATCAGATCCCCAGCGAAGATGTTTGGGACTGAGGAAGCTGAGGATGCTGGGGCTTAAGTTTTGGAGTGTTCAGGATTGGACTAGCAACTTGACGCTGGGTTTCGGTTGTTGCCGTTTTCAAGCCAGCAAGCTTTCAATCCACCTCTGGAGCTAGAAAGCCGAAGTCCTTGATGTGTCAAGCCCGCATGCCTTTGCTGATGACGGGGCCTACGTTCAGCAGGGATCGGTCCCGAGGATCCATGGGGCCGCAGCTTCGACTCCCCCGAGTAGTTCGGCTCGAGCAACCTAAGTCGAAACCGAAGCGACGAAGCAGCAGCGTGCCAGAGCCTGGCGAGGTCATTCGGAGAACCAACCTTCTGCTGCGGCTGGGGCGTGCAAATTCGCATCCAGAGGGCCAGGCCACCTTCTGGATAGACAGTCCGATTTGGAGAGTCGTGATTGCTTCTGGTAGGGAGAGAGGATGGTAAGCCGACTGCTTGGAGCGTTTGCTTTGACCAGGGAACACCGGCGCTGAGCGGTGTGGGCTCGTCGGGCGCCTGGAGGTCTAGCTTCTTACTGCTTCTGCAGAACAAGAGATGACTCAAGCGAGCACGATGCTCTGGATGTTGAGGCCCTACCCTGCTCATCTCCTGGTGGTGCAGCCGGCCTGGTTTTGGGCACTTTGGGAGGTCTTTCCATGTATCGGGTTCTCTTTGAAAACCCTGGTTGCGGCTGCCACACATCTCCCGCGATGCCAGCCTGGATCCACTCCAACCCGAGCACCGACTCCTCTCGAACGCTCGAGCCTCAGTGGGCTTTTGGCCTGCGGATGACCTGCGACCCGACGGGTCACGCATTTGGAGCCTCCCTGCACCCAAACCCATAACCCCAAGCCTGGAAGGAGGGAAGCCTCAGCCCAGTTGAACCACTTCCCATACCCACCAATCAGACCGTTGCACAGTTCAGGTGCGAGTTCATACCCTGGCCAGCCTGCAGTGCCAGCATTGCCTGCCAGAGCCCTGAAGCAGGCATCGCACAACGCGTGGGTCTAGCAGACTCTGCGTTTCATAGTGCTGGGGTTCTGATTTTGTGGGATGCAGACCAGTGGTATCTCCCGATGCCTAGAATCATCGATATATCTTATTCCAAAGCTTTCCAACACCATTGACTCTGCTCTTGGTAGATGAAGTCTTGCTCTTAGCATCACGACCCTTCAGAAGCAGCTCGAGAGCAGGTATTTATTGGGTCTTTCTTTACGTCTGGTTCCTTGTGGGAAGCTGTCATCATTCTGCACCTCCCTGCACTAAATGGTCTTGGCACGTGCAAGCTGGTGAAGGTGCAGCTGAGCTTGCCTCGGCCCAAGCCGTTGATAGTGAGCAGGTTTGGGGTCTTGCGAGGCTGGGATCTTTGGACTTCGGTCGTTGACCAGGCAACAGACATCAAGAAGCACCGGGTGTCAAAACGCAAGTTTCAGTCTGTAGGCAAAGCAAGCCTTGAGCTTCGTGATTAATGGGCATCTCCGAAGATCGAGACCAGCTTTGCGAGTATTAGGATGCCAGTCTCGCGGTACGGCTCATCATGGCAGGAGCATGATGCAGACCCCATAAGGGCTGCCACTTCCGAGAACCATGTGTTGCAAAAGGGTCATCCTTGGGTCACAGGTGACATGTGAGACCAGCCGCCTCCCGCCTGGCTTCTGGCTCAAGGGTGCACATCTGCGTCTCCGAGAAGGCAGTTTGCATGGGTCAGTGGCTCGCTCGAATGTGCTCTCTCATCACACTTCTCTCCTGTTTTTTGTTCCCTGCACATGCGGATATGTAATGATTTCAGTGATTGATTGCTCGGGGCTGCTTGGTACGTAGTGATCAGCACGAGCACGGAGAGAGAGACCCAGTTCGGCAGACTAGGGCGATTCAGGGCCTCAGGCTGACGCAGTCAGCAAGAGAAGCAACACCCCTGGCGACAGAAGCAGCACCATCGAAACACAGAAGAACAGGAAGCTGCACCTTGCGAGCAGCCCCGCAGCGATAGCAATAGGTGTGACGAGGGTTCAGAAGGGGTGGCCGCGACTTGCCTGTGACGAGTCGAAAGCGATGCACTTCAAACACACAGGCCTCCACAGCCCCCAGAAGCCCAAGCCCGGGGCCCCTCAGGTGCCTTTCGCCGTCCACTAGCCCATCCCTCGAAATGGCAGAGGCAGGGAATTCTGAGCCACGGCTGCTGTCAGCCGGCACCAAACCGGCCCGAGCCCCAAGCTTCTCGCGACTGGGACCCAGTGCCAGGAGAAGCCTTCGCTGCCGGCTGACTACGTGGTGCCCAAGGTGCTGGGTTTCGGAGAAGATCCGACTGGCAGTTCCGAAAGTGCCACACAAAGCTTCCAGCCAAAAGATGATGATTGGCTAGACATCGTAGGCCCAGGCCTGCACTGAGCTGCTGAGCTGCTCTGCCTCTGCCTGAGGTGTGGGAGTACAAGGAGCAGGGCGGACAGTTCGGCGGCACGAACCGGCCCTATGCAGGCGCTTGGGGCGAGGCCCAGCGCTCCGGAGGGCGAGGGCCGAGGGCTTCCGGGCTGGGTTGGAGGCGCCGGGCCTGCGGGGAGTTGAGGAGCTGAAGGGAACACCTGACTACTTGGTTCTGCCTGAGTTGAATTGGAGCATTGAGCTCCGACTTATGGAGGACATGAAGCTTCGGGTTGGTGCTTTGCTGTTGTCTCTGCCAGGAGAAGCCTCTCCCCAAGGGAGAGCACAAGATCCAGCTCTACTCCATGGGAACGCCGAGCCTGGACACTGTTTGGGTGGTTCTTGGGTTCTGGCTTCGAGGTTCGGGAGAGGGCGTCGCGAACTGCTGTAGGCCCGAGATGCTCAGGAGTATCGGAAGAAGTCGATCTTGAACCCCATAAGGCACACAAGTTGCAGAGCTGAGGAATGGAGTGAAAGTCACTATCCTGCTGGAGGAGTTGGTTGAACTCTTTCCGGATTTCGAGTACGATGCACCACGGCCGTGACAAACCCGAGATCAGAGGGCCCCACAGGGTTTTCGCAACCGGAGCATAAAGGGTCCGTTTCAGGGCTGCCTCCTTATTCTGCTCTGAGGCATGGCTGATTCCCATTAACGGCGTGCAGTTCACATCTGGCTTCCATGCAATCAACCCCAACTCCAAGCCGCTTGGCAAGTGAAGCTCGCCCACCTCTTACATGAGTCCAACAGCTGGAGGACCACAGTCATTATCAACGCAGTCAGAAGTCAGAGCGAATCAGGGCTCCCTCACCAGAGGTTTTGCGGTGGCATTGCTGTTGCTAGCAAGCTGTCCCTGCGGTCCCTACACCGCAAACCCAACCCCACACCAACGATGGCTTCGCTGCTGCAGGATCCCTGCGATGGTGGACCACTCAACAGACAAACCGGTCCGTGTGTTTGAGTCTGGCTCCATCCTCATGCACCCGGTCTATGTGGAATTGGGTTTCACCCGGCTTCAGGGAGTTGGAGGTGCAGCGAGGTGCAGACTTGCACAAAGGATCATGGTGTAATGATGAGGGTTTACGATTTGCTTTTCCTCGGCTTTGGTGTTTGAGTCGAAGGCTGGAGTCCTGAGTAGCTGGCTGCTGAATTTCATCATGGAGCTCGGGCTGCAATGCTTCGACACGGCATCCCGGACTACGCTAAGGTATCTTTGCGACAAGTTTGACAAGGATGGTGTCTTCTTGCCGAAGGAGCGATCGTGTTTCCTGAGTGCTGCTTCTCTTTTAGCCTACTCCGCCCGGGCTCGAAAAGCCGACTGTTGAGAAAGCGCCTGATGGCAGCAAGGATTCTCGATTTTTGTCATTTGACTGTTTTGAGCCCTTCCGAGCTGTCGAGACGTGTTTGCGAGGAGTATCCCGCCAGGGCCGAGGTGCAGAATTGGCTTATGTGGCCGCCTGTCTACACGCTGCCAGCTGCTGGCCTACGTCCTGTCCCAAGCCCTTGGCCCAGAGCCTGAGCCCGCCTCAGGCAGATGGGCTCCGCACCGTTCATCGGAGGAGGCACGGGCCCTTCGCCTCTTCCTCAGAAGCCGAGCCACACGCACGAAGGCTTTGGGCACTTCTACAACTACGCTCCTGTGAAGCTCCTTGGCTTTGAGGGTTGATGTGGCCGTATAGGTCAGCATTTGCGCGCGATCCGGAGGGATGTTCCGATATGCAAGACTGGCAAGACGATGCTGTGGTGCAGTTCTGCAAGCGAGGATGATGGACGTGAGTAATGCCTGATAATGAGGGCTCGGATGATTGGATGTCAATTCAGCAGGGTCTCGTCTTGCTGTGCAAACTTTCCAACCCGCCAAGCGAATTTGGAGGATCCAGTACGCCATCGACCGCTACAGCATGGAGACGAAGAGGCTTCTTGATGTCCTCGACAAGCACCTGGGGGACGGCAACAAGAAGCGGCTCAGACGGCAGGAAGAAGTGTGCCTTTGAGCAGGGGCCCCAAGCTCCTGCAAGTTAAGAAACCCCGAGCCCGGCCTTGACGTCCCTAGTGTCAGAAACCAGTCCGCACCTTTCGGAATGCCTCCTTTAGCCTTGAGAGACCATCTTCATGCCTCCATTGCTTGTTTGAAGGTTTTTATGCTTTGAGGCTGTGGGGTCTGAGTATTGTAGCTAAGCAGCTTCCGATCGTCTAAGAGCCCAAAGCAGGCTTGGATGGGACTCGAAGCCGGGCATGGCACTCTGTCAGAGCAACCCTTCGCCGTCAACTTCACATGCTCGCAGCTGCTCGCATGCCCTTTAAGGTTCATTTGCGGAGATCAGCGCCTCGTCCACATACTTGGGAAGTCCTGTGCATGTTTTTGGAATCCGCCACCCTGATGCCGAGATTTCCCCCAGCTTTTGGCTTGTTGGCAGAACCCGGTCTAGTCGGGGAGACGTTAGGTTATCGAGATGCGAGTTGCTTGGAGGATTCGGAGAGGTCTCAGAGGTCCTGATTTTCGCATGGAGTGGGTGGTCTTCGTGGATTGTTTCGATAACATCAGGCAAGTGCTTGCTTCGTTGACACACGCATATCATCACGGTCGAAGGTACCGCTGCGAAACTGCAGGGTGCGGTTGATGGCAATCTATGCCAGGGTAAGTGCAGGGGCACCGGACATGATGTCGGCGCTGTAAGGCCCGAGACAAGCACTCATGCTTCAATAAGTTGTTTCGTGTCGTGATTCTCAAAAAAGATGGAACATAGCAGCTTGGACAGCTGTCCGAACCACTGAAAGCTTGCCATGGCAAGGTACACCATTGCTGACATGGCAGTTTGGCCGTGGCTTTTCGGTTGAACCGGAAGACTTTATTGGTGGCTGCATGGAGTGATCAGCGCTTTTTGCAAAGCTAGATAGATGGACCGTCGAAGAGTTGGAGCATTCAGACGGATGCGATGCTGACACGGAGTCGATGCGGTTGTTGATGCCTAGACTCATAGACGGTGGACCCCCGATTGCTGTTGTGTGAGATTCTTGTAGATGAAAACTCAACTTTTCGTGGCTTTGGTTTTCGGGAAGCTATCGTTGCATACTGTATTGGCCACAAAAGGTTTGGCAAATCGGGGTTGTGGGTTGGAGGCTTGGGGAGTGCTGTGTCGACCCGACATCCTCAAGCAGCTAACAGTTTGACCAAGGGTGGGCTGGTTGATGCTCGGAAAGATCTACGGTGCAGCCGCAGACTTCTTGCAAGTGCAGGAAACCCTGCTGTTCTCCGGGCAATTACACCTTTGGTGAGGGCCGCCCCCAAGCCTGCTTTCTTCAAAATCCTACAAAGCCGGAGAGATTGGAGTTGTGTGCAATTGGGCCCACCGGCGCCGTGGGGCTAAATAGGAGGCTCAGGGTCTGAAGCCTTCAGTCGCTTGATCGTCTTCCGAACTGATATCTTGGATGCTGAATAGGACTTCGTAAGCTTGTAGCCTTCAGGTAGTTGCCCTGCACGTACCAAACATCCAAGTCATCATGCACCGCCCCCAAGGGGGGCGGATTGAAATGGTTCACTATAAACATATCCTCGAGGAGTACAAGAACCTCATGGAGTGGGCCAAGCGCGTTGCAGAGCGACCTGCAGTGTGACTGAGCTGAGTCGATGATATTTAGAGGTGAGCACAAGGGCTTGCATTGCTCGGCTGGGCGCAAGCAGTTCGTTCGAAAGGTCCAGACTGCATGAGATGATCAAAGATGTTCCTGCCAACATACGACAAAAAACTCTTGAAACAGGGCAGCTCGGGACGTCTACTTTGTACCACCGAAGACGGGGTCAGGCGACCTCAATGCAGCTCTTTACAAGTATACACTCATGCCTCTGCTTCGAGTTGCATTGTCACCATACGTACAAGACGGACAGATTTGTTGCCCGGCATGATAGGCCGATGCAAGAATCATCACATGCCGCGGTGACATGCGCACCAACCTTATTACCCCAAACTCCCAGGCCGGCTAGCCTGACCAGATAGCCATAGCCGAGGAAGCGTGGAAACATGGTGAATCGCCCGTTCGGAGCGGCTTGACTGTACCCGAGAAATTTGGAATTTGCGGCTCCGCCGTCGGTTGTAGGCGATTGCGTAAGTTACTGTTTCTGGCCGCAGATATTAAGGTTCTTAACGAGGCGCATTCAGACGTGCTGAAAATCGAGCCGAGAGTTTCTAGTCGAAGCTTCAAACAAGTTGGGACAGTAGCAGGTGATGCTTGAAAGGGCCGACGAAGTCGAGTTTGAAATCGGCACAGCCTTGCAGACTTCTTTTGGTCACTTTTTTGCAGCAACTGCTCGGCCTTTCCGCAGCACCCCGGCAGCTCACAAGTTCCCACAGTAACTTCACACTTTCAGCGGCATGCCGCTCACCTGCGAGGATTCCCCAAGCCTCACCGAGCACCAACTTCAGGAAAAATCCGAGCAACTGCACGAGCGACATGCGCGCAGTGACTTCGAGACCAAGACGCAGGATGGCGGGGTTCAAGATCCGGAGAGCCGTGTTTCCTTTACAGATTGAAACCTGTGGGTACGAGCTGGTTGTTGCGACTCGCCTAGGGCCTAGGTAGTATCAAATACGGAACTGCGGCACAACGAGATCTCGCTGGCTTGTGCTGACCATCTGCAACTTCAATCTGCAACTGTGCTTTTTGTGAGCAAGTCCCGGCCATCGGAAGAGTAAGCACAAATCTGTGAAATGAAGCCCGTGCTGACTCAAGCCCGAAAACTTCTGGGCACCAAGCCACCCACAAGCTCAGCTGCCCTTCGACTCGTCACACATCTTGAATCTGGAGTTGCATGCTAGACAGGTCTGGATTCTGTTCCTTGCTACACCATACTATTATGCATGTCTGTTTCCTCAGCCCAAGCTCGAAATCCGCAACCCACCTGGAGCCTCAAGCAGAAGTCCTCCCAGCCTCCACAGATCTTTCTAGGAGGAGCTTCAACAAAGCACGTTTCCATTTCTTCGGAGCACGTTGCATGGTAAGTAGTCCAACAAGTCTGTTTGGAGGACAAGCTGGAAGCTGCCTCTAGCTGAGCTGTCAGTAGCTGCCCTTCAGCAGCGACGGGACTGCTTTTCATTACAGGAAGCGGGTGTTGTTCTCAAGTTTGTCATACCTAGGGGGTTGTTGAGTTGGTGCGCATGCAAGTGTTGGGATAGCGCGGCTGCCACTGAAGGGGGCAGCTTGAGTGCTATTCCTTCACTCATCAATCCTTGCTTTGGCACAGATTTTCGGTTTTGTCCGTGCTGGACGCTTGTCAAACATGGCCGGTCCCAGGCAACAGCAGGGGGGGCCGAAACAGCCCCAACCCTTGTGCCGTTAGGGGCTGACATGCGACGGGTGCGAAAGGGAAGGCGCAGTGAGTCGCTTTGATTCGCCTGGAGATTTCACGGGGACGAGAGCGGCTAGGCCGTCCGGGTTCAGAGAGCGTGGCTGCGATGACGATCAGGCCGCTGCCGACGAAGTGAGTTGGCACGGGGCCGCTGCCCGAGGCTCTCCAGGTTTTCAGCATTGTGAGGATAGACCTAAATGGGAGGCCAAAGTGCCTCCCGGTAGTGACACCGCCGGAGGCCAAAGAAGTCTTTGGCTGCGGTCATGCTAATGAACCTTGCCGATCAAAGGATGCACTCAAAGCGGTCCCCGATCTCAACTTCAAAGTCTGGTGTCATGGCGTCATCGAAGCTGTAAGCCACTGTAAGCCTGCTTCTCAGAACTAAGGCTCGAGTGACTAAGCCGGATTCACAGGTAGCCTGGCCGTAGGCTTCTGGGGCATGCTTAGCTCTCGCAAGACTGCTTTCGGGGTCACCGTTAATTACACATTCAGGCTCCCAGAAACCAGACAGATGCCATCCGTCCTGTAGACGTAGCAGCAAGCCCAAAGAGGGAACGTTTTTACTATCTCACGTCTGGAGCGGGCGCTGTCGGCACGCGATTTCGAGAGCGCCGCGTGCGGCGCTCTGCCGCTCTGCCAAGGCCAAGTGCTGCTTTGCTGTTGGGGTCTGGGAACTCAACGCCGAGAGTGTTTCGGAAGGCTTCCAGGACTTGGAACTGATTGGGACCGGTGCTAGAATCCTAGAAATCGTTGTTGCAGGCTGCAGGACCATGGCTGGCAACTCGGCGGCAATCTGCGTGAGAGAAGCTACAGCGCCAACACGAAGACTTGGACAGCTGTCCTCGGCCGAAGGGGAATCGGAAGAAAGCATTCGAGATAAAGCAGTAATGCTCGAAAGCGAGCGATGGAGAGCAAGGAGCAAACCCTTCGAAAAGGATGAGAGCACTTGAGTGTCGACCAAGCATTCGCAACGGGAGTAGAAAAGGAGCAAACCGCTCGCAACGCCTCTTGAAAAGGCTACACCCGTTTGAAAGAGACTAGTGCGAATAAGCGAATGGAGCAAACTGCACAAAAAGGGCTGCAACATTGAAGAGAAGGGGCAAATCGTTCGAACGTGATTGAGCATGTGGGAGATACCAGGAGCAAACCGCTCGGAAGGAACTGCGGCTTTTCAAACAAACGAGCAAACCACTCGAAAGGGACTATAGGGCCATTGAGAAACGAGCAAACCCCTCGAAAGGGAGTAGGGCATGTGAGTCGACAGGGATTGAATCACTTCGAGCTAAAGCAGGAAACCGTTCGAAGGGGATTTGAGCCGAAAGACCTTGGAAAGGGATTAGAGCACTTGAGAGGGAGGCGCAAGCCTTCGGAGCGTTCGGGAAAGAAAGGAAACCGTTTGAGAATCAGGAACAGTCCACTCGAAGATGCTTAACACTTAACAGTTAGAAGGGCCCAAAACAACTGAGGAACAAGAATAAACTGTTTGAGCATGTTGAGAAATGGGGCACACTGCGGGAAGCGCGCTGGAGTGTTAGAGAAAGCTAGTCAGCAGCTCAGAATTGGAGGAGGAAACCATTTGAAAGGGACTCGCGAATCTGAAAAACACGAGCAAACCGAAAACAGAAACACAGCAACAACACTCGAAAATTACTAAAACATTGGAGAAGGGCATTTGAGCAACACGGGCAAACCGCTTTAAAGCGACTGGGCATTGGAGAGAAAAGTGCGCCACGCCCGAAAGAGACTAGCGCACTGGAAGAACACCCGAAAGCAACTAGATCGTTTCAGAAAATGAGCGAGAGCGTTTGAGGAGATGGAGCAAAACATTCAATAGTCGCTAGAGTGTTTGAGAGGAGCAAGCAAACCCATAGAAAACAACTAGAGTGCCTGAAAAAGGAGAGCCAACTGCCCGCTCCGCGCGTCCGTGAAAGCCAAATGAGCCCGAAAGGAAAGTCGTTGGCCGAGCGCCGCGCCGGTGCCTTCCAGACTCTGCAGGTGGCAAAGGACAGGACCTCAGAGCTTTGCGGCTGGTAGCCGTGATTTTATGAGGACAATGATTCACGGATTGCAGTTCGGAAGGTTTGGGAGTTCGACATCGCAAGCCGAGGGATGCCATGTCTTTGAGGATCAAGTCGTTTGTGGATCGTGTGCCATGCAACCTCAGGCAGGGCCTGTTGATGTCGCGGGCACGCGGACGATAAGGCACGGCCAAGAATATGGTCAAGACAGGGTGTCCCCTTGAACTCAAACCTGAGTGCCTGCCTTCTTTCAGCAAGCCACGCATTCCCTCAACAGCTGGCCCGTGGCGTCTTCAGGATTCTGCCACCTGGCCGGACGATAAAGGAGCACCGCAGAGAAGACGTGTCAAGTGCAGCAAGTAAATGCAGAAGATTTCTTTCATTAGTTCAGCGTGGTTAGGCAGTCGCGGTCCACGCAGGGGTCCCCTGAAAATGCCGACACGCAAAATCCTAGAGCTCACTCACAGCTTGACGCTGGAAGCGGTTCCGCAGGATGAGTACGACTTTCTTCAGTGTCTGCACGAAGCAGGAGGTGGCGGGCTCCCCAGTTCTCGGGTGGCATCGAACGTGTGGAGCAAGCCCCCGCATGAAGCTGAGGCCAGACTCAGGTGTGGAAGGCAAGTTGCAAATCCTCCGGTGAGGACCTGCCGACTGGTCCGCAGAAATTTTTGGGGGCTTCAGTCTGTTTCTGCGGAGGCCAGACGGGACTTCAGAACTGTCGAGTTTTTCGGACGACAGGCTCGCAGGGTTTTCAGTCGATCAAAGTCACGGAGGTCACATCTCTCGAATCTCGCACGGCTCCATCGGTCCTGAGAGGAAGCTGTATCGGAAGTGTACAACAGTAAGGATCTAAAGTCTAAAGAGCTTAGTTCAGACCGTAGTCCTCCTGGAAGGGCCTTTCCCAGAAGTGGAAACTTGAAACGCGAGTCCAAGGCCATGAAGATGAAACTCGTGCAATCATTGCAGCACAGGCAATTCCTCAATCCTCTTGCAGAAACCCCTGCGTCGTGTTCTGCTTGCAGGCACGAGGTTCGAGGATTCACCACTGCTCTATGCAAGATATGCCAGCAGCAAATACTAAGGATCGTCAAGGTGCGCTCCAGGCCAGTCGAGGGTCCTGCCACCACGATAGATTTGTCGAATTTTCGTGGAGGGTGATCTGGCTCCTGTCCTGATATTGAGGCAGCTACGACGTGTCTTGTGGTCGAAGCTAGCCAGGAAGATGTTATGCTAGAACCGCTGCACACCACACTCCCAAAGGCCGCTATTCTATTCCAAAGCACAAGAGGAACCCTGCCCGAAACTCAAATGCCGCAACCGCTTGAGGAATTCTTCTTTGGTGTCTCCTCAGATTAAAACATGGTTATTGTGATGCTGACTGCTTTTTTTGATGGTCTCATTGTCGTGGTATCGTGATAAATCGCTGTGTGGCCCGCAGGCGGTTCGCCCCGAATGGGGAGTTGGCCGAAGCCTCGAACCCTTTCAGGTGTGAATTTGCGTTTTTTCGAGAAGGGGTGTTCAGAGGGAGTTTTGCTATTGTCAAAGGTCTCTTCTTTCAGGTGCTTTTGGGGAGAGGTCGACAGGAGCAGGGGCGCTGGGGCTGGGGGGCTTCTGCTCGCCTCTATCTGCTGGAGCTTGGGCTTCAAGGATGCCTCCAATCATACGGCTGTGGAGAGTTGGCCGACATCTCTTCTTGTGACTCTCGTGTTCTGGCTGTTGACATGGAAAAGCAAGGCCCTGACATGGGACTCGTGAGGCACAGGCACCCCAGAGCTTCACGTACAATGGCGTCTGTTGCATGTGATCCATGTAATCGCTGAAGAACAGCATTCATGAGCTGCAATTGGTATCCAGCGTCCTCCCAAACTCTGCTTATACTTCTCTTAAATCTCAGTGGCGAAGGAATCCATGTCGCTGTGAAGCCAGATGACGCTCAACGGAAACCATAATCCTTGCATCCGAGAAGCCACGTCGCTGAACAAGCTGGACCACTGAACCTGAGCACGCGACGAGGTCTGGCAGTCACTCCTGACGCGGATGCTACTCTGATGCAGTGTGCAGATGGCTACTGTTCTAGGTCTGAGGTCCATGCTAGGTTCTGGCCGTTCTTTGCGTCGTGACAGCAGTGACAGATCATTGCCGGGCAGCAGCTGCTGGAAAGTGTCCTCCTGCAGGTGCCCGCTTGTCTTAGCTCCGACGGGCTTATGGGAACCAAAACCTACATTTACACAGTTTTTGACGTATCATGTAGAGGGATAAAGAGATGGATCGGCAGGTAGATACGACATATAGGTTAGATGCATAGATAGGCAGGTAGATTGTAGAGAGGCGGACAGGCCGCTAGGTATCTAGGGAGGTACTGTAGGTAGATAGGTTGGGCATGGTTGATCGGTAGAAAGATGAGACACATACATGGTACATGCATCGATAGGTGCTAGATGGTAGATAACCAGATAGATACACAGGTCGGCAAATAGATAGCTAGATATGGATAGACAGGTAGATAAGTAGCTAAGTAGCTACGCGGATAGGCACAGAGAGCGATTAACAGCCAGATAGCTAGCCAGCTAGCTGGCTGGCTGGCTGGATGGATGGATGGATCGATGGATAGGTGGATAGATAGGTAGATGGATAGATGGATAAGTGCATAGTTCAATAAATAGATAAGCAAATCAGTAGGTCAGCCAGACTGACATATATATATATATATATATATATGTGCGCCAGCAACCTGCTAGTGCTAATGTAGTTTGTTTTACCACAATTTGCAATGGTCGAAGTCCTAGCGACATGTCGTTGATGTAAAGATGAGTTGAAAAGGAAGCAGTTATTACTGAATAATACCTGAACCAGTGCCGCACACCAACCTGCTCGCCGAAAGCTCCAAGTCCCGTCCAAGGCTGAACCTCGAGGGCCATCAGAACGTCCTAGGCCTGCGTGATGCCAGCTTCCCGAGTTTCTGGGATTTCTGCAGGAGTTGCAGGCAGATGTCAGGGAGGTTAGCGCCAAGCCCAGGTCATCCAGGATGAGGGCAGCTACTACATCGTCATGGTGCTCGGCGAAGGGCTTGTCCGAGTCTACATAAATGCTACCGCCAAACACTCCTTCAATTTCTCAAGCCTTCGGGTTTTGATGCAGAACGAACACGAGCTCAATCGCCGCTCCCATCGAAAGCATAATGAACTTCAATCTCTTGTCTGGAGGCTTAAGTGCAAAAGTCCAAGACCTGTTTGACAGCTGCTCTGAAAATGCGAAGAGGTACGCTGCAGTGGGGGTGAGCTCTTCGATTTCCTGCAAACTGAGACTGCGTGGGCCTTGATGGTTAACTCTTGAGCATTTGAAGGGCTCACTGTTGAGACAAACATATGTAGATAGAATTGCATGTAGAAGATTTTCCACAGTTGACGTAGCAAAGTTCGCACTGGTACGGCGAGTAGGAGGATTAAGTATTGAGAGTGGAACTTCTTAGGATTTTTTTTTCATCCCCTGGCGACCCCCTCAGAGTGGCTGGCGGCTTCCTGCCCTAAGGCATTGGCCCTAATCATCAATCCCCGCTCCCTTCGAAAGTCTGTTATTGATTTGCTTGCACTACATTGTATATATGTATATGGATATGTGATCATACATTTCAGTGTACATGTTCAGCCGTTGTTCGTTTGGAAAAAGCTCCAAAACCGACAACCTCAGCGACAAACAGCATCGCAAAACCTTCTGTGTGGAAGAACAGGGGCCCCACAGCGTACCTTTCTGTAAGTATTGGGGATGTTCAGTCGCAAAAGCTTTGGGTCTAAACTGGAGCAAACAGCCTGGCCCCTATGAGTGTTGATCGCAATGTCTTACTGAAAAGGTTCGACTTCTTTCCCGGCTGCACGCCTTTCTGGAAAGTTTGCTGGTGCGCATGACGTCATTATTCTCCCCACATAGTTCATACACTCCGCCACCAGCGCAGTTCGATGCCCCTAACTGTCTGGACGGCGGCTTCAGGATGTGCCAGAGCGCGAGTGCAAGCGCATCATGCGCGAGATTCTCGAAGCTGTTGACCACATCCACGCCAGGCCGCAACAGTGTGCCATCACGGTGTCCGCGAGGGTCTAAAGTGCATCCGGAAGAGTGAAGCTTTTTCCAATCCTAGATCGGAGCCGTGCATCAGGGGTCTCATCCACCGGGACATCAAGAGTCTCAGCTGGAAGGGCATGTCGTTTGTTGCAAAGAAATACAGTGCGGGTTGCTTTCTTCAGGGATCCTTCTTGGACTCTACTCCGCACGTTCTTTTCGCAGAGCCGCTAGGTTGCCAGGCACCTCTCCTTCAAAGCCCAAGCTCTAAACTAAGTTTGAAGTTCATTCAATGGCCTTCCACTCTTACCAAGGCCAGAGAACATCATGTTCCATGATACCTCCAACGAGCCAGCCTCACCAAAGACGCCGGCGAGCAAGAAGCCGGGGAGCCGAACGGAGGGGTTCTTGTGACATTTTGGGGCAGCTGCTTTTACTTCCCCTTGCTTGGGCAGGATTGTTGTTGCCTTTTCCTGTTTCGTAGTGTTTCCTGTTCTTTGAGGGTCCAGCGATCAGACGTACGAAGGCTTAGCAGATATGTCGGGAAGGTGCTGCAGGTCCAATGTTTCTTTTGATTCTGAGAAGCACAACCTGCCGGCATTGGGCTTTGGCGGAGATGAAACTCGAGAGGTCCAGAGCACCGTCAATGCTAACGGCTAACGAGAACTTATCACTCAGCTCGTCTGGCCATTGCTGGCAGGGCCGTGAAGTTGATCGACTTCGACACATGCCAGGAGTCACTGGGCCCAGCTATGGCTACGGCTGCGGTCAATTTGAGGGGGTCGACAGGTGGAGGTGACAAGACTCTGTACGAGCTTGCCATGGGGACCTGGTATAGGCGAGACAGGACTTGCAGCCCGCAGAAAGCTGCACCCTCAGGTACGAGCCGAAATCCCCACGTGCGAGGCACATTGTGGGCACTCTCGGTGTCTTGACCGCACAAGCTTGACGCGTGCCCTACCGCACTTCAGTGGCCGTCTGCCCGGAGACCAGGATACTTGGCTCCGGAAGCCTTGCAGGGCGACTACTCCCCGGCGCCAGGATTCCCAGCAGGAGATGCGTTAGCTTGTAGCGCCTTTAGCTTCGGGGAGGATCTGAAATCAATTACTAGAGTATCCTGCGATGCTGGAACGAGCTGCGATTCCATGTGTAGGATTCGTTTGTTGAGTCTGCACCTCGGGGTCAAGCTGTCAAATCTGAGCTCGCTCTGCGGTGTAGCGTAGGGTGCGTGTGACCCTTTTTGCATGCGCAATCGAACAACGCCGCATGTGTTCATGCATGCATGAATGCATGAACGCATGCATGCAGATGTACATTCATTCATGTACGCGTGCATGTATGTGCCTCTGTACCGAGGTATCTATGTGCCTATGCATCTCTGAATCCATTACGTAGGTAAGTAGCTTAAGTAGGTAGACAGGCATGTATGAGAGTTTGGATATTGCCAAGCATATCAAAATACTCCCTGCCGTCCTCATGCATCGTGCTTCAAGGTCCGACCTTTGGAGTGTGGGCGTGATCTTGCAAACCGACCTGGTTTGCTCTTGGCGGTAGGGAGGGAGCATCGGAGGAAAGTGCATCAGCAGTAGCATCCATATTCACAGCAGTAGGAGTGGTGCTAAGTCTTGCTTCCATGTCAAATTGCGGATACTTGAAGACTCATGACTTATGACTAATGCATCTCTGCATGTACCGTTTGAGACAACACGTGCAGCTCAAGATTCCGAAGCGTCGGACAAGCTGGGAGTTTGTTGCTTCATTCCAAATCGCACAATGCGTGTATGCAACTGTGCATGTATACACACATGCGTGGATGCGCGACAGCATGAACGCATGTATGAATGTATGCATGGGCGTATGAATGTATGCATGGGTGTATGGATGGATGGATCGATGGATGGATGGTTGGTTAGTTGGATGGATGTACGTACGCAGGTTCGCATACATGTATTGCATGCATATGCGTGTCATGTCTGCATGTTTGTACTTATATATGTACATATGTATGTATGTAGGTAGGTTGGTAGTCAGGTACGTCGGCAAGTAGGTCGGCAGGTAGGTCGGTAGGTAGGTAGGCATACATATGCAGATGAATTCATATGTATATATGTATGTATGTGTGGATGTATATGCAGGTAGTTAGCAGGTAGGTATGTATGTATCTATGTCTATCCCCATGTCCTCAGACCGACTCAGACCTGTCCACATTGTGCTGTATTGTAGTTGCATTGCTCTGCATTCCGTTGATGGGATGGGATGGAATGGGATGGAATGGGATGGATGGACATGTGTGTGTGTGTGTGTGGGTGGGGTGTGAGATTCCTGAACCCCTTATCCTTTTGGCCAGGTATATCCTGATGACTGGAGATATGCCCTTTGAACAGGACCCGCGCGGCTGGATCATAGATTTACTCCGCGTCAGGTTGCCGGCTTCGCAGAGGCTTCCGTCTGCTTGTCACAGTTTTGTCCTCAATGTGACTGTCAGCCGTGGCGCGGGCCCACATCTTAAGGTCTGTACTACAACATCCAAGGGCCCCTCTGAAAGGCAGGTAATTCTGAGTCAGAGAACTACGAAAGCATTCGACAAGAAGACGTTTGGATTTGCGCTAGGAGCTGTCTCACTTTTATTCCTTCGCCACATGCGGGACCATGTTGTTCTGGACAGAAATGGGAGTTTAGACGGTAGGTCCTTGCTCTCTTACAAAATCTTACAAAAGGCAAAGCTAGCCTTCAAACCCGAAAGCCCGCGGCTTTTGCAGGAAATCTTTGCAGATCGGGTCTCGGACACCCGCCGCGTCCTGGGCCGACTGTGATAAGGGTGACCTCAAGGATCAGAGTTCCCGGAGTCTGGCAGTTGCACAAAGGAAGCTAACTCACAATCGCGGTGTCATACCGGAAGGGTTTTTGTTTATGTCGTGGGCCTCGTTCGAGTCGAGATTTTGGTGAGGCTATGATGTAGAAGTGGGTCTTCATGAAAAAGAGGGGTGTGGGTGTTTGGAGTTTGGGGCATGAGGAGATGACAAGCAGCAAGACATGCTCGAGCAAGGGCAGTTCCGGCACGCGCATGAGGAAGCCTCAAGACTCGAAGCTGAAGAGTCTGGCGCTCGACGTTGAGGATCGAGGCTTTGGAGTCTCAGACCGACGTCAGGCTGTGGTAGTGAGAGCATGAACTCGCTGTACCACAAGCTCAAGAATGCCGCGAGCCCGGACTTGAGCGGCGCGAGCACCAGCGACCTGTGCAGAGGGGCGAAGCTTGTTGCTGTGGCGCCACTCCGATCGTTCTGGAAGGACGTCGGGCTTCGACTTTGGCTCAAGGACTTCGAGACATCGCATGCATTCACACACGGCAGACATCCAGGCAGAGTTTCCTTCAAGCAGGCAATCTGAAAGCAACCACGTGCCCGGGTTTTGCTATCCATCCCGACCTGTCTGCATCTCCAAGCTTCGAACTCTTGGACTTGCACCGGCAGCCTTTGCACGTGGAGCATAGCCTAGAAATGAAAGCAGGGCATTGAAGAAACCACGGAGCATCGCTCTCGCTTCGGCTGCAATGGATCGGGAGCTCGAGTGGATTCGGAGCGATGAGGCCTGACCAGTCAACAGTCATCCTTAGGGCTTCCAATCGGGCAACCTTTGGCTACCCGGCCACTTGTAGCTCGGCGCAAGGCATCTACCAAGAGAACTGAGCAGAAGACCAGAAGAATTGGCCTCCGCATACTCGGACCCGCAAGAAGAGCACAGTGAAGCACAATCCCGTTGAATCCAGTAAGTCGAACACTAAGTCTGGCGAACATGCAACATAGGACTACAGACGAAGTTGTAGCATGAAGCGCAGAAGACCGTGCTGTGTGCAGCCAGCCGCTGCCCAGCGCGCATACCAGCATCACCTCTTCCCAGCTTCTTGCTTCCTGGTGCGAGCTGTCGGTGCTCATGCTGGGGCATCGTGCAAGTCGTGGAATCGATTCTGGGCCAGCTTTGCTCATATTAGGAGCCACAGCCTGGAAGAACGAGAAGTGTGATGTTGAGCAATGCTCCAAAAACCTGAACCGACTGAACCAACCTTAGGGCCTTACGGCTTACCGAAACTTCGCTATGCACGGTGTTCCAATTCTGAGCTAGTCGCAGCTCTGCCACTCTGCCTTGTGTAACATGCCCTCCCTTTTTCCAGGAGCCTCTTATCGCCCAGATGAGGGACCAGTTGGGGGATCTCGTGGAGCACTGTCCAGAGGACAGCCGCATCCGATAGCTCCCGAGCCGATGGTGGAAGATGTCGGCCACATGGGAATGAGCGCAAGCTTGCAGCCGAGTTCTGGGCTACGTCCATTAGAAGTTGATGGATGGCCCTACAAGCTTGCGGGCACATTACATTGCTGCGAAAGTGTCAAGGTCGTGGTCTTCCAGGCTGCCGACAAAACCTGCCGTGAAATTGTCACAGCACGTGGCTGGCTGACATAAGGCTTCTTCCTAATCTTCTACAGCTTGTGACTGCAGCACATACGGCTGAATGCACAAAGTCGACCCTGTCGGGCCAGCCCCCCTGGCCAGGACTTCGTGCACGACCTCAGCATGTGCCGCTTTTTGAGAGGCCTCGGCTTATGCTTGTTTTGCAGATTTGGGGTCGTGATCGGGATTGATCAACTTGAAGCCCCACGGGTGCGTTCGCTATGGAACTTTCTGAGTTAGGGAATTCACAAGTCAGGCGATTCCTGGAGCGTTACTCGCAATACATCCCATCCTGCAGCCCTGCAGTGAGCTGTACGAAACTTTCGTTTCTTTATCATTTTACAGTGATTCTACAGTGACAGCACCAAAGTCCCCAGCGCTTACAAATACCCGACCCCAATTCCGAGATCATGGCCCTCACACCCTGAGGGCACGGCGGCGATCCCCAAGAAGCGGCGCGATTCATGCGAAAGGCTGGAAGTGCGTCTGGGGGGAGGGCTGCAATGCAAGTATAATGTACAGTAATGTAATGCCAGGTCAGATCATGTCAGGCAATGTGTAGGGTGTTTCTGGTGGGAGAGAAACGTCTACCAACAGACATGGACATGTGTGTATGTATATACTGTGTATACGATGTTTATGTGTGTATGCATGCATGCACGTATGCAGGTAGACAGTTATGCATGTATGTATGTCTGTGTGCGAATGCATGCATGTGTGCTTGGCTGTAGCGCATAGCCATGTATGCATGTATGTGCACCAGTAACTGGATTCTTTTTGCGTGCAGGCAATCGAATATCGGTGCCCTGCCTTCAACTGGCTTCGCGTTCGGACCTGCAAGACTGTGGGTTGCTGACGACCTGAGCCTGCGTCATTAGGGCCCTCCACCGCCTTCTTGAAATTAAGCGTTTGCTCGCAAGCTCATTGATGTATGATTTGGATTTTAGCCCATTCTGGGCCCTGTTCGTATTCATCTTCCTGAAGAAGGTGCTTCTGCTCATGCGAAGGCGAAAGTCTAAAGCTCCGGTTCGTCGGGGTTGGTGGCCACGCAGGGCGAGTGGCTTTCAGGGTTTCGATTGGCGCTGAGGTTGGACTTGATCTCGAAGTCGCCCGTCAAGGAGTGTGGTCTTGGGTTTGACTCTTGGACGTGTTGCAGTCAATTTGCCACAACGGCGGCGGTGTGAGCAGGAGATTCGTGAGCGTCTCGGCGGATGCGAGCAGGTGCCTGGTGAAAAAGCCTGAGGTTCAACGTTTCGGGAGAATGATTTTTCTCGAAATTCCGAGGCACCTACGTTTCACACGACAGATGCTTTTGGGCCGTCGTTTCCCCTTGGACCCCCGTGTCTCTAGGTTTAGCTGCGGTCCCGGGCATTCCCTATTCAATCCTTGCGCATTGAGAGGTAGACCTCGAAATGCTGCCCAGAGCAGAAGAACTGCACCTTGGCTTCAAGTTAACCCCAAATACCGGGTTTGGATCCCAAACTCCGAGATCCCAAGCCGTAACCTCGTGCCTTTGAACCTTCGCTGAAACGGAGCTCCCCCACCGAAGTCTTCAGGCTCGACTGCTTTCCCGTGCGCGTCATTCGAGGCCGCTCCATGGACTCTTGGGCCGCAGCTCCCAAGTCGAAAGTCCCGCGAGCTCCTTCAGCTGTGTGTTCTCCCTTCGGAAAGGCTTGCCTTGAGACTTCCGCTGGTGACTTTCGGTTGACTTCCGAAGTCTTGGAATCCGAAAGATACTCGAGCCTGTACCTGCAGGCCCTGGGATATGTGCATGGGAGCCAGAAGAAATCTTTCCAAACACTTCGAAAGCTCTTTGCACAAGATGAGGACTCCTTGCCGATTATCTGTTCTGCCGTGCCTGGGCTAACAGAACCGGCAGGGCCATGGGCAAGGGAGTCAGAAAGCCGTGGTAATTAAGCCCAAACTATTGAGCTTCGAAGATGTAGGGCTCAGGCGAACACTGAAATTTCGTAGCCCCTGCTCATGCCGTCCCCTCATCATGCATGCTTTCTTGGCCGGGCGCCACCAGCACGACGTGCACGCGGTTTCCCTCAGGTTCTCTGAAGCTACAGCCCTGACCTAGCGCGAGACGAGAGCCCCAGCACTTAGGTCTTGCCAGGGCCCCCGAGCCGAGCCCCATGCAAAATCTGCCGCTGCGTGATGCGAAGTAGAGGTCCGCTTGGCCGACTTCCGGAAGTTGGAATCTGTTTCCCGGCCGCAGACTTCATCCGGACTCAGGTTCTAAAGGTTCGGGATCGCGCTTTGGAGGCTGTCGCGAAGCAGAGTTGGACTTCGTATGTTCTGAACTTCATTGAGGTAGTATAAAGATATTCCTCTCGCACTTATTCCAAGCCATGATGGCTGACACTGATAGGCTCAAGGCAGCGTAGTGCAGCTGCACAAGCCCTGTGGGTAGCGGGACGCTGCAAGCGAAGCTCCTCATAGCGAGGCAAAACTGACATTATCTACATACCCTGCAAGCCCTAGATGTCAATCCCCCAGAGCCCGGCAGCCGTTCAGTTTGGAGATGCGGCTAGACGCCTGGCAGCAATTATCCGATGCACTGATGGGATCGCTCGGCTTCTTCGGATTTTGGGGCTTGGACATCTCAAAGCTGAGGGTCGCCTCTTGATCCCATCGCTTGAATTCCAAAAGCTTCTGCAAGAAGTTGGCCCATCAGACCCCAGCCCTGCCTGCCTGGCTGACTGGCTGCCTGGCTGGCTTCATGCATGTTCAGTGTATGTGTAGTCGTCATGCATCCCAGGAGACGACTTCATACTGGCACAGCTGGAGCAGCGCTGGATGGTGCTCCACAACCTCAGCAAAAAGCAGTGCCTCGAACATAGCCGCAAGAGTGTCATTGGGGACTCCGGGTTCCGGTGCCGGCTTCAGGCAAGTTCCTGCGGCTTGGCTGGCCTCTGTTGCCCAAACTTCAGGGCAACATATCTTGAGAGAGCGCACGAGCCCTGATTACATCGGAAAGGAGACAGCCCTGGAGGCGGGGCTTGGGGCATCCTAGGCTTTATGAATCCCACTCCAACACCTTTTTTGGGTTTCGGAGCCCCTGCAACACGTAGCCCAAAATCTGGAGGGAGAAAAGAGATGCTGTGTAAGGGCAGAAACGACACCTCACAATAGGACCAAGGCTTGATCGCAAGAGATCTTGTCCGTTCAGCACCCCTGAAAATGGTTTGTATTTCCTGCGACACGACAAGGCAGGAAATAGTAGTAATGTTAGTAATGGATGCAAAGAGGAAATAGCAGCCAGGATTTCGGTAAGCAATCCGGAAAAGTTAGGAAAGCTCGTACAGGTCATACTAGGAAGATTTTTTTTGGACGTGAAGGGCCACAGCGAAGAAGTGATTTGTACCAAGGCGCCGCATGGTGAAATACTTCGAGGCCGCTCATGAAAGAATTCCGACCACTCACTGGGGTGGACTTGGACTGCCCGTGGTTTGGACCAGCCATCTCTTCGACTACCTTGATTCTTTGTCTTGGGTCGTCTCTGAGTGTAAAGGGGCATCGCCATCCTCTAAAAGCACTTTCGATCAGCACAGCTGCGACAAAACCCCATGAGCAGCTTTGAAAGCTGCCGGAACAGAATCCCCACGTGTAACATCCCACATCTCTCTCTCTCTGTCTATCTCGCTATCTCTTCATCTCTCTATCTCGCTATCTCTTCACCTCTCTCTATCTCTTTCTCTATCTCTCTCTCTCTCTCTCTATCTCTCTCTCTATATCTCTCTCTCTCTATCTCTCTCTCTCTTTCTCTTTTCACCTCTGTCTCGATCCTGTTTTTCGCCCCAAGTGTTAGAGATGCTACTTCGAGCCTATCCTTGGATCTTGGTCTGCAGATTCGCGACATGAATGGCGCTGCGATTTCAACCCTCATGTCCGAGGGCACCAACCAGCTTTCGAAGATAAAGCTCCTCGCCCGATTGCAGAGGGGTCCGGGGGGGTAGGCCCGAACACGCTTTGGAGTCTTGGGGGGCAAAGCTGGAGCTGAGGAGCACCCTGGGCCTGGTCCAAGACTTCTACCCGGAGATGATCCATCAGGTCCGAGGGTGCTCTTCTGAAGGGATTTTTAGGGCACAGCGCACCGTGTGATGTCGCTTTCGGCTTGTGGCCGCAATGTGCTGCAGGTCTCGGTGCTCAACTCCACTTCTGCGTTCTCGGGGCCCCTCGGGTGAAGTTGGCGCAGTTGGAGCCCTGCCCCTTCCCTTCTACCCGAGACCGAAATTCTTTGGGGTCTGCGTTCGAGGATGATTTATACTCGGCTATGGGAGATCTTCAGGTCTTGAGATGCACACTTTTCCACATCTCAGCTCAGCTGACTGCGGACGCTACCCCCAAAGGCAGAGGTTCCCGCACCGACAGGAACTCTCTCAGCCAATAGGCCAGGCCTAGGCCAGGCCGAAGTCCGGCAAAACCCGGGCCTCAGGGCCGTTTGACGACGTTTTTGACGAAGTTCACGCCTGATGTTGATCTGTCCTGACAAGGCGGTGCCTGTGCCTTTGGAATCGAGCCATGCAGCTTGTTCACTTCAAGTCTCAGGCTTTTCAACTTTGTCTCCCCGCTGCTGAATGAGCGGATGCAGGCCAAGATCAAGGCCTCTCCAGGGGGCCGGTGCCTTGCATTCTGGGAGTGGCAAAAGATGTCTTCTGGAGGTCTCCGCCACCGGCCTCCCCTTCGAGGACCCCCAGACCAAGGGGATTGCCAGCGAGCAAACGATACCTCGAAAGTCCATAAGCACTTGGGCCTGCGCCTACAAGCTTCGCGTTCCATTCCGGATGCGAACAAGATGAAGTTGGGCCCTTACTTGGACAAAGTAAGTAGTGACAGCTTCGTTGCATCCAGGTCGAGCAAAGGCAACTGAAACTGCACCGAACTTGACACCAGCGCCACACCCGGAAACAGAACCATCGACAGGCGATAGGGCTGGTTAGATGTCAAGGCAGCCTTCGACTTCGAGTCCTCAACTTCTACCACCCAATCTTGAATCTCCATTCTCAGACACGCTTGCAGGAGCTTGCCGGGCTTATGGAGCCCAAGGCCCTGCACTCTTGGGTGCAGGCGCGGGCTTGCCTTCAGCTCGAGCTTCGGTTCCGTGCGCTTGCTTCTGTCCGATGGTTCTCCAGGGTTGTTCGCTCATACTTCTCCAAGGAACCTTACACAGGCACCCCGCCGCAGCCTGAATATCGAGCCAAGAGCCAGGTGCACGTCTTCTAGACCCCAACACGACATGATGGGATATCCTCCGCTGTGTCCACCGTCGCAGGAGACCAGCAAACATCTCAGTCCAGCTCCTAGCAAGTGGTGCCAGGGAAGATCTGGGATTGCAGAGAGGCACAGCACACTTCTCGGCCCAAAGTCGGCTTCAAATGTTCAGAGCACCCGGACCTAGGTTGGTCGCATTTGGTTGTGCCCAGTGGTGGGAATGCAGCCAGCCTGCAGTGGATATTGTGAAGGGAAGTCAGGATGGAGAGATTCTGCCTTGAGGACTTTCGTTTCGGGTCTGGTCTGAAGCCCGGTGATAAAATTGCACTTCTCTGCGTATGTTGGCCAAGTCAGCAATGGCATGAGATGCAAGCCTGAAACTGGGCTTCCGGCAAGAACCGAAACGAATTTCTTCGTTGACCTGCACGGGACATGTAAAATCCTGTCCAAGCCAAAACTTCCGGGGCCTTAGTTGCAGGTGTGTTGGCGCGTTGCCTAGTCCCAGTACGACTATTCTCATTGTTCCTCCTGCGCCCCTAAAGCTGCTGAAACAACAACAACTACTACTACCACCACCACTACCACTACCACTGCCACTGCCACTGCCACTGCCACTGCCACCGCCACCGCCACCGCCACTGCCACTAGCACTAGCACTAGCACTAGCACTAGCACTAGCACTAGCACTAGCACTACCACTACCACTACCACTACCACTACCACTACCACTACCACTACCACTACCACTACCACTACCACTACCACTACCACTACCACTACTACGACGACTACTACTACTACTACTACTACGACTACGACTACGACTACGACTACGACTACTACTACGACAACTGCAAGCCACTCATTTTCCGCTGTTGTGACAGCTTGAGAGGAATGACGCCTAGGCCTCTAAAGAAGAGAAGAAAAGGCCATGCAGCCATGCAGTCCAGGAATTCTTCTCGCGCTGGTTGCATCCGGGAGATTCGCTGGAGTGGACCCTGGGCCCTACATCGACAAGATGTGCTATCTGTTTGGATTGGCGGTTTCGTTCTTCAAGGGTTTCTAGGACTGGGAATCACAGATTGTTGAGACGCAGAGGAATCTGGATCGGGACACACACATGCCACCTCGCCACATCAACCGAAGGCCCAAGCCCAAAATCGCAATCCGCTTGGCCTCTCAGAGAAGTGCCCAGCTCCCTGCTCCTTGTCTTCCGCAGTCCGGAGCGAGGGGCTAGTGGTGACTACTGCACGTAAGGACAGCCATCCTCGAGGATGGAGAGCAGGCAGCAGGGTTCCGGAAGGAGAGCAGGGCCGTTCAGATTCAGATGCCGCCTCTGCCATGTGTTCGGCTGGCGCAGCCTGTCGCGCGTGCTGGCATGTCTTCTTTGCGAGCTTGGGGAGACCGGAGACCACCATCGCAGCCGCCCTGCTTGCGCAGGTGATGATTCACAGTGCCTTCCTTCCACAGGCGTGTTGCCGGATCACTTGCAGAAAACTCCTCTGTACTAGGATAGCAAAGCCATGGCACGGCAAACTCCAAGAGTTGCCTTGTGGATGCGGATTCCAACCGCGTCCACCAGGCGGAGTTTGGGACGGGAGCTTCCTGCCGCAAGCTTTCGACCTGAAGCCTTAGCAGCCTTAGCAGTTTCTGACCGGCTTTGCAGGATGAGTCGAGACAAGAAGAGCTGGCTTTCGTGGGCGAGGAGTTGTTGCACCTCTTACAAGATGTCGGGTAGAACTTGCGACGCAAAGAAGTCGCTAAAAGATCTGCAATCAAGTTTGACTTTAACTGAAGCTCGGCTAAGTGTCTCAATTTCGCCCCTTGGACCCCTTCGCCCAAACACTGTTCGAATCCTGCAGGTGCATGGCCCCCCCAACCCCTGCAAAAGGAGAAGCTGCTTCTGCGGAAAGCTATCACCAGCGAGTTTGAGGCACCGGCGGAAGGCGTGGCCTCGGGTTCTGGATGGGGAAGGGCAGTCGGCTTCGGGACTTGTCACAGTGCTGGTGGCCCGCAAACGATTGCAGTTGATTGTCGCGAAATGTATGTTGTTGATTGCACAAAGAGCTCATATCCAAGCCCCGGGAGAATCCCGAAGACCCGACTGAGGAGAGCAGAGAGACATAGTTTCCAGCGCGAGATTACCCTCGAAGCCAAGATCCCTTCTTTTCCGTGCTATCGACTATCGACCTCTGTCTAATCAGCCTTAACCTTGAGGAACCCAGATATGATAAACGTGGGATCCATTCGATACAGCTCAGACGGGTGTTTGGTCCTTGTACCCGGGTTTCGTGGAGCTTGGCATCCTTTCCTGAACGACTCTCTGCTCTCCTGCACAGGCAGAAGTCCGACTGGTTGTTTTAAATTTTCATTTGTGTGCGGAGGGCCTGGCAGACTGCTCATTCCGGAAGGAGAAGATATGTCAGAGACAGAGAGTCGTGGTAGTGGTGAGATGCAGCAATCGCTGTGCGATGGTTGTTGTAGGTGCCCCGTTGGGGGGGCGTAGGAAAAAAGAACGAGTGGATGCAGACACTTCCCAGGTGTGCACATGCGGTAGTGGCGGGTGGGAAATTGAAAGAATTGCCCTCTCGTTCTTGGATTCGGTCTGGCCTTTCCTGGCTTGGCTTGGACAGTTACCACAACCCTCAAAGAGGTGCGGATCGATTGAGGGCCAGAGTTTCATAAAAGTAGTTGTGCTTGTAGACTGCAGACATGTCAAAGAGCTGGAAACACTCACGAGCTGTCTGTAAATGCCACGTGCAAACGCGTCAGATGTGCACAGTCGACTCAGCGGTGCAGGTATTTACTGGCTTTGTGTGCCGGCCCCGTCCAACGGCTGTCAGCATTGATGGAGAACACTGTCTGTTCTGCTTCTGCTTACCCCAAGAGCTGCAGCCTAAACTCTAAATCCCAAACTGCAGCAGATACTTTCCAAACTCGAAGCGTTGTGCATTCCTCTCTCCAACACAAGGTCGACAACAGCGCCTCGTGGGTGAGCAGCAAGACAATCACCATCGACGTTCGGTGATCTCACTGACTTGGAGATTTCACAGCACCTCCCACTACTCCCCCGAAGCCTGAGCCAAAGCACAGACTGAGCAACGAATACCCTCGCTGCTTGATGGCTTGTGGTTTGGCGGCATAGGGTTGTGCTGGGCCGGAGGGGCTTGGCGTAGGAAAGTAGTCCGACATGAGGCTCGCGAGACTCGCCACGCGCGAAAGGCTGCAGCTGCCCAGAAAGAGCAAAAAGACTCCGGTGCCCGGAAGAGCTTCTAGCCGAGAAAGAACCATCAGCAGACAGGAGTTCATAATGCCTCGCAAAAATGGAAGCATCGACATGACTGTGTGTTTCAAGATGAGTGACTGAGACTTTTATTGTAGCAAGTCTTGTAGCAACAGGACACACACACACACGCACACTCTCTTCTGCGTGCACGTCGTGCAAAGGCTGCTGCAGCCTAGCCATATGCATGCGGTACATACATATGCAGATACATACATAGGTACGTACATACGCATGTACATACATGCTGTACACAAACGCGCACATACATATGCATACATACGCATGTATGCACATACATAATTGCATACACACGTATCTACATACATCCACAAACTGGAGTACATACATACGTACACGTGTACATACATACATACGTACCTGCATATATGCATGCCTGCGTAAGTACCTCTGTGCATACGTACATACGTAACTTGATATATGAATGCCAGTGTTCATATGTACATGCGCACTTACATGCATCCATGCATACATACATACATACATACATAGAGACATACACATGTATCTAGGTAAAGTGCAGATACACACATCACTGTGCGAACAAATCATTGACTATGTACGTCTGTACGTGTATATATGTGTATGGATGTGTGTACATGTATTGTATATGTGTGTACGTATGTGTATGCACATGTATGTAAATGACTTTACACGTATAGCATACTTATGTATGCATGTATTTATTGAATGCACGCATGCATATACACATGTATGCGCGCACACACACACATATATATATATCTATCTATGTATGTATAAATATGCATATATACAATATATATATATATATATATATATATCTATATATGTATGTATGTATATATTTACACATATATATATATATATGTATGTATGTATATATATATATATATATATATATATATTTACATACACACACATATATATATATATATATAGAGAGAGAGAGAGAGAGAGACAGTTTACATATAAGTATGTCTATATATATATATACACATACATACACAGCTGTCTGTCTGCCTGCCTGTATGCATGCATGCATGCATGAATGCAGGTATACATATTCATACATACATACACATGCATGTCGGTCTGCCTGCCTACCTGCGTGCATGTACGTGTGCACGAATGCATGCATGCATGTATGCATGTATGTATGTATGTACCTATGCGTATATTTCCCAGTGCTTGCCTGCAGCCGTGCGGCAGCGAACCTGTGAGACTTGTCTCTGAAGCATCCGCTCATCAAGTCGAAGCCCGGGAGCACAATTTTGCCGTGAGGCAAGCGTAGACTTCGAGTGCGAACCGTGGCCAAGCTTTCCCCAGGCACCTTGCAACCAGTTGCATTTCGGGTAGCGTGGGTATTTGGATTGCGGTGAGGAGCTATAGGGGTTTATCGAAGGTACCTGGCCTTCTTTGCTTTCGAGTGTTTAAGAGACTTTCAGCAGCACGTGCCAGCCGCGATCTGGGGACTCAGCGACATTGTCGAGTTACGATCTGGATGCCAAACAACATTTAAAGGCAGTGCCAGTTGAGATCACGACTCCTAGCAGCTAGCAGACACATTTGGCGTTATCCCACACTTGTGGTACCAGTATTGGTGTCTATCCGTTTGAGAGCCGGCGTTTCAGTGTTTCCTCAGCGACGAATCTTCGGGTTGTGGGGATTTTCCAGGCTCGAGACCTTTGCCAACAGCTGCTGGCCTTCCAGCCCGAGGATGCGAAAACTGCAACAGTGATCTGATCAACTCCAAGTGCTGGTCAGGTTCAAGACGGTGCTATCTGGCCAAGCATAAAGAGCCGAATCTTAGATCTCGGGAGTTTTGGGTGAGGTTTCGCCAGCACTAATGCGAAGTGCGCTTTCTTGGAGTGTCTTGAAGGTTTGGTGTTCTGACAGCTTTCGCAGGAACAAGGTATGGAAAGGTTTTCTGGCACTTTGCATCAAAGCCCAACTTTGCGAAAGGTGCAGTCCCGGAGCAGAAACATGTTTTTCCTTGAAAGACTCAGTTCAATTCGTTAGCAGAGATCGCAGCCAGGACAGAAGTCCGTCTGCGAGGGCCGCGCTGAACCACCCTTGGTTGAAGGGCAAGTGAGCCTTCGCAAAAATGGCCTTTCGTGTCGAGGTTTTTTCCGTGGAGCTCGGCCACTCCTCCGTGCGATCCTTTGCGTCGCTGCGGTTACGGTTCGATTCCGGGGATCCATGGCTCGCGAGATTGGACTCGTAGTAATCCTCTCCGTATTTCACAGGGATGAGATGTTTCGAAGAGAAGCACCGCTTCTTCCATTCGCAAGTCCTGAATGCAGCTGCAAGAGATAGTTCTCTCATCAGAAGCCTCCATTCCTGAAGCTCTGGTTCACCAGCATGCTGTTGCCAAGCACGTGATCGTTAATTGCAAGAGAAGTCGAGCATGCAAGACATGCACGACCCAGTTACTGGTTCTTCAGTCAGCTTCCGGAGTTAGGACTAAGTGAAGTGTCGAGCTCTCAGGGGCAACATCCTCCCCTCGCTCCCCGCGTTTGCAGGGAAGGCTTTCTGATGCACTGGACAAAGGTCTAGGCCTCTAGGCCTCAACACGTCGAAGCCGTCACAGCATGAACATATGACAGAGCAGCAGATCTTGTGTTTCCCATCGGTAAACACCCACTACAAATAGGTCTCTAGAAGCAGCAGCAGCAGCAGCAGCCGGACTTCGACCCTGCAACTCAAGGCCCTTAGTTTGAGACATCCTGCAACTGAGTCTGTCAGAAGCCTTTCCCAATCAGACAGCCTTCCTTGCCTCTTTGCAGATCCGTGACTGGGTGCAGGGGCCTTCATCTACTGGTGGCGAGTGTACCCTGGAACCCAGTCCATCCAAGACCCAGTGACGTGAAGAGATGCCCCTGCTGCCGCTCTCGAAGCTAGAACACTTGTCCGGGATGCGACCCGGAGCAAGGCCATCAAGGGCCTGGCACCGGCACTCTGTGAACAAGGAAGGTCTTGAATGCTCGTTTGAAACTATCATCCCGGATGCTGGCGGATGGAGTAGTCATGTGTTGAGAGCATCCAGCCAAAGGCTGTGGTCTCGTTGCAGTGATTGCATGCTCCCTCATGATCAGGGTTTTCCATTTCGACGGCTCCCATGCCCCACCCTTAAGGGAGCTGCCGGAAGTGCAAGCAATACCTCGCATGTGCAGAGCTTGCCAAGGTTCCGGTCGATGTCAAGGACCCCTCCACCACCACAGTAAATCCAGCAAGCTCAGCTCGGCACATGCGCGGCGAACTCGCAGCTGCGCAACACGCAGGTGGCACGCCGAGGCCGAACCGCGCCGTTGTCAAAAATGCCCTTGCTTCTCGTTCACCATTATCTCTGGAGTAGCAGAACTGGCCCCACCTTCGTGGGTGCAAATCCTCAGAGAAGGAGGGGAAGCTTCTGATGTTTCTCAGGGTGAGTATGGCTTTGTCGAACAAATCATTCTGAGGCTGCTTGAAGTTGAAGGTAACACGTCTTTTAATGCACGTTTCGCAATTTAGATCTTGGCACAGGGTATACCGGCCCGTTACAGAATGCTGCTCGCTGCCAGCCGTGTAGGCTGCGATGACTGAGTAGTGCAGCACACTTCCACATTCCGTCCGATTCCCTTTCCGAGTCTTCGGGAAAAGGAGCCTCCGACATACCGCAGCGTGTCCCATCGACTCTCGCACCCTCTGCCCTTGCATTTCCGGTCTTTGGTTGCTCAGGAGAGTCGCTTCAGGCATGCAGCAGGCTGCACTCCCAAGTGATTTGCACCGTGGCTGCAGGGGTTCCAGACACCTGGCTGTAGCGGACTTCCCATGCTTGTCGCCCGAGGTCAAGCCACGGTGCGAACTTGCCGTCTCGGATCGATGCAAAGGTGAAGCCCGACAAGAAGCAAAGAGCAGTTATACAGAGCCTAGCCGGCGCTGACGTGTTGCAGTTGCTGCTGCAGCAGGTTGCTGAGCGTGCTTCGTTGGATGGGATGGTCATGGAGTCTTTCTACCTGCAGCAGCAGATCCACTGGGAGATCGAGAAACACCCAAGTCCTCTTGCACCGCCTAAGACAATGAGAAATCTCCACAGGCTCTTGTCTCGCATGAGCTGGGATCGTATGATCCAGTTCCTCCGGCATAGCCCTACTTGTGAAAGCAGCTTCCTGGACGATGTGCAGACAAGGATGGTCTCTTTGCGACCAGGAGCTTTGAGTGACCCCAGTGGTCTCAGACATGCCAAGTCCGTATGGCTATAGCTCATGCGGACGTGATACCGCTGTCCAGAGGTGAAGCTCAGACTTTTTTGATGAACCTGTCGCATCGTGGCAGGATCATGCAGTAGCAGTAGCACAGCATTTTGTCTTCGTGCAAACTCTTTGAATGTGCCTAGAGGGGCACGACTCGGCCAACGCGCCCCAGCTCGTCCTTCTGGCGCACACCAAAGCTTCGGCTGCTGTCCAGTTCCGGGCTTGAGCGCGTCCGAGTCTCCGAACAGACCTTGTTCGGCCAATCCGTCTCCGTCTCGTTACAGTACAGAGTCATTCCCGTCTCACCACTCTCCGTGTTTGATTCAGTGCCCTCGAGCTGCAGAAAGTCGTCTGTGGCACGGCCGCAGCCCGTCCTTTGCCCTCGTTCTTGCTGCTGGATGCCTTCTCCGCAGAACCTGGTTGAAACAGGTGACGACGTGGTAGATATCAGATACACGTAGATAGGACCCCAGTCTCTGCCGGAGGCTTCCTGCCAAGGCTGTCTGGGCTGTTGGGACCAGTCCTTCATGATGTAGGCGAGGGGATCACTCTCACAGGCCTGCTTGCTTGACAGGAGCATGGCGCATGTGGCGCGAGAACTTCTGAAAAAGGAGCTGGTGAATCTCATGAAGGACTGCTCAATCAACGATGTACGTATGACACCTTGCGGCACAAGCGCGCCCCGCCCATGTGTTTCTGTCGTGTTCCGTTTGCAATCGTGCTTCTCTCCCAACCACGTGCAACTGTTTGAGACCAGATAGCAAATATCGTCCGAACTCGCACCCGCAATTGCAACCCACATTCAGAAAGATCGCCGAGGGAGAGGCTTTCAAGGTTTCGCGAGGAAGTGGAAAAAAGCATGAGGCACAATTGAATGCAATCTCAGCTCCTTGCTGTGTGGAGGATGAGAGCTGTGGCTTTTCCGTTGGCCTGGAGGCAGGTATTCACTACATGTCCCGGACATCCAATAAACGTCCCCCGTGGGGAGACTGCGGTTTGGGGTCGTGTTTCAGGGTAGGGGAGGAGCTTTGCAGAGTATACCCATAGAATCTTGACTGCGCAAGACAATCAGGATGATGCCATATGGTTGATGGAATTGGATCAGCATCGGATCTCTACTCTAGGAGAGTCAGCGATTCGCAGCAACTGTTTGCCAGCCCAATTCCCAAATGTATTGAGCCGGGAATCGAAGTCTATATACCCTGAGCATCTGCAGGATGACTCGGACTTCTTCACCTGGCGGGTTGTCTTTGAAGGTCCATCAGATAGCCTGCCGGGTGCTTGGGACCATGAGCGCATTCAGCATGCAGAAGTCGATGAGTCTATCTCGTGTAGGCCTACGGTTTGGACAGTCCAGGCTTGCAGATTGAAATGGCGCAGGTCTCTAAGCCCACGCCGCTCAGATTCTCAAGCAAACGACAACTTCCAACACCTTCCATGTAGCAGACCGAGACTGCTCACCAATCTGCCCTGCCGAAGCTGAAGGTACGAGGGCGGCATCTTTACCGCGATACTGAAGTTTCCAGGTGACTTCCCAAACAATCCGCCAGAAATGAGGCCTGGTTCTGGCAGGGCGGAGGAATGTAAGATCTGGGAGTGGGACTGTTGACTTCTCGTAGGCTCAGGTTCGATCTCGGGGCTGTGTGATCTGATAATACGTCGCAGAGTCTCGAGGCCTGCCAACAAAACAAGTGTCAGGTTTGAGACAGAGATGTGGCATCCCAACATCTACCCGGATGGCCGTGCACTCCGGGCGAATTGCGTTGAGTTTCAGAACTCCTGTCGCTTTTGGCACAGGCGGAGTTGATTTTCGTGAGAACATCGCTTTGAGTAGAGTGCTCTTGGTTTCGTTTGCTGGGTGGACATTACGCCCGTTTGCTGTTAACCTCGCGCCAGCTTCAATCTCTGGAGCCGATGCTTCAAACTCTTGCAAGCTCCTGTTTCATGGGCCAGGTCTGCATCTCGATCCTACACCCACCAGGGACGGACAGATTCAACGACCAGGCGGGAAGAGCGGACATAATCACACGACACCTCTGAGTAAAGGCAGTTTTGCATCTGTTTGTCGCGAACATGGTGGAGACGATTCAATGAGCAAGTCAGCTCCCGCGTTTTGCGTAGGCCAGGCGTGTTCGGCAGGTGCACCCACAGCATTGAGCGCCACAAGCATCATCAAGTCACGCGATGGTGGGTCTTGATCGTCTAAATCCATGCACCATGCACGTTCGGCTGTGTCTTTGCCCTGCAGCTTGCGGGGTTCTCCAGGAGACGGCCGATGAGCGCTGGCGACCGATCCTCGGGGTGCACAGCATCTTAATCAGCGTGGGCCCGGCCGTTGCTGCTGGTTGCTTCTTGCGGCTTCAGAGTTTCAGGAATTCGGGCTGCAGCTAGGAAGTGGGGAGATGTACTCGCTTCGGGCACAAGCTGGGACTGGAGTGTAGTTTCGGCCCAGGTTAGGCCTTCGGACCTCTTGGCCTCTTGGCTTCGGGACGGGGTCCAGGCCTGAGCCGCGTGCCAGGTCATCTCGATGCTCGTAGACCCGAACTTGAACTCTCCGGCGAACATTGACGCCGCAGTCCATATGAAGAATGACTTCGAGGGCTGGAAGAAGAAGGCACATTCAAGAGTTGAAATGTGGGGGAGGAGCTAGATGACTCCCGCAAGGGGTTGACGGGTCGAACCTGAAGCTTCGCTTGTGAAGATCAACCCCACGGGGATTGGGAGAGATCTCGAAGCTGTAGAATCAGCATCTGTATTCGTGAATCTGGATGCTATCATTGTGGGTCCCTTGGTATTTAGATGTCCAGCTCAGGCTGCAGACGGGTCCTATCAGCCATTATTTTCAAGGTACAGGCGCACAGAGTCGGAAGAAGCGCGTCAAGGTTCCAAGCCAAGCTATCAGCCTGAACCGTTCAAGTTAGGATATAGTAGACTATCGCTCCTTTTGGCTTTTTCTGCCAGGTAAGGCAACTGACGCGGAAGAGTGTTGAAGGCTGAGACGATCCAAGTACTGTGTCTCTTAGAAGCGAAGTTGGGCCAGCTCACTGCTGACACTGGCCCCCACACGGAGATACGAGTAATATTGGGAGAAGTAGTTCAGGCTCACCACAGCTTTCCGCTCACGGAGTTTCTACTCTGTTCAACCTGTGCAGACAGTGAAGTACATGGATCTCCGGTCTGGCTGGAGATGCAGTCTCACATCGTTCCCAAGGCGGCAGTGAAGGAATTCTGCATGAAAAAATCTCCCCAAACCCGAAGTGTTCTCGCGAAGCCCTTATGCCAACAGAAGTACGGCAATTTACAGCAGGAACATACACTCCAGGAAGACAGCGCTACCTTTCCTCCGTCGCGTGCCTGCATCTCTGGCCACTTGCACTCGATTGGAGCGCCATTTTCACGTGTGTCAGCCAAAAGAATGGACACGCCGTGGAAGACTTCACTTGCAAGTCCGGGAGTTTGTTCACGAAGGAGCTCGCAACCGCGCTAGGCACAAAAAGGAAGTGAATATCAGTTTTGGATGTACTCATATGTACCCTAAGCCACAGGGTTCATGACCTCGGTGCTAGCAAGGCGCCATGGGAGGGCCCCGGGCTGGCTCTAGTTCTTCAGAAACTGTCCTGTGTTGTTGGAGCTCCTTCGTCGACTCATTGAAAGTTCTGCGTTACGCAGAGATGCCACGATAATCATCGACATGTGTGTAGAGGCGGTGCTTACTCTGTGTCTCACCCAGGAGCGAAGGGGATCATGTTATGCAGCGAGCTGAGAGCATGGAGGGCTTGGCAGTTCTGTGGGAGTTCGCAGGCCCAGGTGTTTCTGGGCCTCAGGGTCCAGGGTATCGGGCTTGGCTTCAAGCGACCCGATCACAGGGTTCGTTGTTGGAGTCAGATTCAGCGATGGATGCCTTCAGAAGAGAGCTTCAAAACTGGCCCAGCTCGACATGATTCCAGTGCTTTAGCTCGCCAGATTGAGGACCAAGAAAGATGACGCCGGGTGACTCCAAGTGTGCTGGACATAGACTGCGGCAAGGAGGAGGGTTGTGAGAGGGATCAGATTGCCTGCATCCTACAGCCAACCCCGGCAGGTTAAAGCTTGCAAGAAGAATCATCGCACTTGGAGTCATTGTTGTGCAGCGACGAATCCCTCGGATTCCTCGGACGCCCGCTTGGCAGCCTGTGGAATGAGGCAGAAGGGTAGAAGGACAGCTTCAGCGGGTTTCCAGGCGGGCGCGACCTTCGGCAGAGTCCCAAAGACTAGCGGCAGAGAGAGTCGTGCGCAAAAGGAAGGGGCGTCCGAGTGTCCCGCGCATGTCGGCCTTTGGGTTGCGAGGCTCCCCTTTTCCCCTGCCCCCCAACCTTTCAGAACTGCTAGAATGGCCGTTTTCATCTCAGCCCCAGGTCTGGGGTTCTGAGATGCTCCGAAAGCTTGGACCAGGGGTCGCACTGCCAAGGCTTACGTCTTCATAGAAGTGATGCCGAAGCAGCAGCCTTCTAGCTCAAGCGAAACAGCAGTTGAACTGACGTCCCGAACTCAACCGTCCTGCACCCCAGCTGGGCCATCTACCCTGAACATCCCTTTACACAGTGATCTTTCACGAATGAAGTTTTTAATGTTCGGAGCCTTGCGGCGGAGTCTCCGGCAAGATGGCCGCGGATCAGATGAAAGGTCTGATGAACTTTGCAGGAAAGTCGCCGTACGGCCAAGATGGCTTGCAGCCAGAGACGCGGGGACCTTGGACCTGTCGATAGGAATTTAGCAGTTAGCAATTGTCACTTGTGCCCTTGACAAGGCTGCTCACAACCTTGCTCACTCGTGTAGCAGGGTGTAAACTGCTAGCCGCCCTAGCCAGAATCAGGAAGGTTCTGCATGCGTGGTGGTGGCGGCAGGTGGTGGTGGTGGTGGTGGTGGTGGTGGTGGTGGTGGTGGTGTTGGTGGTGGTGGTGGTGGCAGTCGAAACAAATCGACACAACCCTCTGTCAAGCTCAGGTGGATGCAGGACGAGCAGTCAGGCGCGACACTGCAAGCAGCAACGGGACGAAGGATATCAAGACAAAGACTTTCCGTTTATGTCCAAAACTCCGATTCGTGCCCGGTTCGTGGCAGTCCATGAACCAAGCGCCTTCCTGCCAGAACAAGCAGGCTTTCAGTCGTCTGCCAAGCAGCTCTGCGTAGATTTTGCCATCCGCAAGCTCCTCAATGCATCGTCACATATGCCACAACGTGCCGGCTGCGCTGCTTCAGTCAGTCACCGCAACGATCGGCTCTGGGCTCTTCCGATGCTGGGCCTCGCGGAGTCGATTCGTCAAACTGCGGAGTGCAGCAATCTGCAGCGTTTCGAAAGCCACAACACACCACAGAAAGTCCCAGGCGCTTGTGGCGCAACGACTCGTTGAGGAGTTTGGCTGCAGACCCACATCACACTATTTTACTACTGGAAGTTCCTGTGATGCGCATATTGGATTATGGAGAAGGATCGCGATTCACTTTCGCATACCACGGCGGATCCGCCCTGCACCCGGACTACAGTGTCGCCTTTCTGAGCAACATGCAGCGAGCCAGGAAGTGCTGGGTGGTGTGGAGTGCGGCAGTGCGGCATGCCTGTTCTCTTCTTTTCACAAGTAGCTGCAGTTTTCTTTTTCTAAATCTCTCAGTGTCTCCGTCTGCTCGGACGAGGCGAAAATTTGTTGGGGCTCTGTTTACATCCCGTTGACCAAAGCTAAATCGCGCTCCGATGCAGCGATAAGCAGTGTTGTCACTGAGCCCGAAAGCAAGCCGGGGCGCTTGCGTCCTGAGCAACGATGTGGCAGCATGCGCGAGTCCACCTCGAAGGGAAGACGAGAGCGTGGAACGCTTTCGGTGAAGAGCCACCGAGCATCGGCCACCTGCGCGCCTAGCTTGCGCAGAGTCAGTCTGGGTTCGGGGGCTCTGGGCCCTCCCTTGCCCGCTCACACAAACCAAAGAAGCGAGGGACCAGAACTGCTTGCTCGAGGGCAGCGATGCCCTGTAACAAAGGGGTAGCCAGCCTTCGGGAATTCAGGCCCGAGCCTCGCAAGCAGTCCGCTTACCCAGACCTCACCCACTGCTAGGCTCGGAGGTCGGCGGCCGTTGGAATGCCGAAGCCCAACGCTTCTTGCGCGACCTGCTTCGGGTTCGGTGGCAGAGAGTCTGGGCGCCGGCTCTTTGCGCGACGGCTTGAGCGCGCTGGTCTCGCTTGCTAACCTTACAAGAAGGTTTCAGGGGGCAGATGATCTGCCTGGTTCCGCTCTACCTACATGTCGTTCATGTAATTTATTTTTTGATAGAAATGACCAAGCAGGCACCACGCGGTTGCCATTGGGTAGTGACAGTGCTGCTGACTGCCGATTGTTGCTTGACTCAACCAAACGAAACGGCCCCGCATTGCGGTGTTGCCTGGTTTCAATTCTCAATCCCGAAAACAAATCGATGGCATGATGACGGATAACATGTTTTTCACCCGTGCCGGTTCAGAAGCCCTTGTGCATTCCTTGCAAGTCGCTTGCGACGGGGCGACCGTTCGCTCACCGTGCTCTCTGTCGATGGGGTCGGTGCTTTGACCTCATCAGCAGGCAGGCCATGCTCACAGCACTCCGCGACAATTCCGAGGCCAATGCCATGTTGCCGTTCGTGCGGCTCTTTCACGGTTCACCGTCCGAATTTGTATGGACCGACGCTGCCAACAACCCTCACACCATACTTCAGGCGGAGGGCGGCGAGCAAGGTGACCCGCTCATGCCGGCCCTTTTCGCCAGACGAATTCGTTGCTGCGCACCTCCACACCCTTTCGGCGCAGCACCGCACTTTCCTCGAGCTCCTCCCCACTCTTCCCGACCTCCAGGTCGCCTGGTTGTTGCTGCTTTACTGCTCACGCCCTCGTGCACCATACATCCTACGGACCGCCGCGTGCTGCATTGGCTGGCCCTGCTGCTACAGGTCCACGCTGCCCAACCTCGCTCTCCGCCGGGCCCATTTGCCGCTCCGCCACCGGGATCTCGGCCTGCGCAGTGCTGCTGCACATGCCCCTGCAGCCTACTTTGCTTCATGGGCCGACTCGCTTCGCGATATCAGAGCCCGCGCAAGCGCGTTCTGCGAGGACATCCTGCAACAGCTCGCTGGTCCTGCATACGACCACCGCCATAAAAATCCTGACCATCCACGGTCTGGGCATGCCAGCCGGGGGTGAGCTCGTCACAGAACCTCCAGCAGAAGCCGAGGCCGACCGCGCGCTTCACGAGCCTGCCGACCTCGCGCGGATAGCAGTGTGCTGCTGCCTCCAAGTTTGTTGACGATGCCCTCCTCGCTGATTTGACCTCCGCGCTTGACGCAGCGTCCATTGCTTTGCTGCATTATATGCTGCATTCCCAGGCACTTTGCGGGTCGAGCGCTTGGATTCAGCTGCTTATCGTGTTCTCCTGCTCCGGCGACTCCACCTTCCACTGCATCTCGATGATGCCACCTGCCGTTGCGGCAGGTTGCGGCGCTCATCTCGACCCCCTCGGCGATCACAGGGCAGCCTGCCCACGCGCTGGATTCCTCCGCGGCCGAGGCCTCCCTTTGGAACGAGTTGCCGCTCGGATGCGCCTGGAAGCTGGAACCACAGTTGCCGCAGATGTCCTCCTGCGGCGGTTTCAGGGTCCGCCCCCTCAACCTTCAGGTGAAAAGGCGCAGACCGTGCTCGGCAGCGGGACAAAAAACGAACAAACTGGACGGCCTCTGCGCTCCAGCGTACTACGACCTCGATGGCAAACACGACGAGGCAGCACCTCGCGGCACGCGTGAGCTCGGGGTAAGTGCGCTCCTTGTTTGCACGAGCGATGCGGACGGCTCCGCCGATAGTGCTGCGCTGGAGGCGCCACGGGCAGCCTTTGGCATCGAGAGCGGAGACAAGGGTGGTGTCGACAGCAAGCTGGATTCCTCCCCAGAACGGGAGCTCGTTGGCGATAACCTCAATTCGCCGGTGGTCGTGCTGACGGGTGATGATGTTGGGATCGAAGCCTTCACTTTATTCTCGGCCTTCGAATTTTAGGGGGGATCCACAAATGAGGGTTGGGATCGGCAACGTGTGTGCTTTCACTTGGGACTTTTGTGGGGGGCGTGGATGTGTATATTAGCTTGGCTGATCGTAGAGGCGCTTGCTCGCCGGGAGCCAGCTACGCATAATTTCACGAGACATAGACATACATTGGCATGCATGTGGCACATCGAAGGCACGGACATGCAGGCGGCCAACCGAATTTGTCCTAGGTCATTTAGCACCTGAGTTCAAGTATTTTCGTTTTCAAACCATCTGGAGCTCGTTTGTCGAGTGCGCACTGGAACATCACATTCCTGTCATGACCTCATGATAGAATACATGGGCTGTGTTCCATAGCCGCAAACTCGACGAATTCCACTTCGGCTGCAGGTGGCAGCACACATATGTGCCCTCAGCCAGATCCCTTTGCAAAGTCTGAAGGAAGGGTGACTTCTGGCACATGTCGGCACGACTGAAGAAATTTTGCCACTGCCCCTCCAGATAGACAGGCTGCATCTGCAAAAGAAACAAAAAGGTGCAACTGGAGGGCTGGAAAATGAAGAATCTGAGGGTGGACGTCTCAGAAGTCCCGCACTCCTGCACGCATTCCTGAGGCACCTCCTGGACTCCTGCACTTTTCCTTCCGTTTCGTCGGTGTTCTGTGTGCAGCGCCCCGCATAGGACGACGAACCTGAGCATGAAGACCAGGAGTATCCAGGGCGTGCTGGAGCGTATATGGCACAAATGTCACCCAGCCAATGTTACGCAGAGCCATATAAACCGGGAAAAGTGAAGAATCTGTGGGTGCACGCGCCGGAAGTCCTGCGCTCCAGCACGCATTCCGGAGGTGCCCCCTGGAGTCCTGCACTTTCCCTGCTCTTGCATCTGCCCTTATAATATGGATGGCGTCAGACGTACGGTGCCTAAGCTCGCAAAACCGGAGAGCTAGAAGGTTAAGAATCTGGTGTCTGACGTCCCGGAAGTCCTGTGCTCTCGCACGCATTTCCCACGTACCCCCTGGACTCCTGCACGTTCCCTTCTTGCATGCGACATGCCTTTAGAGTATTATTGTAAATCTTTCTTGGCTACCACAAGCAAGCACGGTCTGGCACTAACACCACAGTACAAGACGATATTGCACGGGCATGCGACAGCTAGGAACATGTAAGAGGCTTCCGCGCCTCGGCCTTCGGCTTTCACGTCCACAACAGCCGCCTGCACTCATGCCAGAGCCAACCCACGGGATCCCACGTAAAGAAAGAGCGGAAACCGGCCACTTCCAGCACAGCCATTGTTTTTTGCAAGCAGCTGGCAAGGGTTTAAGTCCTACAGTACATCCGATCAGCCACTGAGGGGAACGTCCATGAACGTCCCAAAGTGCAATCTTCACTTTCTAGGTCCCCCCCCACGAAATCATGGTGCGGCCAGCAGCACCGCGATGGTCCGGACCACTTGCTTTCGCAGCTGCGAGGTTTTTCACAGCCTCGCCACGGTCGCTGCCCCTCCATGGCACCGCCAACGTCGATGGCCCCTCCCCAACCTGAGCGACGTGCTCGCCGAGCACCGACTCGACCACCGCACGCCAAATCGCTTGCCAGCACGATGACGTGCCTTGACGTGCCACCTCGGCGAGCTTGGTCTAGGGGTCCCGCTGGTCAGCGTGGTGTGACGAGCAAAACATAAACTAATTTCGTTTGACATGTTGTTTGGGCTCCCTCGACATGGTTCAGCTCTGGCCATCTGGATATTTGCATGCCGTGCGACTGCCAATTTGCTGTCCTTTCGAGAAATTTCGATCTTTGCCTGCCGCGTGGTTGGATGGGGAAAGACTCAGTGGACAATGATGGGGCTTGCTGTCGACTGCATTGTCACACGGCCCATGCACAGCTTCTCAAGAAAACCAATCTGTTGCATTATCAGGGAGCTAACTGTGGAAAGGCAGAAAGTTCGGGAAAATTCCAAACTGCTTGATTGAAACAGCCGCGCATTAGTGGTTCCGATTATGCAACAGTGGGCAGGATTTCAATAGGGAGGTCACTTACTCTTCCGTTAGTAGGAGCTTAGGAACAGGCCGCAGGAACTCGACGGCAGCTTACAGCACACACGCCGGCCAAGGAACTTGTCGGACCAATGGTAGCGACTTCGCTGCCGCGCGTCGAGTAGCGGCGTGCCACGAAGGTGCTGCCATGTGGTCGGCAACGCCTCGGGCGGGTTTACCGGCTTGTCCACGCGCGGCAGCAAGCGTAGCGCGGGCGGTTACGAGGTCGAGGCGTCCGCGGTCCTCCGGCCATAGCCCAAGTGCCGTCGTATCGAGAGCTGCTGCTGCTCCTGCTGTTTCTGCTGCCGCATGGCACTGAGCCACAAAACCGCCAGGACCATCTCTTTTTTTTTCTTCTCCAACGCACCTTTTTGCAACCGTCTGCAAACGCGCGGTCCCTGTGCCCACACGGCCTACGGAAGGACTCACGCAGCACGGCTGGGCATGCGACTGCACTCAAGCGATTCGTGCCAGCGCAAGTCAGCGAGCAGCTCGTGCAAAGCGGGTTCGGCCCCTCCACCAGTGCACTCGTTGGCGAGAGGGAGGTGTAGCAAGGAGGCGGCAAGCGCGCGTTGGGCAGCGACAGCAAGGATTCCGCTCCACCTCAGGACCCATGCGGACCGCCAGTGCAGCGAGCGCAACAGTTTGCGGCCTTTCGCTCCGGAATTCCTACTAGGACGCGGCCTTGCGTCGTTTTACTACGTGCGGCATCGCAGCGCAGTGCTTTGCCATTAGGCAATGTAAGGTAAAACGCAGTTCACGCCGCAGCGCGGAGCAAGTCGACATGTACGGGACGGGATACAGCAAGGGAGCAGCTTTAATCGTAGTTTCATAAATAATCAAGGGTTTTGTGCCGGGAACCCATTTAGCTTCAGACCCATTCTTTCATCAGCGATATTGGGGTGGATTGCTATTTTTTTTCCAACGCACCTTTTTGCAACCGTCTGCAAACGCGCGGTCCCTGTGCCCACACGGCCTACGGAAGGACTCACGCAGCACGGCTGGGCATGCGACTGCACTCAAGCGATTCGTGCCAGCGCAAGTCAGCGAGCAGCTCGTGCAAAGCGGGTTCGGCCCCTCCACCAGTGCACTCGTTGGCGAGAGGGAGGTGTAGCAAGGAGGCGGCAAGCGCGCGCTGGGCAGCGACAGCAAGGATTCCGCTCCACCTCAGGACCCATGCGGCTTGAGCAGCGGGCCGAAGGATGGCAGGCACACTCGCAGCGCGTGCACGCGCAAGCAAGCGGACGAAAGTGGCGGCCTCAGGTGCCCACCGGCCCCCAACCTCGATGCCGAAGACGACCAGGCGGCACCGGCGTGCCGTGCTGAGCTCCGGGTAGGTTTGTCGGCGTTTGCGCCTGGCTGCATGCGCGAGGACAACACCAGCTCGGGCACGGGACCGCTCCCGGGGCTCCCCATCACGCCCGACTGGGCTGACGATAGTGGCATCAACTGCGAGCTGGTGTCCATGCCAAAGCGGAAGCCCATTGCAGACAACTTCGATGCGGCGTGCATCGTGCACGGGAACATCAAGGTTCATGTCGGCGAGACGCACATTGATGGCAACCCGTGCTCCCGCTTCGCGGCATACTCTCGCAAGAGCGCGCTCCAAGGGGATGGCGCGCGCAGCGAGGGCCCCGGATGTCGCGCATGCGGCACGGTGGTCTCCGAAGGCATCGAGGTGCCCCCGGCAGCTGCAAGCGCGGGGCGCGAGGGGGAGTGGCAAGCGGAGGCGTCGCAACAGCATCACCCGGAAGAGGTCACTAGGAATGGCGACATCCGCATGCGTTGGCAGGACAGAGATGCTGCGGCTGGCATGTGGGCCTGTCTGCGACAGCAGCAGCGCTTGGGACGCGGGGGAAAGGGTTGCAAAGTGCGTCTCGAGCGCGCGCTCGTCACAGGCGTGGGCGGCGGGGCGTTGCCAGCCTCGCAAGTGGTCACCTGCTTCGTCGCTGCGGGGGGCAGCTGGAGGGGCCGCCGGAACCGCATCCCACTGTGGAGCGGCAAAGCCTTGACCTCGGAGGTAGGTTGCTGATTGCTGCGCAGCGGTGATGGATGGCGTTTGGTGCGCAACCGGGCTCTGCAAGGCCCGCAGTATGCGAGCAGCAGCGGCCGGTGCCCGTGCTTGCAGCACTGGGAGCGTGTCGCACCAGGATGCCCAATGTGCTGCATGCCGGTCAGCTGCAGCTGAACGCAGGCCGAGGCCTCCGAACCTGGTGGGGAGCTGGGCAGCTCTCAGGGGCCCTTCCGGCAGCGGGCGTTCCGCAGAGCCAAGGAGGGTGGCTAGACATGCGGCTACCGCCGCATCGTGCCCAGCTGCATAGTCAGCCGTCAATGCAGGGGGCAAAGCCCGCAGCAAGTAGTTTGCGCGCGGCGCAGCGCAATAGCGCAGAAGCAGCCACGCCGCCTGCAGGTCTTCGACGCCGGGTATAGCCTCGAGCAGGCGGTCTTGCTGAGCCCGCTTAGCTCGAAGCTGATGTAAAATGAACGGCTCGGAGCCAAGCGGTGTCCCGAGCACGGTAAGCATACTGGGTCGCCTCCTGACGCTGCAAGTCGCCGATATCAGCAGGCTCGTCCCCGGCAGCGTTCCAAATCTTGGTTTTGCCGGGGTTGAGCTGGACGCGCGCGTGGTGCCACAAGGCGTCTTCGACCGAAGAGTATAGTTCACGTATTCGCTCAGGCAGCGCGACGACGTAGATGTCGTCGAGGTACGCGAACACAGCTTCACCATCACGGAGGCGAGCCTGGACCGTGCGCAGCGCCTCGTGCCCTGCGAGGGAATACAGGCCGGGCATCAACGGATCACCTTGTTCGCCGCCTTCACCTTGCAGAATGTCATGGCTGCGCCCCTGGTCGTCAACCCACGTGTAAAGACTCTGCGATGCATAGAACTGCCTGACATACGGCAACAGTGGCTGCAGCTCCGCCCGTGCTTGCAGAGCCCCGAGCATGGCCGCACGCGACACATGGTCGTAGGCGCCGGCAGCATCGACGGAGAGGATGGTTGTGCGGGGGTCAACGTCCGTGGCTGTGCGAAGGACACGGGCGAGAGCTTCGGTAGCAATTTCTGGCGCAGGCTCGGTACGTACAAAATCCAATCACCATTTTGGTCGAGGGGTGATGCCCAACATCAGGCATCGCCCCACACTCCAGGGGAACACTCTTCGAGTATTTGCAGCAGCCACAAAGGCGAATATGTTTTTTTAACGTAGTTTGTTGCCGGTGCTGTGCATAAGTGCCACATCCCTCCCCTGATCCACGGCTCGGGTCGGAGTGCGTTGGAGCCCCGATGACATATGCAGAGGGGCACAGCAGGCAACAGGAACCGCTTCCCTGGCCCAAGAGCACCCCAGGTCGAGACTCATTGACTCACTCACCCAATCGTTCGCCTATAACATCCGGGTTGGTACGGTTCTAGCTGGGGTACGGGATGGGATACAACAGCCGGTGGGCTCTTCGCAGCGCCTACAATACAGTGTCGAGGGCCGCCTTCGGTTGCGAGCAAGGCGCGGCGGGACGTCGTGGCTTGGTGGGTTCAGGAATCATTGTGGCATCGTGTAAAGTGCGGATCTACAACGATAACGGTGGAGGCCTCATCCCATGCGGGGTTGCCGAGCTCGAGGAGGACGTGTGGCTCGGACGCCTCGCCTATGTCCGCGACTGTGGGCAACGTCGGGTGCGCGAAGAACATATATCCCGCTGGAGCACTTGCCGTACGATCTTGGGCGCGCGGGGCTTGCAGTCCACGCTGCGCACTGCGCCTGCTCCGTGTTGGCCGGGCAACATGCGTGACAGGTAGCCGTGCCTAGCTGCGACATGCGTGCATGCCTTTGAAGGCGGTAGGACACGCACGCCGGCTTGCTGGATCTTGGTGCCCACACGTCAATAGCTGGTTTGCTTCGTCCGACAGCAGGAGCAGGCGACTGGACCTTGTGGTGTACGGCGCCTCGCCTGCGGTGCCACGCTTGTTAGCCCCGTTGCCGGCGAGGGTGCAGCCAAACTGCGGACCGCTGTCGCCCTCGGCTCTGCGGCCGAAACATGACATGCGCCCGCCCAACTACAAACCGGGCGAGCGCTGCTCATGGCTGTTCGTTCCGCTGCTGCATGCCGGAGCGGGCACCCTCACAGAAGCGGCGCGAACGGCGTGGCATACTTGCCCGAGGGTTGGGGCGGGCTTCGCCGAACTCGAGGTCGTTTTGCGGAGAGCTGCTGCCGTTCCACCGAGTCGCCTGTTGCGTCTACTGCAATCGGAACTGGAGTGCGACTCCGAGGATCCGCGCAACATGCAGCTGCCCGCTGCAGCGGCAGAGCTCGCAGCGCTACCAGATGAAGCTCCGCTGCCGCTGTCGGTGCGAAACGGCCGACGGTTACCTCCGCACTGGACACCCGCAGCCGTGCGCGGACGCAACGGAAGGTGCAGTGCTGCGTGTCGCAGAGCGCCGCAAGCAGGCAGCCTACCCCGAGCTTACGCGCGGCGGGCCCCCACACCTGGTCGTGCTGGGGACCGAGGTCGGAAGGCGATGGAATGTGCCGGCTCTCCGCTTCCTGCGCGATCTCGTCCGCCTCCGTGCACAACGAGCGCCGCCTGCTGTCCGTGCCGCTGCTGCCGGAGGCTGGTCGGTCGAAGCGATGGCAAGGCATCGTATCCATCGCAGTCCAACAAGCCGTAGCGGGCACGGCCCTCGGTGGCGCGTGGCCGGCCCTGCCACAAGCGGCAGCCCGGACAGGGTGCTGGACCTTGCCGACGGCGCCGGGGCGAGTCTTGTGCCGCTCCAGCCGTAGGTTTTTGCTAGGCGTAGCCAGGCGGTGCGAAAGGATACTGCCATTGGCATCCCGGACAGCAGGCAGTTGGAAAAAGGTGTGTAAAAAAAAAAACATGCCGAAACCGCGTCCTGGCTGCAGAGGTCGGATGAGGTCGGAGGCCTGTGTAAGGCGAATCCGCAGGCGCTCGTCGGGCAGCAGTGGCGCAGTGTTTGTTCCCACGGCCTGCTAACTCAGATCCCAGAACCAAACGTTTCCTATTGTTTTTTGCTGCAGCACCTTGTTGCAACAGTCTAGAAGTACATGGTCCGGTCTCGGTGCATGCTGCAGTCTACGGGTTAGGCGGGGCGGGCTGGGAGGCGGCTGGCGGCGGGTGCTTGCAACCAGCGTCACCAGCAGCACCGAGCTCTGCGGGAGCAGGAAACTCGAGCAGTGAAGTGGCGAAGGCCCGCTACGCGGCTACGGAGAGGATGCCGCTCCAACGGTACACCCAAGCGGCTGGAGCAGCGCGTCGCACGGCGACAGGCGCGCTGGCTGCGCGGGCCTGCGCGAGAAGTTTTGCCGACCGCCTTTCACGAATTACCAGTAGGGGTATGGTATGCGTAGGTACAGTGTTTGCGTCGGTCTGCAACTTCAACCGAACGGTGCATGGATATTAGCGGCCGGTGCGCATTCGCCATCTGCCTGCCAGAGCTCCTGCTCGCACACGAACGCACTGTCGTTGGGGATGAGCCCGAGCTGTACGAGGTTCTTGCCGACGTGCACTCACAGCTACCCGTGACGAGGCCCTCGTTGACGCTTGGAAGACCTCGGGTTTCCATATATATTTTTTCACATAACAGACTCGTGCGTATTGGCGCAGAGAGGCGCAACACGCAGGTGAGATAAGGACCTCTTGTACCTAAGACCAGCGTAGAGCAGTGGCACGTTCTTGCGGACGCATATGCTCGTGTAATTTCGTGAACACATAACCGTGCCTGTTCCCAGGTCCCAGCCACGCCGTGCCTGCTGCTCCACCTCGTTCGCGACCCGCGAACCACAGCAGGCGAAGCCTTGCTGCAACGTCCACGCGACTGTCTGACCGGACGTCGGACGCTGGGCGCAGCTCGAGTAGTTGCTAGCGTTCCATGCAACATGTGCAGACGTGCAGCCGACGTCACCGCCACCGACGATGATGCCGTTTGCAACTTTTGCAAGCGGCACGGAGCACTCACATGTGCACATGTGCAGCAGCAGCAGCAGCAGCAACACAATGCTTCCTGACATCCGCAGCGATGGCGTGTGGGACGGTCGGAACTTTTGCGTGTCCTAGCCGGCATGTCTGTCGGCTTCCTCCATTTCCAGCGCAACTTACACGCAGTGCTCACTGCTGTTGTCTCTCAAACATTGCGGACAGCCAAGTGCGGACATTTGTTCAGTGCTATGGCGGTTAAGCTTCACGTGGCCGTGGCGTCGCTTGCCCCGGCTGCGCAGTTGGGTTGTTTGCTGCGGTGGCAGCATCGGGCGGCGCTCGCTATAGCGACCAGTACGCGCTTGAAAATGCACGTTTTCTACGTTTGATGCCGCATCTCGCGCGCGGCTGTTGTCGCCAGCGGGCCTGCGTGCTGTCAGTGCCTTCGCTGTTTACATTACTGTTTTACTGTCGGTGCGATTTGTGAGCCAGAACACTGCAAAGGGTGCAGAGCATTGGGTCAAATGCTCATCATTGGCAGGTCCCCTAAACCCATTCAAGGTGACAACCGCGTGGCCTCTGCCTCAGATTCTGTGTCGGCTTGCTTCCTTATGCAATGATCCACTAGTGCACTGCCTCCCGCAGTTGAGGGTTGATGTTGCTCAGATGTTGCTAGCGATGCGGTCCAGGCAAGATCGTTCACGTGAAGATCAACTAACGATGGCCCAGGCCATGTGCTTTTTAAGGATTCGTGATTGGGTGTGGTCTTCGGAAAATGACAGCGAGCGCCGTTGGTGCAGGCCCGGCTATGGGAAACATCGAAAAGATCGGGCAAATTGAAGGCACGCGTTCACGAGCATGCTCGTCTCCCAAGCTGAGCCAGGACTTGTGTTGTACGTTCTCCGTTGTAGCGCTGCAGCCCGTGCGCCTACGTAGACTGATGGTGCCGTCGCTTCATTATGTATAATTTCGACACCACGATTTCCACTACCAATGGTTCAGACATGCCAAACATGAGTTGTCATGTATGCGCAGCCAGCTACACAACTATGCGCAGTGTCTGGGTGAGTGCAGAATACTGTTGATAACGGTGTTTGGCTCTGTATGACCAGGTGCTTCAAATAAGAACAAGAGGATTCCAAACCATGCTACTTGTAGCCGAGTGCTTTCGCCGCATGCATCGTATGCAGACCTCGTTGCATCGATGTAAAGCAGTCCTGGTGCCATGGACCTGCGTTGCTTTGTTTTGGCTTTGTTGCCGCTGGCGGCAGGGCACGGCAGTGCCTCCCAGGCTGTCTCACTTCGAAGCATCCCTCATCCGTAAACCTTTCTATGGCTGAACTCGACGCGCAGGGCGATGTGGTTGAGGCTGCCTTGGTGGGTGCCATGAAGTCCTGCTGGCTTGATTGTTTGAGTAAGCATGATCCCGCCAAGTGGTGCTTGAAAGTACACAGGTGGCAAGCACAAATGTGTATTATGATGTATGCCCTGTACCGGCAAAAGGTGGTCGTTGGCTGTGGTGCGTCGTACAAGCAAATTTGTGGTTGCATTTGGGTGGTATTTCTTTCTCGGCTTGTGTTTTCTCGGGTTGCTGCACAAGCTCCGCATCATGGCAGGGCTGTAAATGCCTTCGATGGGGCATGTGGAACTTCGGCTGTGGATATGGCAGCCGGTGCTTCGAACCGTTCATTATCGTGTTCGTTTTTGTGTGCCATCTTGACATGGTGCCAATCGGTTTGCTTTGAATGTAGCACAGGTTATGATGCAGCGACGACTATGCGACCGATGTGCTACAAAGAGCAGTACACAAACTGCACGCTTAGCTATCGGCAACTTCGTTGTCCAGAGCCTCGGCTAGAGAGCAAGGGGGATTTTGCATGATTTTGGATTCGATCCGAGTCTGGCATAGCAGCACAGACGCACATGGCTTGCGGGTAAGGTTTGTTCAACTGGGTTTTGACGTTCTGCTGCGGCTGGAGTGGGCGGCTCAAGCAGCCACGTTTTGCTCCATCATTCGCCCAGGATGAGTGCTCATATGTGGCTCCAAATCCGTCTTTCCCTTGCATATTCACCTGTGTGGCACAACAAGAGCCTCGGACTGTTTGAGCGTTGGATTAGAGTTCAGAATGGCTGTGAAGGATTTTTTGCTCGGCTTGATGTGAGTGAGGGTCTTGTGTGCATGAGCAGCTCTCCCGGCTGCAACGTTTGCTTGTCCTTGCGTATCCTCGCGTGTTCTGACCAAGGACTGCGCGAAGTTCAGTCCCGGCAGGTCTCTTCCGAATTCAGACATCCAGGTTTGCGAGCCTTGCAAGATTGCAGGCGGGTGAAACCTGAGAGTTAAATTGCACGCTTTGGTGATGCATCTTGTGCGCCCTTACCATGATCGTTTTGGCAAGCCGAGAACCGTCGACAATGCCATGGTAACTACAGTCTTTACACCCATGCGTCTTCCATCGTCGCTGTTGCCGCCAGGCTGCCAATTCTGCGAGTCGCACTACGAATGCGCGCAGTGCTTTGAAGGCCTGTATTCTGATGTGTTTTGACAATGAAATTGAGGCGCTTGGCCACGTTTCTAATGTTGAATATGTTCAGAATCATCACGTCAGTTGTGGACTTTAGGAGGCACGTTCTAGGCGCACTGATGTTGCAATGCTGATTTCCTTTGGTTTCTCTCTGTGCAGGATTCATGAAAAAAGACGGCCAATGTGTCTTCTATTTGGATTCTAACGGCGTCACATCTGGTGCAGCTTGGTTGACACCGCAAGACGGGTTTGATGCTGGGAAAGTATGGAAAGGCAATATTAGCAGAAATCGGGTCGTGAAGAAATCGATTCTGGTTCTGAGCTGGTTCGGGCGAGATAGTTGCGAGCATAGTTGGGAGCTTCTTTAAAGCAGCAACCGTAGCCAAGTCAGCGTTTATCTTCTTCCCTTCATGAGGCTTTGTTCAACTGAGGTGCTGAATGGCCTCATCGTTCTGATCGTCATGCTTGCTTTTTGGGCCGCAGCAACATTCAGCCTCACAACATGGGCATGCACGAGGTAACGGTGAGGCATTGTGCTGCCATCCTTGTCTAGCCAGGGAGTAGCCAAAGGTATGCGTGCCTCCCATCGCTTGCTTGAAGATGTGCGGGTCTATTCATGAAATGTCACGGGTTGGTGAACAACAGAGTATGGTGACGAAACTGCAGTTGCGAGTGCGCGGAAACAAGATTCTTGAACGACATTTGTCGAGGGAGTCAGGTTTGAGGGTGGACCGTTTTCAGGTTCAGGGCTGGGGAGTTCGGGGCGGCCGGGTTCAGAGCTTGCGGTTTTTACTTTCAGGCACGTCTCCCAAGCTGGCGGTGTAGGGCGAAGGCTTTTGGGTTGTTGATTCTTTCTGGAGTGCCACTAGAGGTCTACCGTGATTTCCGGAGTTCCTGGTTCCTGTAACGATTTCTGGCCCTGGTTTCTGTTGCTGTTCGTCACAGTTTCGGTTTCCGCAGCCACCCTCACCCTAATTTGGCATCTGTCGATATGATGAGAACGATTCGCTTGAGGTCGTGATGGTCATAGCTCTGTACTGTCGCGGCGATTGGCACAATCCATCGTCAGCCAGGCTCTCAGACAGGCTCTGTTGCGACCGATACAATGCGGGGCCCGTTCCGGCCGGGCGCCATCCACAGACCTCGCGACTTGGAGCCGGCCATCCTGGTCCTGCCATGGCTACCATGGCTACCCAGTACCAGAAAGTACGTTGCCCATGTTATGCAAGAAACCACGGCAAAGCAGGTTCAAATCCAGCTGATTTGGCCTCATACCTTTGCCTACCTTGCGATGTGTTTTACTCGCTGCAGAAGCTTCAAGACAACCCTTGAGACCCTCCCTCCATCGGGGGTGATAAGGTGCAGAATAGGTGCAGGCATGTACGAAGATGCCTGAAGCCCTTTACCACGCAGAAGCACCGACCCACCAGGTGGCCAATCTCCGCAACATGCTTGAGGCGCGGAGGCACCGACACCTTCGGAAGTTGCACCTCTGGGTGTCTGGGATGAATGGAGCAGGTTGGTTCTTATTCAGGATCAACACGGCCACATGCATTGTTGTGCTCCCATCGAGCCATGGTTTGGGAGATGCTTCAGCTCAGTACATGTCGCAACCACGCCACCATAAGTGCACATTCCAAGCGGTCCAGCGCTTGAGAAGCCCACGGCTGGACCCAGGACTTTCAGCACCCTTGTCCAGTTAAGGATCACTCTAGCAGCTACAAGCCGCGGCTGTGGCTGGATCTCTCGGCCGGGAGCAGAGTTGGGACAAAGCAGGTTTTGCTAGGGCGTGGGGTTATGGCACGATGGGTTCCAAAGCTCAAGTTGGCAGTGAAGGAGTGCTGCAGCATACAGACGGGCGGGCACGTGAACGGCATCCAATGTTTTAGGCTGCGGTGGTTTCAGCATAATAGTGACCTACCTCCTGCAAGTCGGCATGTTGCAGATTCTCGGCAGACCAGCGGTCGATGCCGTGTCGAGTTCCTTGTAGAAGTTGTCCCGAGAAGCAGCCTCCATTCCACGTATGTATTACTAGTGACTAGTGAGTCAGGCCAACCTCCTGGAAGACGACATCATAGGCCCAGTCTTGCAAGAGAGACGCATGACGTATGCCGCAGTCAATTTCCGATTGTTCGGTGCCAGACTGATGTTTTTGGTTTCGTATTTCTTTGGCGAGCGTTGCAGTGAACCTCTGTAAGAGCGACGATTCTGTTGGAGCGCGACATGCCGGCCCGGCCTCCGCAATTAGTAGTCGGCAAGCAATCCAGACCAAATGTTTTTGTGGTTTGCAAAGAAGAAGCGGCGTGAGCTCAGCACTATGGCTCGGTATTCATCTTGCAATGCAAGTCATGATGAACGCAAGCTTGGAATGTCAACTCTGCAGCAAACTTATGTCGGAACGTAATTCAGGCAGCTCGAAGCTGTCAAAGGCCAAAGGCTGTGGGTTTGCGACCCCTGACGCTTCAGGTGTCGGAGTTGGCTTGTACTACAAGCGCATCGTCCATGTGTTTCTCTGTGCACTGGTTTGCACCATTGGAGCCTTGCTCGCAATCAGCAAAAAGCCGAGGAACAGCAAAAAGCTAAGCAACACGAATTCCCTGAAACGGCACGGCAGCAACTGGAAGGGTTTGTGAGTAACACACACAGCAGGAGCCTCTACCCAGCCACGTGGCCATGCCCGAACAGCACAGATTCGGTCTGCAGGCTCAGGTCCCTCTCCTCGTCGTTTGGTGGAGATGAAATTGGTTCATCTAAATTCCGCTTGAGAAGCTTGGTGCTGCGTGTTCAACCCCCTCCCCCTCAACATGGCATCACGCACACAAAAGCCCAAACTGATGGACACAACAGGTCTTTGGTGGCTCCTTTGCTGCACATTATATATAAGTTGGCTTCTTTCGTGTTCGGAGATGAAGGCGAAGATGAAGGGTTCCCTGTGACGTTATGGAGCGGATGAGCCTTGGTACCCAAGACCTGCAGAAGTGGAAAGTCCGTTTGGGAGTATCTGCTTGCACAGCTCCTGGCGTCTTGCAGGTTGTATGCACAAGATTCGAACCTCAAGAGCTACTTACCCGTGCGCCAGGCCCGTGGCAGAAGACTGCTTTTGCATTTGAACCGGGTAGTCCGGCACGGTCAGGTTGCCACTAGACGAAGTCGTCAGGAGCACAGATAGCAGCAGATAGCAATCTACAATCGTGTTCCAGCTTTGTAGGCCGTCCGTTTAACGGAAAATCGGGCCGGCCATGGAAGATCAGCTCGGGCCATGTTTCCGTGACAGGCTGCGTTTGTCACCATGATGGAGAAGGCGTTTGTGGAATCCAGTGCAGATCCTGCCGCAGCCGCCCTCAAGTTGGCTAAAGAGATGTTAAGAGCAGAAGCGGCTGTCGACATTGAATTCAACTATGCAGACGAGCTTGAATCATGTTCTCGAGGCCCGACAGCTGCACTTAGGTACTCTGGTCAGCACTGGGCCATTGCGATCAGTTCACTCGGCATGGTCGGGTGGCGGCCTTGGCTGTGAGCATCTAAAGGCCCAAGACAACCAAGGCCCAAGGCCCTGTCATGCTGCGGCTGCTGGCAAAGGAATATCACGAAACCAGCAGGTCTAGACAGGAGGGGCGGAAGCAAAATGAGCCACCAGAAATGATGTCAGTGCAAGAAGCCCGTCGTTCATTCTATTCTATATCCTGTCAAGTACGTGGATTCGGCTTACCGTGCTGCACTGTTGCGACAAGCCGTATTCAACAAAGCAGCTAGCCTTGTCGATCGCCCAGGAGGAGGCTCTGCGAGACTTCGCTCAGAACTGCTTTCGGACGCTAAGTGCCGGAGCCGAAAGTGGAGTCTGCACCGTGTGCAGTAGCTTCTGAGATCGCGGAAAGAAGGCGGAGGGTGTTCTGAGTTGAGGGGCCCCGAGCAAGACTGCAAGGCAAGATAGAGGGAGAGAGAGAGAGAGAGAGAGCTTCGGGCTCGCAGAAAAAAGGGGGGAAAGCGAGAGAGCGAGAGCGAGCGAGCGAGACATGGCTGTGCTCTCTGGGTGCACTCACTGGGCTTAGGAACAGAAAGCAAAGCAACTACGGAAGAGCAACGAGACGTCATTACCCGAAAGCACCCGAAGGTTCTCAGAATCCGAGTACGTATTGCCGCTGATTTCAGGTGCGCTGTTTGTCATTGTCTTCGCCGCCACCTCAGCATTTTTCAGCGAACACTCGCAAGCCTCGCAGTACGAGTACCAACCCGACGACCCCGATTGGCTGAGCTCAAAGTCTTCGCTGTGCCGCTCATGATTTTGAGATGTGATCGGCACGGATGCGCACCGAGGCCCTCTCGCTCCACCAGAGCTGCGGCCTCGCAGCTGAACATTTAGTTCGGTTCATTTTCCCTAGTTGTTAAGAGGCAGGGACTCGGTAACTTTCGCGGCCGCGGGTGGGGCATGGCAGGACCTCGAGCTAACTTCGGGGGCGTGTTGCGGATGTGGGGGGATGAAAAGCTGCAGGGGTCATGATTCGTTCTTGCAAAAGTTCGAACTGTCTGATCAGGATGTGTCAAATTCGTCCACTATTTTGATGCCAACAATGCGGACTGCTCAGACTATGCGCTTCTTCTGCCCGGGCCTTGGATTGGGTTCAAGATTGCCTGCCCGAAGTCTGCTCAGGTGGGGCTGGAAGCTGGAAGCACCAAATACTCTCCAACTAGAGATTGTCGGAGGTTGGGCTATCTAGTAATGCAGGCAGGGGAGGACTGGAGGTCTGATTCGTTTCAGCAGGACAGGCCAATTACGGGCTTGTCAAGTTGCCTATGCGGCTAAGGACCGGCTTACCAGCTCACATGACAGACGAGGTGCGCCAGCGCCAGAGCAGTCTCCGGCCTCGAAAGTCGCACCAGTCCTGCTGTCTAAGAGTCTCATCCCGGGCTCTCTCTCTCTCTCTCTCTCTCTCTCTCTGTGACGAAGCAAGCCTCGGAGTTGCGATTCAGGGTTGTGGGGTCGTGGCGTTGAGAGACCACCCGCCAGGACAAGATGAAGAAGGATCTCCAAGAGCTCTTCAAGAACAAACTGGCAATACAGCTGAAGGGGATTGGCACGTCGAACTGCGTGCACGGAGTCAGTGGCCTTGCAGACTTAGCAGGGCTCGCACGGTTTTGGGGATTGCAGCGGTTCATGGAGAACGACAGGCCTAAGCTTTGAGGGAGGGTGGAAGCGTAATTGAAAGGTTGAAAATCAAAAAAGAGTAACCGTGAGCGGCCAGCTAGTGTTGCACAGAGTTCTGTCGGGGGTGGCAGCAGGATGAGTCTAACCCGGCATGTCACAAGGGACACTTTGCAGGTGCTGAATAGCAACTGCTCGGACTGCTGAGTACGCCGAGAACTGTGCGGTGCAGTCTTGTGCAGTGCGAGTCTCGTGTCTTCCGGGCTTCGGCTCAAGTCGCTTTCAGGTCACGCAGTTTGCTTGGTGTTTCTTGGACCTTGAGTCGCCACCATCGATCCTACTGCATTGCGTTTCGGTGCATGCCAAAACACCAGGTATTGCCTATGACTATTCGGCAGCTTGGCCATGTTATTCCGCAGTCGGGGTAGTGCATCGGTGCTTCAGTCGATTGCAGAGGCTGCAGTCATCAAGCTTTGTTACATCGGCTGTGCCACGTCACAGCAAATTTGTTGCATACTGTCGAGCTTATTTCAACGTCGGGTTGCGTTGAGGTTGAGCAACCGTGGAGAAGCTGCCAAGGTGGTAAGACTAGGGCAATGCACGATTAAGGTCTCGAAACGCTGGATGCATAGAGTTTCTGAAATCAGCAGCCAAAGAACCAACGTCGAGCCGAGCCCGGAGGAAGGAATGTCACGGCACACCTCCGAAACGGGCGTTTTGATCGTAGGTCGTAGGAACTTGAGGAGAAGGGGCCGCGAGCACATTTACAGTAGCAGGAGACCGCAGTTAGGCAGTGGCGCTAGCCGTTAGCAAGCCACTCTTGCCACATTTCTTTCTTGTGCAGCGAGGATTTGCGACAAGAGGTGGAGACAATGCTCTCCAACATTACGAAGGCTCGAGCCCGGGCCTCAGGTTCAAGAGTCTCAGGAAGCGGAGCAGACCAAGCAAGTAAAACACCCCGAAATCATGTTTCGGGGGAGGTCTGCCAGAAGCTCCGCACAGTTTGGCGCGAGACCTCAACCGATCCCCACGCAACGAACTGTGCATGGGCACTGTTTCTGAGACCTCACAGCCCTCCAGCATCCAGCCAGCGATGTGGGCAAGTCCATTGTAGCTGAGAAGGGGAAGAATGAGCTGGATAATTTGCCGCTTTCCAAACTTCGAAGCCGATCCGGCCTAGTGGAGAGAGCCTGCAACACGCAACACCTGAGAAGCATTCTGATCTTGATATGCCAGTACATGTGTTACATGCCTCGAAGAGACAACGAATCACAACAATCGTTTTACGAGTGTTGTGGCTGTGTGTACGTTGCCAGTGGCTCTGTTGTCATAACTACCGGTACTGTTTCGATTTTTGTCGTCATGAACAAAAGACACATCTGACACGAATTTTGCTCTCATCAGGGTGATTTTTCAGATACATTTTTCCGCCCCCCCTTCCGGCGCTTTCTTACGTTCCTTTTCGTGTTTTTATTTGGCTGCCTCTCTCTGTCTCTCTTTTGGCTCAGACCGGGCACGGGAAGTAAGGAGATGGAGCTGCAGAGCGCGGTGACGCTCGCGGACACCGTGGGCTACGCCGACGAGGCGAGGCCTCGGCCTTTCTGCAGGTCTTCTAAGCCCCCGGACGAAAGCGTGTGTGTGCAGAGCTTCAGAGATGGGTGAACCTCATCTGCTTGCCTGATTGTTGAAGTAGCCCCCGACCACTGTCTGGCCTCTCAGTGGGAAGAGCAGCAAGCTTGTGGTAGGAGATGGTAGCTGACTCGAAGTTTGCGGTCTTGACTGCAGGCGAAGCACTACGAGGAAGAACACCAGAGAGTGCTGCAGCAGGTGGCGGAGGGTGACTGGAGTAGGGTATATAACACACGTTTTGCAGCTGGGGTTGCGGAGATCACCCGAAGGTGTACGGATGCCAACAACGGGTCGCGAGTCCGAAATCCCAAGTCCCACCCGCCAGGACAGGGAAAAAGTGCAAAGCTGGTTTAGCAAAGGGCGCCTTGGCACGGGAGATGGCAGGGTTCCAAATTCTGTAGCTGCATTCAACACACGCTGGTGCAAGCATTTCCGACTCGAGATTCACGGCCGTTCAGGGCTGTGCAGCGTTTCAGCTTTGTGATCGGGGCTTTGGCCTGGACCGGGTGCTTGCAGGATATGCAGTACTTTTTCAGCGTTTCGTTGCATTATTTTCAGGTATACAGGTGTTGAGATTGCATTCGAGCTTCCATCCAAGTTTGCACAGACGATTACTGAATGGAGACATTCAAGCAGATTCAGCATGACGTCGCCCGGAGGCAGATGAAGTCGACTGGGCGAGCTTTCATCATCTTCCATGACGGACAGTCACTCGAAAGTACAAGCGGTTAGCGGCATGCATGCGCGTCATCAAGTGTGAGCCTGTGAGTCACGAAGTCTGGTGCTCCAATGCACGGGCCTCCTGCAGAGAGCCAGAGAGAGAGAGAAAGACAGAGAGGGCCAATGGCCTGAAGGTCACGACGTGACCCCTGAGCCCAGCAGAAAGGAGAGAGTGAGAGAGAGAGTGAGAGTGAGAGTGAGAGACACATGCCCGGAGCAAAGCAGACCCAGAGAGAGAGAGAGAGAGAGACAGACCTCAGTGAACGTGGCTGAGCGGAAGAAGCCAGACCTAAACGTAGTACCGTGCTCCAGCCAACAGACCGGTGAAAGAAAGAGCCAGACCCAAGACTGTAACTAATGTGTGCTTGTATGTGGAGGGGGAGCGCTCGCTGCTCCGTTTGGCTGTGTGGAAGAAGCTAGCGTAAAGGGCGGGGGATTTGCGACAACCCGACGACCTCAACTTGCGCCCAAGCCTGCGGCATGGCTGCCCAGGGAGCCTCTGCCAATGGGGAAAAGGGGGTGTCAAAGGGGCGGGTCTAACGACGATTGGGCTCTTGCCCTGCAGAGAGACAGAGAGAGTGCGGTGCATCCCGCCAACATGTGGCAGCCCCTAGCGAACGTTAGGACCACACAAAATTCAAACAACGACCACGACGACCACCGCGGTATTTGCGACACTTCCTCAAGCATATGAGAACAAGGAGACCAGTCTGACAACCAACATGCACAACGCATTCCGCACAGCATCGTCTTCCACACAAAAACAGCAAGAACGCTAGTCAAATTCCTTCAAGACTCCGGACAAAAACAAACGGCGCAACAGCAACAGCAGCAGCAACAGCAAGAAGAACAAGCTAGCGGGCGTCGTTGTTGTTGTTGTGGTCGTGGTTGTGGTGGTGGTGCTGCTGCTGGTTGTGGTGGTTGTCGTTGTTTGTGGGGGCGTGGTCGCGGTCGTAGTGGTCGTTGTCGTCGTCGTGGTCGCCGGCGTCGCCATCGTTGTCTTCGTCGTCGCCAATGTTCTCCATCATCACTCTCGTCACCACCATAAATACTTGCCGATACTCTTGGCCTCTGTGTCGATCATTACAGTAGTCTAAAACCCCAAACCAACAACAAAGATGATGCAAATCACCACGAGGACGTAAACATAACCAACACCCGCAGTGGCCCTCAGGGAGAAGTTAACTGTTAGAGTTAGAGCATAGGAGGTTCCGGCACACCCTAAAGCCGGTAAGCAAGTAAGCTTTGAGCTGGAGCAGCTCAAAGACCCACAATCATACGACTTGCGAAGCAACCCACGAGCCCAGATCGCGCGACCTGGTGCGAGATGCATTTCGCAGCACAGCTTATAGAAGAAAACTTATCCCAAGTAGGTACTGTTGTGCTTTTGTTCGTTGTTTCGTCCAGGGCTTTGTTTCATGAGGGCGCGAGGGCGCATGGTTGACTGACGATTTCAATCCTGGTTCCTGAGGGACCTAAGTCTTGTCAAGCTCTTTGCCTGCTACGCAACCACCAGCTGCCGGGCAAATCAGATGTGCAAGGCGACGATTCGTCTTTGCTGCTTGGGTCGCCATTCCCAGATGCAGCTCCTTGGCTGGAGGTGTGGACAGGCAGCGAAAGGCGGCCTTCAGTTTTTTTTGCAGGAAGAAGGCTACGAAGCCGTGCGAGATTGCTCATGAATCCCTTGTGCAAGCCATTGTGGATGACATGCATCAGCATGGGTCAGATGCAAGCACAAAATGCAGTAGCAAAAAGCTGTGCTATCGCAGCGATGTTAGACCTCCAGTGTTTTCCGTTGGGTTTGTATCTTTTGATGTAGTCGGTGCGCAGACTTAGCAGTAACGAAAGCTTTGCGAGAACTACACAAGCCGCAGGACTGCAATAAAGTCTCCGTGCGCACATGAGCTTTCAGTGGCAGAAGCAAAGGATCATAGACAGACTGCCTTTCAGGAGATGGAAGATGTCGACTTTGATCCCGTTTCGGTTTTTTGGGAAAACCAGGCCGGCTCGCCTAGCTCGCTTGTTTCTGCGCAGGAACCCGTACTAATGCTGCATCATGCTACGCTTTGCAGCTCTCCACCTTCACCTACCCACAGAACCCTACTTTTCCTGCAGTCTTGTGCAGGCCAATACGTCTAAAGAAGTGTTCTGCAACGCTGCGCCCGGCCCTCGGAATCAACTTTCGCTCGATGGAAGTGGCCAAGTCTTTTGACCTGCACTGAAGCATAAAGCCAACTAGCTGAGTGCTGCTTCGAGACATCGGATTTCCAAAGGGAATGCCTGCGGTGAGTTTGAGTTCTGAGGACTTGGTCTGTGTTGGGCATGAGCTGTGTGGGAGTGTAGCTGCCCGAATCCAAAACCTGTTAAGACTCAGAACCCCCCTCTCCTTCAGGATCGGTGCTGTGAAGGTGATTATGTTCTTCATCCTGGCCTCAGCCCCAGAAGGGCTGAGGGCGCAGCTTTGCAGTCCCGATTTGGAAGACAGAGCTGTTTGCAGGGCATTGCGTCAGGGCTGGTGTGGACTTGATATGTGTGATGTCATCAGTTGGACTTCGGGTCAGGTTTCATTTCATGCTGACTTAAGCAGGCACCTGTGCTCCCTTTCATTTGTGCGCCCTGAGAAGCAGCCACCGTGAGCCAACGTGCTGCAGAGCACGGTCGTGTTTGGGTCGAACACGTGTCGGAGTCTTGACGAAGAAGCTTTCTCTGCGCAGCTCTTCAGTTGCCATTGCAGGCCAATGTGCTAGTGATTTTTCCGTACAATGCACCGTGGCGGCATCGAAGTGAGGGGGGATTCCAGTTTGTTGAGAAGGAGTAACTTAACCTTCTGTTGCCAGCTGGCGGCGTACATGTCTTATGCATGGTTTTACTTCATGCTGTGCCTCCTTAAATCCGGGCTAGGCATGTCCACGAGTGAGCTCCAAATCTGTGGGTATGAAAGTGCATGTGGCAGCTCATCGGAGAGTCTGAGCCTGGTCAGATGGGTCTCGTTGGCATAGACCCAGCTCTGTGGTACTATTTCGGGCTCCAAGACTTTCACGCTCTTGGGCCTTTGCTATTGTCAAACCCTGGCAGAAAGACTTTCGGATGCAGGTCGACCGTGAAAGGGGTCTTACAAAGGCTTAACATTTCCTTCAGTCCTCTGAGTCCGCAGCCTCAGCGCCCCACTCCGATCATCCCTGATCAGTACTATGTGGTCGGCCCCTTCAACAAGTCGGGTCAGATCGCTGGTGGACCAAGAGCCTCGGCAATGCAAGAACCCTTGAGATGTCAGAATTTCTGCTCACTCGTACTATTCCTGCCCTGGGTCCGTATCTTCCGATGCAAATGTTCACCAACGCGGCCAAGAAACAAGCATCTGTTTCCATGTCCGCACAAGGGGGGTGTTTTGCGCCTTCGAAGCTAAACCCTAAACCCTAAACCCTAAACCCTAAACCAATAACCTTGGAAGCGTGGCCATGGCAAACGAGGTCAAGTGGTTGCCGGTCTGCTCCTGGGCCTGGCCTCTGGGCTTTACATCTGGGAGTTTCCGAAAATTTTGGGCACCTTATTTTGGGGTCCTCAGAATAAGGATCCTACTATTTAGGGTGCTGTATTAGGGTCCCCTGTTTTCGGAAACCCCCATCTGGTTTGAGTTGCAGAAGACAGGTTTTGGGAGCACCTCGGCTGAGGTGAACCAGCAAATTGGAGCGAAGGCACGGGTGCGTGGACAGTAGCCGTTCAGCCATAGGCCCGAGTCTCGAGAAAGGTAGTCCTTTCTGGCTCATGACATCGGTAGAATCCAGTCAAAGCAGCATCTCCCACCATTTGCCGGGCTAGCAGAACCCTTGCCCGGCAAGGTGTACGATCAGGCCCATTTTTGTGGCTTCAAGAAGAAGGACCTGCGCAAATCACAGATTTGAGTCTGATACAGGTTGTTACGTTGATCCCCGCCCTGAAGTCGTGAGAGACACAAACCTGCGTGGTGTGCCGGCTCTGCTTGATGCATGCAGCTGGACTGGGGATTTGTTTCGTTTCGTAAACTAGGAGCGTGGATATTAACATCTGGAAGCGAGAGCAGATCCTTAAAATTGAGAAGATGCAGGAGCGCAGTGACACTTTCATATTTGTGCTCAACACCTCCGTCCAACTGTTCAACACCTGGCTCGGGCTGGCTGTCGCCCGTCTCCACTTTGAGTTGCTTTCGCCACGGCGTGTGCTGGTAGACGAGCATCGTTTGCTGCAGCATCAAGTGTCCGGTGTTCTGCAGCCCTCGATGCCGGGGCATCACCCCACATAGCCACCATCCATCAGTCCGTGCGTCCGTCCATCGACCCATCTTTCCTGCATCTTTCCATCCATCCGTCCTTCCGTCCGTCCATCCATGCACGCATACACATACATACACATAAATACACATACATATGCGCATGTACACACACGCACGCGCACACAGACACAGACACAGACACAGACACAGACACAGACACAGACACAGACGCAGACGCAGACGACAGACGCAGACGCAGACGCAGACGCAGACGCAGACGCAGACGCAGACGCAGACGCAGACGCAGACGCAGACGCAGACGCAGACGCAGACGCAGACGCAGACGCAGACGCAGACGCAGACGCAGACGCAGACGCAGACGCAGACGCAGACGCAGACGCAGACGCAGACTCAGACGCAGACGCAGACGCAGACGCAGACGCAGACGCAGACGCAGACGCAGACGCAGACGCAGAAGCAGACGCAGACGCAGACGCAGACGCAGACGCAGACGCAGACGCAGACGCAGACGCAGACGCAGACACAGACACAGACA